>JAJEKV010000195.1:0-391634 GCA_021234155.1 Isoetes taiwanensis | reverse complement strand
AGAAGCATAGTGGTTATCTAAGATCCGCAAATAACATGGCATAGGCTGTATTGGCACCTTTTCACCAATCGAAGCTGGAGTATCACCAGGGAGGCTTGTGAGATGATTAACCGAAGCCTTGCGGCCTTTTTCAGGAGTGATCAGATCACGCTCATCAAGAACCACCTCAAGATTCCCATTGGGACCAAGAGGGATTTCCGGGCCGAGTGGCGCGAGCCACAAATCTTATCTTCAAGAGTCATCTGAGTCGCCATCGCCACATTTGATAGTTCTTCCCATCAAATCGGGAAGCGACGCCAATCATTTGGAGATGCGATGCTGACCACGTGATCCATGATCAAGGAACAAGAAAGTGATGGACAATAGGATTATCAGGAGCCTTTTTTATAAAGCAACGCACGTAGTCAGATCGAGGGAATTTAAGCATGTGAATAGGTTCGTGGGGCCCATAACCCCGATAAAGGAATGCAAAAAGGAATAATCTATAACTTGAGCCAAGCCGTGACAACGCACAAGAAAGGGAGACAACCGGTAAGGACTCAAAGGTCGATCCGAAGGGAAACATGCCGCTTTAAATAGAAATCTAACTAACAAGAAACTAACGCTAGTGCAGAAAATAGAAGGGTTGTTGCAATCGCAGTGGGCGGCCCATCATATGCTCTCCCCGAAATGACCCAGCCGCCGCTGCCGCTTCATTTCCACAAATATCTTAAATGATGGCTAGTAGTAAGAATATAGGGTTTTGGATGAAAATAATGGCATGATTCTCGGCGAGGTTTAAAAAATAGGCAAAAGCCGATGATAGAGAAATGCAAAAGGCATCTTACCTTTGGGTCCATGCGTGTAGATGAGATGGCGTGGACGGAAATGATGGCGGATTTTAGAATATCGATTTTTCTTATTAGAACGAAGCAAAATTCTCGAATCGTAAGGTAGGGTGAGATGGGAGGCCCAGGTCCATTAACACATGAAAGAGTCATCCAAGGTAGTGTTCGAAAAGCCTTCATTCCGAGGAGGAGGTGTTAGTCCAAATGGGGTTGCCAATCTTCGGGCCCCAGATTCATCGGGTCACCGTAATGGCTAAAGGGGAGGCGAGAGATATAGATTCACAATGACCCAAAATGCAGTCCCATATTAGTGAGCCAATCTTAGCCCATGAACCGCATTGCAGGTGGAGCAAAACGAGATAAAGCGAGAATGGAACGGAAGAAATCATGCCCAACTCACCTAAGCTCCTCCCATGGGGAAGGGTTGGCATGGGTAAACTCAGATGAAGATCAGCCCAGTAGAGAGTGGGAGCTGGAGGTCTGCCTCATATCATTGAAATGCTATATTTACAGGCAGAGGCAATGAAGATGCTGCTGAAAATGGAGGACGTTTTGATGCACAATATGTTCGACCGGCCATTTTAAGAAGCAAAAAGTCCGCGAAGCTTTTGTAACCAAGCTCATCGCCAACACTACTCATTCTGCCCAAGACTTGATGATCGTTTGATCTGGGGATGAACCGGGGTTACATTAATGAGTTCGATCCGGGGATCTTATTCAAAGTTGAAATGGGCATTGATCAAGCTTCGGTCTTTTTATATTATTATTATCTATTATCTATTATGTTTGTGTTGAATTAGTCGCGGTCCGTGCATGATGTTTTCTTTGGTTTTATCATCAACATCTTGGTTTCCAATCGCTATAGAGATATTTTGTTAGTGGCTCGCCCCAAGACCTATGCATTTTCTTTATCTAAATGAATACAAAACAAGTGGCAAGTTATTATTGGAAATACTTATGGAAAATAATAAGAAAAATATGAGACAGACTTATCGATTTCACCTTCTTCATCGAGTGTTGTGCCCATCCCAACGCCGCTTGCTTGAGGAACTCCATCTCTTGAATTCTTGGGGGCTTAGCATAGCATCTTCCCCTCAACCTCAACCTCCTTCTCAACCTCAACCTCAACCTCCTTATCTTGCCTCCGTGGTACCGGGTCCACGAGCTGAGCTTTTGTGTTTCCATCACAAATGTAAGGTTCTTGATCCTTGAGGACTAGTCGCGTAAACTTCGAGCTACCTTCGACCACATCTTGCACATTAGTAGTGCCCGCAAAAAGCTAATGTTATCGTTGTCCTTCTTTCTAAAAGAAAGGCATATCCTTTGCTCCAAAACTCGCAACCCTTCAAATGGAAACCGGAGTAATCCTTAGACATTCTGAGAGTGGATTGCAACTCAAAAATTTGAAATGGACAAGGAGGTGGAGGAGTACTTCCCGCTACTTTCGATGCCTTGGAGCCATCTACTTTTTTCCCCTACTATCTTTTGCAATGCACGGGCTTGTGACCTCTTTCTCATCAAGCATTACGAGTTGATCAAAAATTTGAACAAAGTTAAGCTGCATAGTCTCATCAATCTCAAATCTTTTATACCCTTTCGCGAAAAAAATGGCTAAACGATCCTCCAGAAGAAATCCAAAGACACCGCAACCCTCCAACATAAATGTGCGCACTAGGTATGTGCATGTCCTGAATCCAATTGATTCGGCAATAGAGAGCACCAAGTGCCTCCCTGCCGCACTTTATCACCCCAAGGCCGATACAACCAATATGTCAAGGAAAGTAGACAAGCGCTATGATTGGTATTGAAAAGAAATGGACGACCGGTCAATTTTAAACCATGTTACCGCCGCAGATTCATGATCGGGCAAAGTTCTTCTCTATGTCCTCGAAGTTCTTTCAAGTGTTGCGGAAACTTTGAATACTCTTGAGGATGGTCCAAGGCCCCGTGAAGCATAGATTCGTGTCATGCAGCGTGGGCACCGCTTGATCTCTCGCCACATACATTACAAAGACAAGGCTCTTTCAGCCGAACTTTACAGAAGGGTTTCTCCTTTTTAGGATCCCGATACACTTCCACCCATATACGACTACATTATCTATCGCTTTCATGGCGGACAAGCACTCACTCAAACGATCCGGACCGATAAAACACCGTGATCCAATATAGTTGCTGGTCCGTTAGTACACCGGACCGTCCAAGAACTTTTGGTATTCTTCCATGCTCCATTTTCTCGATATTCCCGAAATCACATTCGATAAAACGAAAGCAAATGTATTCACTACATCAACCGACATCCCTAGAGGACTAACACGGTAGCACTTGAATGCTTTACATCCCTCTTGCACCGGTCCACGCAGATATTCATTAACCTTTGCGATAAGAGCCCGGGAAGGTTCTTTTCTCGCTTCCCGGCATGCTATCAACCCAATCACCGACACCGTTATAACATGAGCATCAAATTCTCCGTGAATATTTGATGAATTTTTCTCAAACCGCCATGTTCGTACTTTGAGCTTTTTTTCCTTCGAGATATTTTGATAAGTTCATGCTCAATCGGTGCCAATCTTCTTCGGGCCAACAAGAAATTTTCATGACATGCCCGCCAAGTAATCTTTGATGGTCTTGATAAAGGTGGTGCTCGCCATGATCTCGGCCAATAGCCTTTGCAAATCCATTGGGTGCATGGACTTTAAAGATCGGCATTTGTTATTCGTGGAACATTCTCACCGGTCCTTAACCACTATCATTTCACCTTTCTTTCATCTTTTTAGTTGGTCTTCATAGAATAATTGAGCCACTTGAGCCGTGATATTCCAAGTATCATCATCCAATTATATCGATAATCAGAGTCTCGCATGCCGCTTTCTTCAAAGCCTCAGCTTCGCTTATGGTAAGCCAATCCCCGCACAACATAGCAAACTTAGCATATCCGGAGGTATGGTCTTCAAATTGGGCGTCCGCCCAATTTGAGAGCCAAGAGGCTACAGCCAAACATGTTCAATTTACGGAGGGTAACCCCCAATTTGAGAGTGAAGAGGCTACAAGCAAACATGTTCAATGCATAATGGCAACCCAAATTGGGCGCCCGCCCAATTTGAGAGCCAAGAGGCTACAGGCAAACATGTTCAATGCATACGGGGTAATAATCCAAATTGGGCTCACCAATTTGAGAGCCAGAGGCTCTGAGCAAACATGTTCAATGCATATTTGGGCAACTCAAATTGGGCGCCCAATTTGAGGGCCAAGAGACTACAGCAAACATGTTCAATGCATATAGGTAACCCAAATTGGGCTAACAATTTAATTTAACAAGATAGTATAATGTTACATGCCAGGGGGGAAATTGGGCGTGCATAGTCAAGAGGGCCGTGTAAACATGTTAAATGCATGCTTGAGGGGACCCAAATTGGGCGCCTGCCCAATTTCATCAGCCAAACTAGAATGGGGGATCTCAAGAAAGCATATTGCATGAACAAATTGAAGCCAGACTTACTGAATATGCGCCACTTTGGGATAGTCCACCCTTTCCTTTCTTCGGCTGGCCATAAAATTCCCATTGATTCCTTGGCTGTTGTATTTGCTCAAAGTAAACATCCTGATGAATGGTATTCTTTGTGATGTCGTTGCTTTCCTGGTTCACCTTTATATACTCTGTTCCCGACATTTTCTTTTAGCGTAGAAAAAAAGGATAAGGTCTTTCAAATGTCCCCTGCCTGTTGGCCATTCCATTGCCCGATTAACAAGAATTTGGGCAACTGCAGTAGTGTGATTCCCATTTACTATCCAAAAATCTGGATTGTCCAAATCGCTGGCATTTCTCCACTTTATTGCACGCCCTGTGTCTGGATCATAAGGAACAACATCCGCACAAGATGGATGCATTTGGACATTAATGAACGAATCATATAGTTTGTCAATATGTT
Source organism: Isoetes taiwanensis (assembly GCA_021234155.1). Taxonomy (NCBI): domain Eukaryota; kingdom Viridiplantae; phylum Streptophyta; class Lycopodiopsida; order Isoetales; family Isoetaceae; genus Isoetes; species Isoetes taiwanensis. The sequence continues at coordinate 386,881 of JAJEKV010000195.1, read as the reverse complement.
CTCCACTAATGACCCTGCAGGTCATGTTTGCAGGGGCTTGATGCATTTTAAATATGTCCACCTCAATTTCAAATTCAACTCCAAGAGGGTAGATCCTTTCCCCAGTGTTTTATGTTGATCATTGTGCTCGCGGACAACTCACGCCCCGCTTCTCCGGGTCAAGGCCCCGCCAGAGGTTGAACACTTCACAATTTGCATGTCATCTTTCTCTCGAAAGCATGTCTCAGCCTCACTCTCCCTCCGATTCATCTAAAGTCTCGGTGGAGTCGATTCTCTTCTTTTCTCCCGGTAGTAATACGCTGCTCTCTCTTTGTACTTGGGTCCCATAGCTTGGTCTCCGTGGGACTATAAAATCATATTCTATTCTATTCTATTCTTTGAGGAGGAAGCTATTCCCTGTGGTTACTTCATTTTTTCACATGCTTTTCTCGGTGGGGATCGCCAGATACCTCCTCTGATCCAATGCTTGTGTCCGAGCTACGTGATCTTCTATGCATAACTCAAAAAATCAATTTTGGTGTTTCAATGCTGTGCTTGGTGGGTGTTTCCGATCTTTTTTCTTTTTTGAATACTGATTTTGTTTGATGCCACCTGTGAATGGCCTTCTCAGGCCTTTGACTTCATCACCCTTTCTAGTAACTCCATAACGTGACTTCAACCAAAGTGTGTCATACACCTTCGACGGTTCTTACCATGATATTTCGTGGTACAAAGTGCTTTAGATCGATTTTGTTTGTGATCAAGTATCCATTGCCTAAATGTATTAAATCCATCTATAATATTTCCCGCTTGGTCACTCCAGATCTCTCAAGGCTTTCATAAAAAGCCAATACCTAGCCCTTGGCTTGACACGAATGTGGAGCCTCAGTGATGCTTGCAATCATTAGCTGAGGATTGTATGTTTCAAAAGGCAACCTGTATCCAACAAATGACTTATCCAGCACGTCTTCCACAATAAGATCTATCTCGCTATCAACTCAAAGGCACGCAAGCCATATCAATTGCTATACCAAGATTCTCCGTGGTCCTCCCTCGCTCCCGGCCAAGAAAGTACAAGCACGACATCCTTAAGATGATTTGTGCTAGAGCCAGGGTGGTCTGGGCCAACCTCGATGCACCATGTGAACTTATCGGCAACGGGAGTTATTTGAAGGGGACCACAACAATACCATCAAACCGAACACTCGACTCTGTTTCCTTTGCAAAGAAGAAATGCCCGTGGCCATCGGAGGGCTGGGCCTACACCTACACGTAGTTTGTTTAGTCCGCCATAGGTGTCAGATAACAACATGCATTAATCCCATTAGTATGGAAAACAATAGCCTAGAATAACAAAACGCGCGTGTTGATGTTATGTGCAAGGTGCCAAATTGGGCCACCAATTTGCACCCCGTGCATGATGTATGAGCCGATGGACATGGAGGGTCAAATTGGGTCACGCCCAATTTGCACCCCTTTGTGATGTATGGAAGCAGAGAAAGTGGGGTGCCAAACAGCCAATTTGCACCCCCCGTGATGTGTGGAAGCAGAAAATAAGCAGGGGTGCCAAATTGGCCCCAATTTGCACCCCCGGTGATATGTGGAAGCAGAGAAACAAGCAAGGGGGTGCCAAATTAGCCCTACCAATTTGCACCCCGTGATGATGTATGAGCATTGATGGACATGCAAGGAGGGTCAAATTGGGTCAGCCCAATTTGCACCTCCTGTGATGTGTGGAAGCAGAGAAACAAGCAGGAATGCGTAAATTGGGCTTCTCACCAATTTGCACCCCAGTTGATGTTCGAAAGTAGCCAGCGGACATGCAAGGGAGGTCAAATTGGGCGCCACAAAGCTTTGCACCCCTTTGTGAAGTGTGGAAGCAGAGAAACAAGCAAGGGGGGCACAGAAACAAAGAAGGGGGTAGCCATGGACATGCAAGGGGTGTCAAATTGGGCGCCCGCCCAATTTGCAGCCCCCTTGTGATGTGTGGCACAGAATCAAGTGATAGGTTACCAAATTGGGCAAGGGGAGGGTGTAGAAGCATAGAAAATAAGCAAGGTGCATGTAGGGCTGTTGAAAGGTGCATGTAGGGCTATTGCCTATACCCAGTGGCTTATAGCCAGCGCAGAGATGGCTTATAGCCGGGCATGCAAGCGCGTGCATCTAACAGATGGCCTTCCCTTCCCTAAGATGGTCGGCCCTAAGAAAATGATCTAAAGCTAAACAGCACAGCAGTACCTTTTCCTCCCTTTGAGGGTCGACCTTCCATCAAAACAATGGCGCTAAGTTACCCAGAGACAATGCCTGGACATATATACACGCTGGTGCAATCAGTTCGAAGGCGACAGGCGCGGCGTGATCCTCGCAGAAGAAGACTACAAGCAGTTTTGGTTGGAAAGAAAAGAATAAGCTTCCAAACGGGTTATGCGATGAGGTTGGATAGGCGAATGACAAGTGGCGGCCATGCAAATGGTGAAGCTTTTTGAACTAAAAAATAGACCATAAAAATAGACCTTACAAAAAGACCATGAAAATAGACTTTTAAAATAAATGTGTCGCAAACATTAAATGCACATTTTTAAAATTAAAATTGTCTGTAGCCTGACACAATAGTTTTGTAATTAATAACCACGTGGTCGAATTTGAATTTAAATTTTGAAAACTCGCACGTGTCCAAAATGACACGGGCCCGCCCACTCAATTTTGAAATATGTTTGGTGGTCATTATGAGGGGGAATTTGAATTTCAAATTACTTTCTGGCGAACGGAGCTGCTTAGCCATTCTTGGTATCTGACAAACCAAAACAAACACCATCATCACTGGTCAGTATGCTTTAATGCAAGTGGTTTTTTTAGAGCGCCACACGTTTTATCTGTCTGTCTGAAGACCGATAGAATTAAAGGCAGATGGTGCCATAAATGTGCGATCCCCCCATTTTGAGAAAATATTTCAAGTAAATATATAATTATGAGAGTTTGGTATCCTACATGGCATGGGGAAAAAGGAGCAAAAATATGACATGGAATGGCTTTACGAGGCCGTTTTGAGATCCCAAATCCGCCCTAATGACACGGGAGTTGCTCGACTACATCAAGGAATTGAAAAGTAGAAAATACCTTATGGAGGAGACTTAGCATATCAAAGAACAAGACGATGAACAGGAGAGCTTGAACAAAGTAAAGAAGGGAAGACTGCACAAAAAGATGATAGATCCAAGAAGGGCTACTCAATCGATGGGCACTAGGGCACTTACATCGTTGATCATAGTAGAGGGAGGAACATCTTCTAGCCAAGGGTATTCACCAAGTGCCATATTGCCTTGAGGAAGGGCTCTATATCGACGGGCTATTGTACAACTTCGCCATCAACAAGTAGATGACCATCATCTATTCACATCAAGAGCTTTCAAGAGATGAGACCAAATATATCTCGTAGGAAGGGGAACTATATCAGTGACTGAGGAAGAATTTTGAGCCATCAAGGCCAAACTACCCAAAGATAGAATTACGATCAGACTGTAACCATCTTCTTCCTCGTCAACTCTGATTCTCCGGAATAGCTACATCAACCTCCATAATACCATATCCTTCTATAAAGATCATGATGAACTTTTAGTTTTTGAGATTGAAGGTCAAGAAATAACAAGAAAAGGCACCATGGAGAACCAAATAGCAGCACTAGTAATTGATTACTGCAAGGTTCCAGATCCTGCACGTGGATGCAAATAGACAAGTCTTAAGAAGGAAGAAAGTGTGAACAGTACAAAGTGGTAAAGCACTCAAAATTGTTGTCACTCTTATAGCAGCAACATAGGACAGCCAAGACGAAAGAGTCGACATGAGAGTCGACATGAAGAAGATCGACAGAGTCAAGACAACAATATTGAACCACGAGTTAGAAAGATCATCCTTCAATCTCCTAACCTTCAAGACATGATGATTCAACATGTTAGATTCTATAGAGTGGAGGGCATTACCTTTAAGACTAGACCTGTCCCTGGGACCATTCCTGATCCATGAACCAGAACTGGTCCACATGACCTCTGCCACTTAAATCCATGTAACCCACGAAAGAAATTTCAATTTTATAATATACCACCACCATTTGAGTCTTCACTTGTTTCTTAATAACCTCTGAGAATTTCAAGACCAATGGGGTCACCTATACCTTGTGGTGATTGCTCAAATATTGGAGAATTTGGCAGTTTCTGCACCAGTTTAGAACCGCCTTCTTCGATATTTCTACTATAAAGTGGCCTAAACCTTGCTAAAGTTGGAGGTATTTGCCTGTTTATCATGGAACACATTGAGTTTTATGTTCCCATGTTTTCTTACTATCATCTAACATCGGTAGAAGCCGCGAAACCCCATTTTGGTCAAAAAAACTGCTTGAGGTTCAAGAATTATTTCTCTCTTATTATAACAAGTTTTGGCTTAATTCTTGTGGCTATGAGTTGCTAATTATATGAGCTATAGGCTCATGATTTTTTGGAGTGTTTCTAAGTCATGTTAACCTCAATATTTACTAAAAAAATTCTAGACAAAAGTATATGTTAAAATGCTCCAATAACAACCATCCATAATGCCATGTGGGTAATAAATGATGCATTCTACTTATATCTACATAGAATATAACCCTTATCAACTTATATATAGTGTAACTAGGGTGTAACCGCGCAATTTTTGGAATTCAAACATGATGTACAATAGTCGGATTAACACATTAGAGCATAAAAAGTTGAGTCAACTCCACAATTATAGGTCCCAAACTCCACAATGATTATAGTTAATGATGTTTATTGATGAATCCAAGTGAATATTGTGAAGTTTAGCCATGACAATATGTAAATGGACCATATAACATTGCATATATGCTTCTTTTGTTCATAGAAAGAGACACTAATTTTCCCCAAATAAGATTTTAAAATAGTTCAAAATGTGAGAAATGACATATATAGAGATCTCTTATATAGATTGTAATGGTTCTTATTAAAAAAAATACCATAAAATTTGCTTATTTCTTACTAGCATAAACTTCATACATGTATTACTGCTATAAAGCATTGTCATCCAAGTAGAATAATATTACATGTAGGTTATGTTTCATGTATATTATGTTTTTTGTGGATGCAAACCTTTCTTGGCAATAGAAATCTCTAGTTGCACATTAAAGCAACATGTTATTTCTAAGGTTTTGATTTATATAAGGCAAGCATCACCATTTATGATCCACAGGACCAATTGTATAGAGCATATATATCTTACTAGCCTTATCCGTTTTGCCTCATAGAATAATACTATGGCTTTTTAGCTTCAATCACATGATTTTTGAAAGGTGTAAGTGAAAGTCTATGTAGGTTCAATTGGTCATAAGTACCCCATAAATTCTCAATTTCTTGTGCTTCAACCATACCCTTAAATTATATAAGCTAACCTAATCAATAAATTTTGTGCTATAGAGAATCATACAAGTAAAGTACATGTGAAATTTGAGATCAAAATTTATTAAGGTGACATCATTGGTGATTTTTAAACTTTCAGTCATTTGGACCAATGATGGTCTGCAACTAGACTGCAGATAGCGGTCTATCTTGATTTTTTATAGGAAAAGTTTTTAATATTTTTCCTTGGTTCTTTTTGCATTGGTTTCTTGATATGAGATAAATTGAGGATGTCATTTTGTAAAGTCACACCTTAGGGCACAAATCTAGAATAAACATGGAAGACATAATATAATTGATGTTATCTATTCTAGTGCAATCCTCAAGATAATGAGCAACAAACATTTTTTGTGAACAAAGTGCTCTAAGAGCTACTTGTGTCTACAAGCAAGAATGAATATCTACTTGCCTTGACATTATGGCCTTGGCTATGGTGGATCCGAGATGCCGGATTTGCAATCAATGGACTCATTATTACAGGACTCCATGAACCCACTCCATTGCAGTAGAATATTGATGGACAATCTATCCATGCTTCTCCGGTAGAGAGTATACCCCATTCTTTTTTCATTTGAGCTTTTGATATTGGGAAGCTTAATGGTGAAGTTACTGGAGCAATAAAAGTTATTGGAGCAGAAGATCCCCCATTTAGCCCTAAAACTGCCAGAATGTCTGCGCTGTTGTTTATGCTCAATGTTTTTGTGTTTGAGAGGCAAAAATTGATTCAATGTTATGGCAAAAAGTTCCATAATGTGATTTTTTGGAGGACAACCTAGAGTCATGTAGCAATGTTATCCATTGTATAAATTCCCTAAAATTAAAAATAGAAGTAAATGTCAAAACATCATATTCAAACTCGAGAAACATTTTTCTAGGATGGAGGATCTCGTGAACTACTTATATGCCAAATTTGAACTCAAAATTGATCTCCTTCTGAAAGTTGTTGTTTTTATATCACAACTGCTTTTTGGGAACCAATACTGGTTCTCAGAAGGCAGACGACAATTTTGACCCTGTCATGTTCGAATTGCTCTATCTTCCTTCAGAGACTTCGAATTGAGATGTGGTTTTTTGTGTCTTGCTCTATAACTCGTGTAGAAAAATAACGTTATAACCAAAAAAATCAAAAAAATCTTTTCATCAAGATAGTTTTACTTTGTGTGAACATGAAGTTTTTGGTACTTGACCCCCTTGGGTTTGCTAGAGCATAACTCATAAGAATGGGAGCTGATACATTTTTGTGTATTTTTGATGTGAAGCATGACTGTCATATATGAACTTCTAGAAAGGGCTTGGCTAATTTTTGTATCCTTGATTTTATATGAATTTTTTTGTGAACCTTCAAAATGCCCTTTAATGGTCCATCACGGGACAGGTCTAGTGTTAAACTGTGGGATGGGAGATCAAGACCTAAGGTCGTCAGCTATGTCATCAAGTCCACTAGCATGGATAACCTTAGACAAAAGTCCAGGGAGATCAGATGCTACAGGAACTTGGGACATCACCTTGCTACTCCAACGACTAATAGACGAGCTTTTAGCAAGCTAAGATACCTATGGTTAGATAGTCAAATATATTAGACTTATGGATGATTGCATCCAAGATAGGATTGAGAAGCAACTTCGAGTAGATTTCTTTATGAAAGAATTGCCCCAAAAATTGAGCAAAGCTTTAAGGATTGGGAAGAAAAATGTATGGAGTAACTAAATTATAAACAAAAGTATATCCAATATATTAAAACATCTTGGTGATCTTGATCACCTTGTTAAATAGGAAGCTTTACTAGGATAATCATTGCCGACGCGCGGAGCGCGGAGGCAGGTTGACATGCCAGGAAAGGCATGCACCTTGGAATAGAGGGTAAATCTATGGAATGCAGCTTAGAAAGGTTCAGAATTGGGGTGAATCGCCAGAACATACGGTAAATTTGTGGAAGAGAGGTGAATCGTCAGAACGCGCAAGTCTCTGAAACTTCCTAGCTTTGAAACAGTTCAAGAAAGTGCCGCGTGGCATGATATTATTGGGCGGGAGGAAGGAAGGAAGGAAGGAAGGCATTTTTATCGTCCACGGAGACCAATCGGTCTATGGGACCCAATACAAAAGCACAGCAAGCGGATTACTACCCGGATTAAAAAACCCTCGCCCCGAAGGGTTTTCGAGGGAAAAACCGTGGCAGCAATCAGCCTGCTGACAAACTGTTGCAGAATAGCTCCTAACCGGTTTTTTCATCTCATGCCTGCAAATTCAGTATCGTTTGTACTCAAATGGAGAAAGGATGTATCCATTTCATGAAAATGTAGATAATGTGTCATGTCTCCCATTCAGTGCCGTTACATTGAACGGGAGAGGTTTAGTCGGGCTAAACGAAGCATGGTCAAGGATTCCAAATGTGGTCAATAGTGGGATTGGCCATGTATAAGATGTGGAACAACAACATGTTACATGGCATTCGAGGGGAGGGGCTGATGACGAAGACCACGAGAAGGGTATATAGGTGCCTGCCGGTGGCAAACGCCCTTACCATACTCACAAAAATAATGAATGAATGAATGAATGAATGATTTTTTTATCGTCCACTGAGGCCGATCGGCCTATGGGACCCACAAGGAGCGCAACAAACTTATTACTGTCCGGGTTAAAAAACCCCCGCCCCGAAGGGTTTTCGAGGGAAAAACCGTGGCAGTAATAAGAATGATGTCAAACTGTACAAGTATACATCAATGTATAGATACATGTCAAGTGTGTGCCCGAGGACATAGCTGATCTCGCATGTCCATAACCTCCTGAAGGTATGATCCCAGCACCCGTACGGATGCTGTGCTCAATGTCACATGTAACGGCTGGCCAGTCCTGACCAACTCAGCATAGCGCGTCCGAATTTGATCATATGCTGGGCAACTTTGAAGGGTATGAGATTCATCCTCAATGACTCCCATTTGGCAACATTGACAGAGCCTGTCCTGGCGTGGCTCACCAATCCATCTGCCCGTCTCAATTCGAAGATGATGTGCCCCTGTGCGAATGGAGGCAATGAGTCTGCGCCTTTTCATGGGCAAGTGGGTACGCAGGTAGCATTGCGGGCCTCGTTCCAATGTTGGATTTATGTGGCGCTGATAGTGTGCTGTCTTGACATGAAAACAAAAATTATATGAATTGTACACACACTTAGTTCCTTTCAGAAATAAAAATGAAAATAAATATTTAATTCACCATCATATAGAGACATTGCAGTAGGAAAAGTACATAACCACATAACTCCAAAAAGCTAGCAAGAATAACTAGCAGTACGGCAAGCTTGGGACAAAGAATTGGATAGATATAGAAGGGAAAAAGGGGAAAGGATAGAGAAAAGAAAAGAAGTCTTTTATTGAATCATACTTGCTATTTGTTATTATGATGTAAGAATCAAAATTTATGTTATAGAACTTTTTGATATGCAAAATACACAAAATATGGGAATGAAACAATAACTGTTAATACTAAAATGTAAGAAAGGAACAACCTCCATTCTGCAGATGCATTAGTGTATCACATGATTTTGTATTAAAATTATTGCTCTTCTCCTTCATGCCTTGCCCTTTCCCATGTCTTTTTGTATAGTGGCACCTTTCATATAAGTTGGTCCCTTTGAAATAGGTTGGCCTCTTTGAAATAAGTTGGCCCTAGCAAGAAACCTGTTTTTGAGACGAAGAATAATGTTAGGGTCATGGCGCTTAGGGCTGCCGGCGGTTTTCCTTGTAACTTGAGCATCCAGACTCTGTTTTTTTATGATCTTTGGTTCGTTGGAAAGCTTGTCCCGAGAGCTCTCCATCAACAACAATTTTGTTAGGGTTTGCTGTCAGGTTAGGGGCCAGATTTGGGTCTGTTCCATTTCGGCCAAGTATAGTAGGGATGGGGAAGATGATTTTGCTCCCATCAAATCCAAGGACAAAAATGGCGTGGAGTCTACCACCGGTTTGGTGATACGTGATGCCGATTCTTTGAGCAAAAAGAGGTAAATAATTGGTTGGAAGCTCTTTGCCTTGGTGGTGGCTACTCAAGTGGTTCTTGAAGAAAGGGATTTTCCTCCCTTGCAAGGCCGCGAATAAGGGAGCCGGAAGTTAATGGGAATTTGCATCAAGCAGTGACCCGGTCCTAATGTAGATTCTCCACCTCGGACAAACGATAGTGCTTGGAAGTCATCGATTACATTTAAAAGTTTCATATCAAAGATTTAGTGATTGGCTTTGTAAGGATATATCTAATGCAACTAGAAAGGCAAAGGGTAACATCCGCTTTAAGGTGTATTGTCCGAATGGGTAGGGAAGAGTTGTCTGCAATTTTGGACACATTGAAAAGTTCGATGGCTTCAGCTTTCTTCATTATTAGCCTCCAGATGACATATTTTACGGTCGATTGTCGAGTGTGGTTCAAGCTTCTCGTATTCCCGTGGTTGAGGTGGACTATCAAGCTTCATATTAAGTGTGCTTCAGAACTTATCTTCTTGTGCAGTTCTTTTTGGGTATTTTTCGGTGGTTATTTAGATTTTTCGGTTTAGTGTTTGGTTATCTCGGCTTTTGAGACGCCTTCAACTCCCCCTTTTGGGTCCATCAAGTTGTTGGCAAAAAAAACTTTGTTCTTATTATGTTTGAAAGTGATGCGGTGGACTCTTTGGTATCAAGAGGGATTGATCCATTTGGTGGAGAATATATAATGTAAAGATATTCTCCCGGCTTCACAAGGATATGGTTCGCATTAAAGATGCCTTCTTCGGGTTCTCGATACCCTAATCTTCCTCCCGATCTAATGGCTCATCAATTTCTAGTTGCAATTTCAACGGACTTGGGGTTCATATCTCACACTCCATCATGAATGGTCCAAGAATTTGTGTTTCTATATGCCGTTGGACTAGCCTTTACCGCATTGTATAGTTGTAAAGATGGACCTATAAAAAGTCGATCTTAAGCTTCCGAATGGTCCGCACTAGCCCGCTTGTTTCATAAGGAGGCTTTTTGTTAGCTGGCCGAGGTACTCGTACCCGTGCATGTGTTCAACATCAAGTTCAAGCTCCCACCGCTATTTCTTCATCTATACATGATCAACCTTTTGCCGGCTTCCGCATTCCTCGCTATGGAAGATGCTTAGATATAGCCTATGGGTGTCATCCTTAGCATCTTCTACAGCATTTATAGTCCCTACTACTCTCCACACCGCTTCCGAGGTTGTTATGGCCGATGGTCCTAATCTTGCGCTTAAAGAGCCATGGCAACAGTCAATTGAAGAAGGCGTGGAAGAAGTCTGTCATATCATCTCATGAGGCTATCCTGCCTCGCACTATTCAATGGCATGAGAACTTGATGTCTGTTGATGATCATCTCGATGATGTAGAACATGATGACTGTGATGAGGCCATTAAACGCCTCAAGGTGGCACAAGGATTATGATTATACTCTGTGTATGGGTGGTTTTGCTTAGTGGGCTTTGTTAATAAATTGTCGTTCTTCAAAAAAAAAACCTGTTTTTGACATTCTAGCCTAAATAAAATCTTAATCCAATAATTGACCCATAGTGCTTCACAATATTGGGTGTGGCAAGTGCAATTGGCAATATAAGATCCCAGATCTACAAAGATTGGATATTGAGTAGCAAGTTTTGATATTTTTATATTGTACTCTTGATTGCTAGTTGAAATAATGTCTACACATGGTGAAGATTATGGGAAAATTGCGATGGACCTATGTGCCAAAAAGGCCAATGGTTGGGCAAAAGTATATTGTTGTGTGTTGTGAGAGGGCTTGTTATAGATTATTAAACCTAAAATATTGTATTAATTGGGTAATTAATGTTGAAGATAATCTAGCTAAGAAGTAGAATCTAAATTTTAAGGTCAATGTTGTCGTTGAATTGAACATTGACTACAATCGTTCCAATAGAAAAAATCACATTTTAAGATTGGCAAAAATAGTATACACGTGTTCGCATCAATAAGATCTCATTTTGGCTTGTTTCCTTTGGAGATGGAGGCCTTATACCAGACTGTTAACTTTGTAAACAGAGTCATGGAGTAGCCACAAAATAGGCTATCACATCTTGCGCTACTAAATTCAGACCAAGCAGGCTGGTACAAGGACGTATTGAACTGGGCAAGTAAATGGGGATTGACGATGGAAAATTGGCCAGATAACAAAGTGGATGCTCGCTCCCTCTTGGAACAATTAGCAATTGACCGCCTTTGGGCCTCGCAAGGCAGCAAGATGCAACACTATGTGCAACATGTCAATCGAGCAGCTGATCATAAGAGCCAAGGATACCTCAATGTTGATATACCGAGGCACTTGAAAAGGCTAATGGCAAGGTATAGGACCAGTTCACACAAGCAAGCTAGAGACTGGCAGATGGTATAAGATGCCAGCTCCAGAGAGAATTTGCAGACTTTGTGATATGCAATACATAGAAGACAAGGACCATGTATTTACTTCATGCTATGCATATTTGGATATCTGGGAAAAGTTCAAGATCCAGACACATGATTTTTGTTCCTTATTTGCTGATATTTCATTATACTCATCATATTTAGACCTAGGATTATACATCAAGGCGGTGGATGCCCACCGTTCCTTTCTCTTGAAACTGTAAACAGTTATGTACACAGGCTCCGTGGCCTCTTCAAGGCCCCAAGAGAGCAAGTTAATTTAATAATAATAATAATTTTAAGATTGGCAAAAATAGTATACACATATAAGTATTTTATTAGCATCAATACACACTATATAGAGCTGGTCAGACCATGCTGAAAAATTAGCTCTAATTTGTTGGACATAATTTAGCACTGATCTTTGAGCTCTTAGCATTTCCCAATTTGAAGAGGTCTATGCAGATGTGAATGCACTAAAGTTGATGCTAATTGGCTCAATTTTCTACCTAGTTTCTCGTCCATTCTCCCCTACATCAGCTAATCAACATGAGGTGGCATAATGTTTTTTGCATTTTCAATTTTGTCTACATTTGGGTCTAGCTTGCAGTAGTGTTCCCATCAATCTGCATGAGTCTTAGCTACTGTTGGTTCCCCATTTCAAAGTGCCTACAAAAGGTAATTCCAGATCAAAATTCCAGATCAAAAAGGTTAGTCTTTTGTTTCTTGTTTTTTTATGTGATCACTTCTTGTGAACACAATCTATATATGTATGTCATTCCTTCACATTTTGTAGAAAATAATAGTGCTATAAATATCTTCAAAGGTTAGTCTTTTGTTTTCTTGCTTTTTATGTGATCACTTCTTGTGAACACAATCTATATATGTATGTCATTCCTTCACATTTTGTAGAAAATAATAGTGCTATAAATATCTTCAATTTCCTGTGTAATTGCCAGTTAAATGATGCATTTTAACAAGTAGAAGACCGAATCCCCTTTTGCATTTTAACAAGTAGAAGACCGAATCCCCTTTTGCTTCATAGAAGTAAGACAATAACATACATGTAGTGTTGCACTTGAACATTCATATTTTGATTTCTTTCTCGGCATATGCATGCAAACAATAGGTTATATAATTTACCTATTCATATGGGATAGCAGTATTTGCAAGTGCACTTAAGCTAAGACCTCCGATCAGGGTTCGAAATTGGGGGGGTCGACCCTTAAAAATCTAGCCAAAAAATATTCCCGGGTTTTTTCAAGCTATTTTTGGAGAAGTTTCTAAGGATTTCCGGGAAAGTACACTATAATTTCATGTACTTCCGGTAGCCTTAAATGTAAGCAGGCATTTTTAATGGTTAGGGCAAATTCTAATTTCAAACCCTGCCTCCGATGCCATGATTGGAATGACAAAATATAACAGGTTATCCATCCATGGCTGTACAAGAAAAAATTATAATTGACTATTATAATAATTCCACATGTAAAGAGTTTAGTATACACGCTGAAAAAGCTCAAAAAAAAAAAAAAAAAAAACCGGACATAAACAAGCAGCAGGAGCAAAGTTACATACTAGCCTTTTTTGCCCTTCCGCTTGTGGGTATTTATATCTTAATGGGAATTTAAATGTAATACTTAATGGGATGTTTATATCTTGTTTTCTGGACCATTGATTTGAGGAATATTCCTAGATCAAGGGCCCTTAATTTTTTGCACGGGTACCCCACGAAAGTTTCAATGGTGCAAAACAGACCAATGGTTCGTCCCACAAAAAATAAGAAGAATGCAAAACCCATTGAAGCCGGCTATGGACTGCCGGAAACTAACAGCAAGGGCTAATATACGCCATAGCCATTTTCTTTGGCATAGCGGGAAGCTGCATCACAGAGCTGGGCAGCAATACCATGGCCGCAAAAGTATGCTGCAAATCCATGACCTGCTGCGAAGGTAAAGATTTCATCTCATACTGCAGATATGAAAGCCCATCTGTGGTCTGAAAACGCTTGTGAAGAGGATCGAACACCACTTTCTGCTGAGCTTGCAGATCCGGAGCTCCTGCTGAAGCGCTATATATAGCTTCGCGATTCCAGACGGTCGGCAGATTTCGGGGCTGGAGCTACAGGACGTTGCGCCATAGCCAAAGCTTCGAGACTCCTATGTGCCGTATTGGGCCTCAAAATCGACAGAACAGGATCAGGGAGGACAGTCGTCCCCTGCTTTCCAAAACCAGTCTCGCGGCTTTCCAAAAACGTACCTTTGCTAAAAACACAAATTAAACCATAAATAACCACTCCAGAATAGAAATTTGCCCCTCAAAACAAAGAAGCAGCTCAAACATGCACAAATAAACCATTTTTAATACAATACAATACCAGAATCATAGTTTCCACCATTGCGAGAATTGGGCAAACTTAACGTCGTCTGTTGGAAGCCTATTTATAGCGCTTATTTCATAAATGGCCCCCGTCTGTTGGAAGCCTATTTATAGCGCTTATTTCATAAATGGCCCCGTCTTGATCTAGTGCTCCAATGCTAATAAATTTCTTCAGGATGTTCAAACATATCAACTCATTTGGATTTACACCACCTTGCATTTTGTTTTTGTATGCTGAAGCAGAAATATTGGCCATACTACACATAGCGATTATTTCATAATGGTCCTGTCTTTCAATGATTGCCTTAATAAATAAGCCTCCCCTGGTCTACTGCTTGTATGTTGCTGCATGATTTCATGACATTCGAAAGCATTTTCGTGCATGAGCCTGCCTTGTAAAAGATCCTTTGCCATAGCACATGCCTTAAAAACTGCAGCAAAAAAAATTTACGCTTTAGACCTGATAGCTTCATCTTATATTACAGTCAAAGAATTGTCTGGCCTTGTCCAAACGTAGCACTTGCAAAAAGAAATGCAGCCCATGTATTTGAACTTGGTGATGCAACTTCCTTCAATGTATTATTGGCCTCATGTAAAATACCATGGAAACGAAAGAGTGAATAAGATGATCAGCCAAAACAGAAATGACAGCTCAGAACTGAATTTCATTCCAATAGGCAGGGAACATCTTTAAATAAGCTATGTAGAAACATCTAGCAAAGTACTAAAAGCTCCAATATGGCATATTTACTTCTCCACACATACATTTTATAGTCCACTTTAGCTGGCTTGTCAAATCAACTAGGATCGTGGTTGCAGGTTCCTTAGCAAACAGGGTTATCTGGACCTCAAACATGCAATCTACATGATCAGAAGATTTTTTTTTTGTTTGCTGAACTGCAGGAATCCCTCCACTGGCTTTTCCAATTCAAACAGACTACCTTGATAATATTCTGGTTCTACGCTTATTGAAATCAAGAGCAGATTGAGGGGCCCAAATCTCACCATCCGAGCTTAAATCCTTTTGAGTCATTGGCAAATGTTTTGCCAAACAATATTCATTCTAAGAAAGTAATGCACCCAATCAGCACATCAACACATGAACAATGTAGATCAATGAGGCAGGATGGGAATTACATTATGGATAGGAAATAAAACATATGAAACGGACAAGGAACACATTCACTTCATCATATGCAAATTGTGCAAAATGATCTGCAAATGCATGTACGTCTACCCTTGTACATTACGTAAAAATAGCCCAAGGATTGTTTTCCGGATATAACTTTTTGTGTAACCAAGCTTAAGCTACCTGTAGCAAGGCATACTGTCCTCTTTGCATCCTTCAAATGCATATAGCAAGCTTTTGTCGTCAAGAATGTCTAAGCATCTTCAGGTTGAAGACAAGATAAAGAATTTTTAGTCTTTAAGATGCAAGGTCCTTTTCCATTGCCCATGCGGAAAATATGGATGGAGAATTGTCTTCTGCAGAAATAAAGCTGTTTGTGGCAGATAACATCATGACTTCAGAAATGTTAAATCTATCTAGGCAAAAAGCCACGTGACAAAGGCTTCTTCACCAATAGATAAGGTGTCAACATGTTGGGGCATAATTTGAGCAGGCCTGAGATATTAATTCTTCGAATGTGCACCTTTGAGGCATGTGAGAGCTTTGCTTCACATCTAATCTGCATATCCTCTGCACTTTGATCTAATCCTTCCATGCATCCCATGCCAGCCTTGCTTCAGAGTGGCCCTGCAAATACAATATATGATGATCAATGCATGTCCTAGCAGCCAGTTTTTAAGAAAATGGAATGTGCTACCAAACACTCGCAATGTTTAAAGATATACATAACATTGATAAGCCTTGATGGCATTCAAGAAAAGACAAAGTTCAACTACATGTTGGCAAGTAGAAATGCCTGTGAACTTACTAGCAAATATCCTTGCTCCACTAAAGTGACAAAGGCCCACACAGCATGACATGTCCATCTGCAACTTTATCTTAAATCATTAACTGTAAAATAGCATGTACACTAGCATTATGATTGGTCATTCACCCAACAACAGCAACAACAGAAACCAATATACCTTGTATTTATAGGCACACCATCAGCATGCAACAGAATCCTCCAATATCTTCCTCCCATTTCTTCTACACTAGCTTGCTGCTCTAAGATTCCTGTAACTCCTTTAACCTACTACGACCCATGTCCCCTTGCTCTACTATTTTCTTCATGCGTTATCAAAGCAACTAAATGTGAGCAAAGACTAAACTTCCTTGGAAACAGAAATGAAGGTAGAATGAAGGCAGGCTAGTGCAGTAGTGGTTATTCCAAACGATGGTATTTTCAAGTCTTGATTTAATAAATAATTTGCCATGAACATGATCAGATAAATGATAGGAGAAACGATGATGCAAAATCCAATATTAACCAGAAGCATATAGCTCAATCCCTTGCTGTGGATGAACAATTTGCCTGGGAGATTGCATTATTTACAGTTGAACCCCCAGTTTTTCGTTGTCTTAGATGGTTGAGTTCTGTCACGACTGCATTAAACTTACTCATGGGAATGAGTTATCATGCAAATTGTGTCCTGCTTGGACATGATATCTGCAGCAAGAAGATGTTATTCCCAGAAGATACTGAACTACCTTCATGCATAGCCCCCACTCAAAATCTGACATCACAGATAAACCCTTGAAGCTTGTGGCATGATACATGGACACCGTAGATTTGCAGTAAATGGCATACCTCGCTTTAAGCAAGCCTGCTAAAAATAAAAATCTGTACAAATATTTCTTGTAGAAGCAAGAGAAGGCAGGTCTTTGTATGGTACCTTGAAGGTTTACTTTCTCAAAGGTAATTGCATTCTTGAAACACAGAAAAATAATTTACTTACATTTCTTTTAGTTCAAACGCTATTTTTCCCCAGAATTATATTCCACGCGTGATTTGTAATTTACATAGAATTAACAGCAAAAAATTGTTTATTGAACAAGATCTCCATGGATCTTAGAATAAAAAATCAATAACAAAGAAAAATCAATATTATAATAAGCAGATGTTTGATCAATTATTAACAATGGTCACATATTTGAGCAGCAATGAAGTCACCTGCAAAGTTCAGTTGGTTGGTATAAATAATGACACAACAAGATAAGAAAAACCTGAAAAAGTGTATTACCTCAGTTGACACTTTTGATGCATCAGTCGTTAGACGTTTAATCTTAGCTGCTGTTTCACCTTCGAGCCTCTTCAAATTGTTCCCAGTATCTCCGCTCGTCTGTATTCTAAATACATGTTACTAAAAGCAAATGTTGGTGACATATTAAATAGACTTCCAACTAGTAAAACACAGTTAAAAATCCACACGAACTCTGCATTTAAGAATATCTCATAGCTTCAGTAAGTTGCAAGATATACCTCTTTAAGCTTCTTAACATAGTCGCTCTCCCGTTGTCCCCGATATGCAGATACTTCTCTTTCTGCTTCCTCTTTTGCTTGCTTCAATCGCGCCATTTTAGCTAAAGCATATGGCCGCATGATGTCAGCTTATAAGGATAGCACATCGCCACATAGTTTATGTTCTACAAACTAACATGCTTCCAAACAAAGAAACAACTGTAGTTTCATTACTTAAATTTGCTTGGTATATTTTCTTAGTGGCAAAACCTGTCCCGCAAATATTAAACTCCTGTAAAACAAGCTTCATATGTTCTACCAGTCTTAACAGAACACTTAAAGATAAAACTTCATGTCTTCAAACAGTCATAACACAGGACATAACGTGAACATACTAGTACAGCATATCCTTTGCACTTCAGGTGATGGTATCTGCTCCATTTTTATGCTTAAACGCGTACACTATGTTAGAAGTGCAAAGGATATACTGTAAAATAAACTTCACGTGTTCAAACAGTCATAACAAAGCATATAGTGTAAACACCTTATTACAGCATATGCTTTGCACTTCAGGTTATAATATCTGCTCAATTTTATGCTTGCAAGTGTATATTATGTTAAAAATTATCCGTGATCATACTACAACTTCAAACACGTATTCTTCTGAAAGCTTTCTTGCTTCATAGGCGTATTTAGAACACTGATTTCCTGTCAGATGAATTGAGCGGCGACTGTAATTAGTCTATATGGGACGCAAAACAAAGATTACCACTTCTTGGATCAAGATAAATGGGACCTCAAAAGACTTGAACTTTACTGCAAATTCTTGGTATAAGACAGGATCAGACAACCCTCAAATACAGATATATGAATGCAGTTAAGCCACGCTAGTGCATTGCGAGTATTTGAAAAGGGACATCTAAAACCATTGTTACAAGAAAAGAGAAAACGAAAGATCTGAGACAGAAAAATAAAAGGGTCTATAAAGAGGAGAAAAGCTAGATCACCATTTCTGGCTTTGTTGATAATATTCTGGGCCTCTTGTTCTGCAGCAAGAAGCTGTTGAATTCCACCCTGCCCTTTGTCCATGCCGATCGATATGTGCCTAGATCGAAAGAGATCGAACAACAGGCTACAAAACCATAAAACAACACGTTCCCTTTTATATAACCCTAGTCACAAGATAGTTACACGTGTCTATGCGTAGTGGGCCTTTTTTGTGGAAGGTAGAGTTCCTAGTGTTCTCAAGTGATTGATATTTTGAGTGTTGCACTGCACACAGTGCACACTGGTCTTTACATTGGCCTTGCTCGAAAAATTTGCTCGAAAATAACGAGCCATTTTGCATGATTTCATACCTATGTGAACCCAGTCTCAGTGATTCGATCGGCCTACGTTAAGATAGCTAATTGCAATATATGCCCCTCAACCAACCACGACCGTCTCATTTAAGGAATTTCAACAAAATTCTACTTGTTTTTACTTAACATTTTTAGTTTCTTACTTGATACTCTGAACTGTGTACACCTTGCATCCTGAATGGTCTAAAAATGTCCTTTTAAGGCTGACGGATCATCCCCACCTCCACGTTAACATGCGCTGGTAGGGATCCCCACCGAAAAGCACCCATCTTATACAATATAAGCATATGCCTCCCATGCCCAAATCAAACCATATAAGCACTAGTAATGGGTGCCCCGCATTGCCGGGCATAAATACGATTTTATTGTAGGAATTGAACTTGATTCCTTGCATCTAAAGTTTTACCCAGCATTGTCAGGCTTTGGCAACAAAGTCTTACATTGGTGTTGGTATATGAGGGTGGGAAGGAGATGGAGCGACATCAGTTTAACTTCCATACTACAATAGTTGTCTTCAAAACTCCAATGTGTAATTGTATGGTTAGAGAGGACAATCACAATAGCCTTTCATTCATGGTGTTGCACGATCCCTAGACTACAATGCGCAAGGCTTTTGTAAATGATAATAAGGTGCTATTATGCCTTTAGAAAAGGAATATAAGTGGTAGCATTTTTTGCACAACTGTTTGATAATAGGTGGAAATTAAAAAACATACAAAGACAATGTAGCAACCCAAGGTAGAAATAATAGTGACATGTTAAAAACGTTGCTTATCCTTCAACTTGTTCATACTCGCCATGACATCACAATGTACAGGCAAAGGGGATGCACTCATATGTAGGGGAGGTATGCCATCTGCATTTGAGAGGTGGCAAAAAATTAGCAGTAATATATTTGTTTGTCATACCTAAGCATTAAAGCTTGCTAAGCTATCGAAATGTGCTTGGTACCTAAGCATAAAGTTGCCAAGCTATCGAAATATGTCGGGCATTAGTGGGCAATTTGCTATGTAGAGATTCTATTGGGAAAACAAATGAGTAATTGTGTGGAACCCATTTTATAGTCCCATCAATTTGAATGAGTTGCAATGTGGTAAATGCTCATGCTAGATGTCATTCCTTAGTCAATCCATTCAATAGTATGTCGATCCATCCAATATTGGATGCATGTAGGGATTTTTGCCAATGGATCATTGTATTAGGGCTAACAAAATATCTCGTCACTAACCTAATTGCTAATTGACATAACTCTTGGCATAACTCTCGAGATAGTGAAGGCAAAAGGAGATAGCATCACCATGTCTAAGCCCTAAGAAAGTCACCTTGAAGTGCCAATGTCCGATTACATAAAACATAAACATGCACAAAGTAATGGAGACCTAACTAATCTAGTTGCTATATGACATGGACCATATGAATGGACCGCAAATGGTTGCTACAAAGGGTTAATTAAATATACATAAACTTCTAATTGACAGAATTCTTCAGATGTTGAAGGCAAAAGGAGATGGCCTCACTATGTGCAATCTCTGAGCAAGTCACCTTTGACTGCCATTGTTCAGATTACATATTCAAATATTGAAGGCAAGAGGAGATGGCCTCACTATGTGTAATCTCTAAACAAGTTACCTTTGACTGACATTGTACAAATTACATATTTAAACATGTATGAACTAATGGAGACCCATCTACTCTATTTTCTTCATGACATGGACCATACGAATGGACTGCAAATTGCTGCTATGAAGCGTGCAATTCAATAAGCCACTTATATTTATAAAAATTTGAACTAACTTGCATTTAGGTATGTCAACATTTAAAACTCTTAACATCGCCTATCCTGGAATAAACAATCTGACGTAGATGGAGCCATAGCAATAGCAAAACCCATTTATATCTTCATATTGTTAAGCCAAATGAAGGTAAGGAATTTAAATAATACTAAATCGTAACATTGTTTTCATTGATATGAACTCTCTACATGACAAAAAAATCACCTTGATCGCGGACTCATCAAGGCTCAAATTCCACCTTTAAGTTAAAAAATGTCAAATTTTTAGCACATGGGCAACAAAAAACATCAACTTTAATTTGACCATAACTTATTCTAAGCTTGTTCGTTTTATTCAAATTTTGCGTTTACAGAACACTAATAATGAGCATGTCCAAAAAGAGCAAGCACAGCTGTTATTGAAGCAAAACCAAAAAAATTTGTAGGCAAACATCCTTGGCTACTGATTCAATAGGTAAATTGAGTTTTTTAATCAAAAAATATTATTTATCAGGTGTGTTGCATGAGGAGCCTGTCGGGTTAGCCCTCCAGGTAACCCGAGATCCCATCAAGGCTTGCATGAACACTAATAACAAGTTCTTATACATGAGTTGGATAATGCAATGCCAAAGCATTTTTAAGCCAAACTCAAGGTAAATAATTGAATCTTTAATCCAAGCCATATCCAATAATGCCTATGAGCTCAACTCTCAAAGATGTAATCATGCTTATACATTGACAATACTTTATGCTATAAGAATCCATAGGTTAAGTTTCATAAGACAATAACAAGGCCTTGCTAAAGGCTCACAAATATCTCCCAGACTTCTAACTCAGTTGAGACTCTAAACTGCTTGACGTTCTTTTAAGCCTCATGTCTATCTGCTTACACCATGAACACGTGGGGTTTGTCATAAAGACTAAGTGGGGGTTTAAGGATGCTAATAACATCATACACAAGCATCATGCATCGAACAATACACTATGAGAACCATTCCCACATAGGACAACTTACGATAAATAGAATAGAATAGAGAGATAAGAGAGTTGTGCAAAATCACATGTTATCAATATTCCACATCAAATATATGCTCAGCAAAAAGACAAAGATTTGCATTATGAGAATATAATACCAAAACATTACGAATGCATCCAAATCAGTGTTGTTTACGCATCTGCATTTTATTTTACATACGCCCCGCATTTTCCCACAAGATTATAATGCATTACTATACCTATAAGTCGACAGTCAAATTGAGCTCTTGTTTTATTAATACAGATTAACGATAATATGTAATACATATGATACGCATGCTTAAAAAAAAAAAAAAAAAAAAGAGCATCCAAATAACATTAGACTAATAGAATTGGTAGATTATACATTAGGAAATGTACATTATTATATATTATGGAATAGGAGTAAAAAACACATTAGGAGATTTTAGACATTAGGGAAATTATGGAATTGTAGTTTAAAAAAACAAAAAAACCAAACTTCTTGCAAATAAAAACCCAAAACCTCTGTGTTTTCCCCCTCTTTCTTCTTACCCTAGTCTTTAATCTGAATGGAGATGGAGATGCACTCCACCTTTCTCCTTGTTTTGTCATGGCGGAGATGCACCTTCTCCTTAATACTTCAAAGAGCTTGTATTCATGCCGTGAAAGAAATACGTAGGTCTCAAGGTTAGCTTTGATGCGTTAAAAATGAGCAACAACTACTTAAATTTATTTGTTTGTGGGTGTAGATTGCAAACTATAATATATCTCTTAAATAGACACATTTTGGATTGAAAACTTTGAGAAATACTTAATCTTCTAGAGTAATATATTCCGGTTCATTATTTAAAACTTGAAGTTCTTCATACTAGTTGTTATTGCAACTATTTCAACTGCAATACAAGAAATAATAGTTCTAAAAAATTACAGGAAGTACTTAAAGTATTGTACGTAAAGTACATATTTTGCGTATTTAATAAGTATTTTATAATTCCAAAAAACGTATTTAAAGTACTTTTTAAATGAGAGGTATGCATATGGTATTAATACGTTAAGTACATATAATACCCGTATCGTATTAAACGTACCTGACAACACTGATCCAAATATGATACCACTACATGTCATAACCAAATCATGTGAACCATGATTAATGAGCAACCATGAAATAACTGTGAAAACCATGAGATAACCATAAGCATGCAGTGCAACTCCGGTTCTATGCAGGCCACCCGGGCTGATCAGGCCCTGCGGTACGGGTGGAGTAAGTCTCATGTGTACACACCCTCCTAGCCTACGTCCAGCGCTAGGGGACCACTTGCAAACCATGTAGCGCGATGAAGCACCCTCGTCTGGGTGACAACACCCGATGTCAAGAACAAGAATAACCACGAGTCCAAGCCACTGCAAATGGACCCCGGCCCTGGAGAATATGCACTCATGCACATCAATACATGTCCCACATGTCAGAGTCATCAATTATTCCATGATAGTATAGCATATCCATGAAAACTAGCATATCCATGTGCATAACCATGTAAATACATATTACGATCATCAAATCTTAACACTGCTAGCTCATAACATCATTATACAATAATCATACAAGCACATACTAATCTCATATGATACTAGCATCATGAATATGTATTTCAAATGCAAAGATATAACTTTCATGAAACATTCAAGTACAAGATCAAGTGACTATATATTTCAACTTATCCATGCAGTATTCATTCAAGTAGTACCATAACTATAAATATACCATTAATTGTCAACATATCTATATGATTCTTACATACAAGGCACTAAAAGTGTCAGGATGTATCATCTATAGATTTACATGTCTATGTTTGATACTTCACAAGGAGTTTATATAAATACCCGCATTTTCCCCCATAAGGAAAGCTCATCCTAGGATGTTATTATGTCCAATGCACTAGTTATTGCTTGGAAAATCTTCACACCCAATATCTCTATAGAGAATAGAATAGAGTTATGCCCATCATCACTTGCAATGTCTTTATAGAACCATTCCTCGCATAAGGAATGTAACATCTTATCTTAATGTAGCAGTCGAATCCACCAGCTATGCCCCGTTATTTAATCATGTCTTATTGTTTTGTTAGTCCCACAATGGCTCCATGCCATAGCCATATTCTTAGTCCATAAGCTTCTCAAAACCCTTCTCCCCATAGAGAAATAGCATCCCACGTGACTATATCATATGACTTCCTTGGCTTTAATTTATCTTTATAAATTAGATGTGCCAAGATACATCTATTCTATTTACTAACATCCAACAAGATCAATTTTCTTATGCATCATTAATTTCCCAATTAATCACGAACAATATCAAGTAACTTAATCCAAATGCCTTCCAATACCAACCAAGAACTCAGGCAATTCAAAAGCAACCCCTGGTGTAAGACTTACCCACACAAAAATCTATGCCCTTTGCTTTTCTCCTGAGATTTTTATAATTTTACCACATACCAAGTATGGATTATTGGTACAACACCTCAAAATATATAATGCATAATACGGCCAAGGTACCAGGACCGTCACATTCTCCGCTTTTAAAACTCAACCCATGTCCTCATGGGTCGATTCAAAATCAATAGAGCATTTTTGTAGTCCATTATAGAACTTTCGTGATCTATAAACATCACTGTCAGCTTATCACATCTCAAATGCATAGTATATATTATGTGCAAGCGTGTTCCAAGATCACGTAATCTTTTTTGCACATAATTGTTTTCACTGTGTCAGTCCAGTATAAAAATTACATTTCAAGAGGAGATCAATTACTCTCGCCGCTCTTTCTCACACCTTGACCCTCAATTCAATATACCACCAAACGAATGAAAAATTGTCCTTTGATGTTCGGTTAAATGGTTGACGTGGCGGTTGTGAAAGCGGGCGGCCGAGCGGTCGGCTGCCAGAGACAAAGAACGAGAGATCGGCCGCAATCGATCCCCGGGCGGGGAGGGGGGTCCCGGTGGCCCCAATCTCACCGGTCGGGCCCGTGAGGGGACGATTTTGGCTCCCAAGGCAAAAAGCCCCATTCTTTTGCCGCTTCGCCATCGCGGATGAAGGATTTGGCCAAGAGCTGGTCTGTTTTCCCTTGAAATCTCGCCCATCCTTAGTCTCCGGATCATTGACGGACCCGAAGCGTAAGCCCCATTTGGATGAAGCCTTAGATGGAGATGGGCAACGGTGGTCCGCCTCTCCTAAACCGACAATAGGAGCGCATAAGGCCCCAAACCGATTCACTAATGCCTTGGAGGCAATACCAAAACAGGGAGATGCTAAGGAGAGGGAGCAAAGAAGCAAAGAAAAACAAGAGGAGAGCAAGTCATTGAGCTCAAAGTAAAATCAAGGCAACAAGAGACTCAATACTAGCGATCATAATAAGATTCAAATGGAGGCAATAAGGAAAGCACAAAAAAGGGCCAACAAATAAGCTACATGTAAGTCCTCTTCTCATTCAAATAGTCCAATGTCCGTAATGCAAAACTCGGTTTATAGAGATGGAAGTCGAAAATCAGAAGCTACCGCTCACCAAAAGATATAGAAAATCCTACCAAGGAACAAGCACCCAAGAAGACGAGTAATCTAGACAAATCTGTTGATCACACATCTCTAGAAAGGTGGCGCTTAATGAGATATGAATGTTGGATCGAGCTTCATGATGACTCGGAATGATGCTAGCCAAGGGAATCTTATACGTAACAAAGGTGAAGCATCCAAAGGGTAACCGCCTCGAATGGACAGGATTCTGGAGAATAGTGAACAAGCCGAGATTCTGAGTGGATTCAACAGCAAACCCATGCTACTAATAGAAGCACAAGAGTTTCGAGGCTCTCCAAGCCGCTTTCAGAAAGTCCCGCTCGTAACCCCTCGAATAACTACAAGTAATGAGCCCCGGATTGGTCAATGGCATCAAGGTGCGCATGTAAGATAATTTCCCCAAGAGCTGAAATTGATCAATAGATGCACAAAAGGTACCGGAAAGTTTGATCTCAAAGGCCCGAGTGGGGCTTTATGGGGGCTTCCCGGGACTCAAGCGCAGTTAAACTCATGGCTATCGCCTCCCCGAAGAGGTTAGGTTTGCCCCAACACCAATCGCTGAAGGCACCGGGTAACAACTTTTTTCTCATCATGTTTGACAAAGGAAGCAATTGTGGATAGATTAGTTGCCCGCAAGTGCAGACTCCATTTGCGTGAGGCTTCATTTTGTACCGCTTTTACACGCCAAGGCTTTGTCCCTAATAAGCTTTCCGCTTATCAAAATCCCTTGCCGGGTTTGAAATAGAGTATCTTCCACCTGACCTACTAGTCCCGTAGAGTTCCTAAAATCTATTGCCAACACGCTTGGCTCATATATATCTCACTCTATTGCCAAAGGGCCTAGAATGCGGTTGCCATCACGCCTAATACGCAGATCCCCAAAGGAGGGACTGTGAAAAGTGGAAGGTGTTGCTTTAAGTATCTACTCAAGCTATTAAATGGATGGGAATAAGGAGGATGTTCCCCAATGTGGAACTTGAAGAAGTGATCAAACCAAGCCATGCAAACGCCAACGATAAAAAAAATGCCTCCGAGGGTAATGACACGAGAGAGCATGTGCATGTGGATCAAGACGATATACACGAGAGAAGCCCCTCAAGGGACACATGTTCCCTCCCAGTTGCGGTCACTCCCCCATTTACTCCCCCGCCCCGGCAGCTTCCGCTACTTCTTCTTCGTCCGGCAGCTCGAAACGCCGACCTCCGAAAAGTGTGCCAAGCTCTAAAGTGGACACCTTGGGTGGGGGGGAGAATCAATGGCAAGTGGTGGCCTCCAAACATGGTATAAGAGCTAGAAACCCGCCAGAAATCTAGAGGCTCTCGTGATATAATGAACTCAAAGTGTGCGCACTCCCCACAACCAATGTCACCTGGCCTTCAAATATATCTCGAGGTTTCTTCTATCGAGAAGGGGGTTCTCGCAGTAACGTGGCAACCAAGAATACACGAGGAGCAAAGCTCCTTGAATCGGCTCGGGGAATCATAAAGGCTACTCCAACCGGGCATACATCGATACGATATAAAGAGATGACATGGAGATGCTAGAGAACCCATTTGCTCTAATAGGTAAGAAAAATAAGCCGATGCAAATATGATTCCGTGATAACTTAGGTGAGATGAAAAGGAAGAAAGCTTCGACCTCTTCCTTTAGCAACTCCCGATGCCAATGATATAGTTGGTCCGTCCCACAACTTTCAACTTATGATTATTGTCTCATGGAATTTGGCGTGGGCATCAAGGGTGTTCTTGCTGTGGGAAAAGTGTTAGCGCTATCATCGTCTATGAAGGCGGATGTCATCCTTCTATTGTGAGCATAGACTTCCGCACTTTGAGGCCAGATCTATTGGCGCTTGGATTGAGGTAACTACTCCTCCTTTAGTTAAAGCGGCTGAAGGAACTAAAGGAGGCACTTGTATCCTATGGAAGGACAAGTCCAAAAGTATCAATATGCGCGGGAAGTGGTAGATGGCGTGTTGTAATTTTGAAACAAATAACTGATGTGGGGCTCATCAACATTTATGCCTCTAATATACCCGCAGAGAGGGCAGCTATGTGGGAGAGAGATTGAGCTCGATAACTCATCATGGTTTTGGAGTTGAAAACCGATCCTTGAGGGGATTTGAATATGACAGATGTGGGATCAAAAAATTGGGCTGCACAGAATTTGCTACATGATGAAGAAGTTACGTGGAACTCTCTTTTTAAACAAAGTTGGTTTCTCCCTAATTCCTCCATCTAACGCCGTGATTTTCCCCGGTCTAATAAAACGTAGGGGCATGACAGAGTATACCGCTTACTAGACAGTGTTCTACATGGCTAATAGGACGCCCCTTCATGGACAGATGTTATGTTGAAGGAGAGCTTGCTTTCTCAAAAGATTCGCACCATGTGCCACAAAAGTTAGTGTTGGAGAGCATCCCTACTCAAAAAAAGAAGAGGAGGGAATGTGCCTTTCAAGTTCAATACCTCCCTATTAGGGAAGGAGGCATTCTGCAGCACCCTTTAGGACTTTCCGGCTTCTCTAACTAATACGGGAATGCCTACCTTCCATGAAGGCTTGGGTTAAAAAAGATCAGCCTTATGAAGATGTGGATCAAGAAATGGGGCAAGGAGGAATGCTTGAAATTCAAGAAAGAAAAAATGTCGTGGTACAACCTTCTAAGGGCAGCCAAGCAGATCTGCTACTTGATCCCCATAACGTAGACAAACAATCCTTAGAGGAGGAACCGGAAATAAAAGCCAAGAGGAGGAAGCCGTGGGGGTCATGGGTCCGCTCTAAAACAAAGTGGTACGCAGAGTTAGATCATGAAAACTCTAAGTGCTTTTTTAGAATGGCAGGGCCGATTAGCAGAGAACAAGATACTTCAATTAAAGATAACCTGCCAAAATATACTTTCTCGATCCCGGGCTATCAAGGCTTATTCGACAGCCTTTCGTGCTCAATTCAAAGTGCATAATCTCCCATCTTCTTATCAATCCCAAATCTCTTTGGTTGGCCCAGATTGAGTGGGCACATAAGATTACCGCAGATGACAACCACACTTCATCAAGGCCACCAAGCGCAGAGGAGATATTTAAAGTACTATGCTCTCTCGGCTTCCCGTAAGTCCCCTGTGCCCCGACGGCTTTCCCCCTGAATTTTTGTGGAGTTTTGGGACGCCTTGGACCAAACTTTGTGGAGGCTGTTTCGGGGCTTGGTCCTCTTGCTCGCTACATCCAACTCTAGCGGGCAGGATTCATCACCTTGGTCCCAAAAGTCTCTAGACCTCAATCACTTGGAGAGTGGCGCCCCATCGCACTAACAAATGTCTTATATAAGGTTATCATGAAAGGCATCGCCAACCGCCTTAAGCCTATCTTGAACAGAGTTATTGGAAGGGAACAATCAGCCTTTTCCGCCGTGTAGGTATATTTTGGACAATTACCTAGCTGCTAGAGAAGGTTTGCATTGGTGCGCATCCACACCAAGAAAAACCGCGGTACTTGTTAAGATGGATTTTAGAAAGGCCTCCACGATTCCCTTTAGGTGGGATGGCTCATGAGAAGTTATGAGCCACATGGGTTTCAATAAGCAGCTCATCGACATCTCAATGGGAATGAACAAATTTGCCTCTACATCCGCTTTTGGTTAATGGTGAACCTTCGGGTCTCTTTGACCTCGTGAAGGGTATTAGGGGGGTTGCCCGCTTGCCCCATACCTTTTCTAATTATGGCCAACCTTCTCACAAGGATGGTTAATCTCAAAGTAACCGAAGGGGGGCATCAATGGTCCGGTTCTACCTAATCAGTTTTAAAAACTCACAATCATGCAATATGCGATGACACCTTTATGTTCCTCGTGCATGACGATGGCAAAATTTTCATTCCTTTCGTGAGATATTGATTGCTTTTGAGGTTATATCGTGCATAGGGCTAAATGCCACCAAATGTTCCGCTCTATGGGCTTTAGAGGGAGATATTGACCCCTCGTATAATGGATTGGGCTTCCCACCGTGGGTCGCTAGGGGAAACAATTAAGTCGCTGGGTTTGCCCCTCCTCTCTCAGATAATATGAAGGGTCTCGGGCCCCTATTCTAGACAAACTTAGAAAAAAGGTTGGGTTATGGTCATCTAAAGGATTATCAAGAGCAGTGAAGAGTAACAGCTTGCTAATGCCGTTCGCCTCGCAAGTTTCTCACATATATTCCTCATCGCGGGTAGCCCGTAAAGGAATATATAATCAAATACGTGTTATCATTAGAAAGTTTATTTGGGGGGGTATGGCTCATGTTGCTTGGTCCGAGCTATGTAGGGATAAAAGGGATGGGGATTGGATGTAAGGACCCTTTCACGCTGTGCTCAAGCTCGGGCGGCTAGATTTGTCCGGGCGAAGTTTTACAAGGGGATACATCTCCTCGTTTCCGCATTTGTTGCTAATCGGTTTGATCTCAGGTAAGATTCATGGTAAACCATCTCTTCCTAGGGATGAACTAGGAGCCTTTTTGTAATTTTGTTGTCCCCCGGCACCTCCCTGGGCCATGAGGCGCCTTCTTCATGCTTGAGGGAGGTGCAAACAAGATGTTCCCCATGACTATACCTCGAGAGGCTGGGAAAGTCAAGATATCTTGGAACACTCATGTATGGGAAGAGAATGGACGCCCCTTGGCATTAGTTCATCCTCAAGATCTTTAAGAAATGGCAAGACCATGGGACCTTAAAATTGCAAAAGATCTTTGGGAAAACGATAGATGGATATCTTGGATGGAATTTAGACTCAAAGTGCAAAGAGTGTGGGAGGGTGATAGAAAGATACTAATTAAAGATCCTAGATAATGTTAAGCTTTCTCTCGTGGTCTACCGGGTCCCGAGGAAAAGTGGTCTTGTGCGTGCAAGGAGACATACAATGTTGCAAGTATATATCGGGCCCTTTCTCGATGACTCCCTCTTAAAGCAGAGGCTAGGCTCCAAATGAATGGTTCGGCTAAGCTCCTCTTAGCAAACTCCTCGAAAACCTTATGCTCTAGGAGAATACAATTTTTAGATGGGAGGCTCTCCAAGGAGGTCTCAACACTAAAGTGAAGCCGGGTCCATAGAGGAATTGTGTCTTCGCACTGTGTCCTCCTGGGGTGCCGTGCTAGCTTAATCTCTTTCACACATCTTCTTCCGCCCAAGAATTATTGAGTTCTGGTTTTGGGTATGCCCTATTATGAGACTGCATATGCATCAACTTCGATGGCCGAATGTTGTTATGATCTCAGACAGAGACTGTATTGACGCCTCCCTGGTTAGTGTGGCTCTCTGGACTATATGGAGGCATCGATGCGATGTCACTTTGGGGGGGCAATCTATCTCTATTGAGAAACTCAAGAGTCTTTTTAATAAGGAAGTTGTTTTAATGGCATTGTCCCACCACAGGAAAATGGGGATGAGTTACAATAGGGGATTGGACAGAATTGGTAAGATTGAAGGATTCTATAACTACTTTAAGTGCCATTGGATGAGCTCTGAGGACCCAGACTTTCACGATAGATCTAATGGTGGAACAGTTTGAGTTTAGTGGTGAAAGCAATCTGAGTAACTGACCAGATAGGGTCTCTCTACCATTATGCTGTTGTGGAATAGGACTTCCCTTAGTACGCACATCATGATGCATAGAGAACCCATATAATAGCCCTAATGCTTCCTATTTGCCCCATTGGGGACTCTCTGTATTTTTATTACTATTATTAATAACAAAAAACACACTCTTACCCTAAAAAAAAAAAAAAAAAAAAAAAAAAAATTGTCTTTTAGAAGTAATCCACCCTTGTCAAACACAATTGCATCATCATCCAAGTCTTAAATGACATAAGCTCTGCCCTCCAATCCAAGATGATGCTTCTCCAAGCTTGAAAGTTCAAAGTTAGCTTCATACAAGGGATTTAGGCTAAAGAAATATACCTACTAGATAGCTCCAATGCCTGACCCTTCTAGCATTCAATCTAACATTCCAAGTTTAGAAATAATACAATTATTACTTAATAGGTATGTTCTATGTACAATGCATCCATCGCAACAAGAGGAACAGAGAAACATGCACATCTAATCCAAGGTAACAAATATAATGCAGTTAATGCAACTTTTCATAGGGAAGATGTTATGTGTCATAGAATACTAACCCACCATTGAAGAGAGATACTCAGGTCGGATTAGATATGTATTCTCTTGAGACTTCTTGGGTGACCAAATCCAAAAAGTGACAAGCAAAATACATAATCAAATCCCCCAGTCTATGTATCTTATAGCTAGATAGCATACTTAAGTTGATACAAGGGAGCCCATAAGGATTATCGCATCTATTAAAGAAAATTCATCTATGAGTATCCAATGACATAGAACTATCTTAGGCTATACACATAATCTCTATAGCTGGCTTCTTCCATACCTCAACGTCATCAAAAGCTACTTCCATTGCTTACATGGAGAATTCTCCCTTAGCACCTTCATTCTAACTACAAAGCCTCTAGATATGGCTCCTTCTCTTGAGGATAGCATCTTCAGATGTCTCTGAAGAAAAGCCATTGGCATCATAATTCCAAGACCTCAACTTAATCTCCGATTTTCTAAGTCAACTCCCAAAGCTCCAACTTGCTTTTCTCTACATACTTCATGTGTTTCCTTTGGCTTCAAGTCCAAATCCTTTGATTATATCTAATAAGTCATGCAATTTAACTGCCATCTCTTCCTTAGAGTATCAGTAACCACTTCTAGTAAGCCAAATAATTACTATACATGGAAGCACTGTTATGGAATTTACAATCCTAGCAATTTTATTTTATTTTATTTTTATTCCCCTCCTTTTGACCTTCATAGTCATAGCCATTCCAATATCTTAATTAGAAAACAAGTCCAAATAAGTTAAGAAGATATCCCAATACCATCTTGTTACATGACATATCAATCTTGCTTCATGGCCCAACAAGTCAGTCCTTCTATCCACCATCACCTTATAATTTCTTCCTATAAATAACTGATATTTAATTGGGCAATGGTATAAATAGCGATGTCTTATTCCCATCTCATGTCATGACTTGAATAGATTATCCCGCCAAGATCAATCCTTCGTTCCTTAGCAACACTATAAATCTCTATGTTATAGACATGCTAATGGAGCATAACAAAAAAGGGCATAAACTAAAAAACATTAGCTAAGGAAATAAATCCCCTTAAAGTAATGAGGTAGCAGCACCCGATTGGGTGGGCTGCCTCAAAGCCATTGAGGCTGAAGAGCAGCGCACCAGGCGGTCGATTGGGCTGCCAAGCATCGATCCTGATCCTATGAGGGATCCCAAGAGCTACAAACAGGTTGAAATCCAATTCCGGCCCTTGGGTTGCTAGGGAAGACAATCAAACTGCGATTTGGAGCAGTATATAAAGATAGGGTCCTTTCCCATGAAGACATAGGGAACTTTGTGCAGAGCTCCTGTTAATCTTGTAGGCTTTCTCTCAGCAGAATTCAGCATCAAATTAGAGTCAGGGACTCTTATCACATCGTGGGGGAATCAAGGATTCCGATGGAAGAGACAGAAGGTGTAATTGATGCGGCTTGTGGCTCCAGTGCAGCAGAGGTATGTTTCATTGGCATTAGAGCCTGAGTTCTAGGCTGATATGGAGAGGGAATCGATATGGCAGTAGACCCTCTCATGGGATTGGCCTCTCTGATCCCTGAAGAAGGAGAGAATGTTGATCTTGATGATCTCGCTCCCACAAAGGAATAAGTAAGGGAATTGGATGAGCTTACATCCAAATTCCGCAATGATGGCCATGATGATCATCAAGAGGATCATCAAGAAAAAGAGCTAGCCGCAAGAGAAACTCTAGGAAAAGAAATTTTAGGGGACATGGATCCGTTTAAATTCTAGGGGGAATCAGATTATGCGAAAGCCAGGATTCGTGAATTGATGGGGCAAGTGGCGGAAACAAAAATTGAGCAAGCCCATACAAATCAATTGCTCAAGAATCTGCAACTTCAAATGACTAAACAAGCTAATGAAGCTGCAGAAAGGGAGAAGAAACTATTTGATACCATAACCCGGTTATTGGCAAGGAGCCCAGGGGGCACCAATGCCATTGGAGGTCCTAACCAGACTCAGGAAGCCTGTGGGAAGGCCTCATCCCAAACAAACCCTCCTCATGTTGTGAATCCAAATCAAGCCAGCCCAGCTCAGGGAGCCGGTGCTAGGATTGAGGAGGCAAATCTCACAAAAGGAGTGGAAGTTTTAGCAGGCCTATCATGAGGAAGTCAAGGGTTTAGAAAAACGAGATCATCCCGAATTTTGTGGCACCGAGTCGGCTGAGCAAGCCATTCAATGGCTTAACTGGCTAGAGACCTATTTCGAGTCACCAACAAGGGAGATGCAGCCAGGGTGCTGCATGCTGCTCTCCAGTTAAGGGGAGTGGTCGCTTCTTGATGGGGGCTCCTCATGGAAAGGGGAGTATAAATTAACAATTGGCCTGAATTTTGAAAACTCTTTAAGCAAGAGTGCGCCCCCCACCATGATGAACATCATGCCTTGATCCAACTTAAAAGTATAAGGCAGACATGCACTTTACAACAATACATCAACACCTTGTGTATTTGCAAGAATAAAGGATCGTGAGCTATTTCGAGGATGGTCTTAGGGACCGTATCCTCAAGGCACATATTAGGCAGGTAAGCCCAGTGGACTTTGAGTCTGCCGTATCCTTAGTGCGGGCCTTAGCAAGTTCTCCAAAAGAAGAAGAGGAAGAAGAGAACAAGAAATCTTACCGCTCCAAGGGTGGAAGCAAAGAAAAATCGAAAATAAGCAAGGGAGATCTAACAATAGGGCTAGGGCAGCCCAAGTTAACCCCCCAAGTAATGATAAGGGCAAGGGTGAGGCATCTTCAAGGAAGAAATCCACCAAGCCATTTGCTTGTTATAATTGTGGGGCAAAGGGACATATGGCCAGGGATTGCCCAAAACCCCACACGGAAAAGAGGACTAGCCCCCACAACCAAGCAAGCTGAAGAGGGGACAAAACAACTCTCTGCTATAGCTCGGGGAGAACTCAATTCGGTATGTAACGAAGGTAACTTTGCGGAAAAAGTTATCCATTTACTTGGAAAAGTAAATAATAGAAATGTTATTGCTCTTCTTGACTCAGGGAGTATTGACAATTTCATTTCTGCAGACTTAGCACAAAAATTGAATCTAGAAATGGTTCAAGCGGCACCATATGAGATTGAGACTGAAGCTGGGAAGCAAACTCAATGTTGGAGCCACGGGGTGGCTGGTGTGCACTTGACCATTGGGGACTATGAGGAAACAATGAGTTTTGATATAGCAAAACTCACAAGATTTGATGTGATACTAGGCATCAAATGGCTTCAAATAGTTAACCCTCCTATTGATTGGAAAAAATATTTGATAGTCGTTTCTAAGGGAGGAAAGGAGATCATCCTTCAGGGTACCCCTTATATAGCTTCCCCAAGTTTCCATTCCAATATTAATGAAAAATATCTTGTCTATGTTTTTGAGTCCCCCATAGATTCATTACAAGTCAATGCTATGGATAAGGATAACAAACTTAAGAGTTTGATTAATAAATATCGGGACGATCTCAACATTAGATTTGAGTCGACTCTTATCACATCGTGGGGGAATCAAGGATTCCAAGGGAAGAGGCGGAAGGTGTGATTGATGCGGCTTGTGGCTCCGGTGCAGCGGAGGTCTGTTTCACTCTTCAAGAATTTTCAAATGCTCCCTTCCATAAAGAATGATAGATTTCATTCGACTAACTCACACCCGACATGATTTCAAGTACGACTACTTTTGTTACTAAAGATCCACTTTGCTTTTTTTATTCATTCAAATAGGTTGAGAAAATTGTCCTAAAAAGAGACCTATTTTGATATATGTATTTTGTATCCATATGTGTATGGTGCAAATTTTTGCAATTTTTTAGGCCTTCATGTTGCCTAAGTTTAA
Source organism: Isoetes taiwanensis (assembly GCA_021234155.1). Taxonomy (NCBI): domain Eukaryota; kingdom Viridiplantae; phylum Streptophyta; class Lycopodiopsida; order Isoetales; family Isoetaceae; genus Isoetes; species Isoetes taiwanensis. The sequence continues at coordinate 351,617 of JAJEKV010000195.1, read as the reverse complement.
GAGGTCAAATCCTTCAATTCAGTCTTTTGTATAATGTCCTCCAAAATGAGCATAACGTGAGGACTTCATAGCCCTTTGGCATGAATCATTCTTGACAGTCATCACAACCTTCAAGGTGTGATAGTTCAGGTTTCACGACTTCAAATGCATGCCCATTTCCTTTTGCTTGGTTACAACTTATGGCGTGCCTATTTTGCTCAGACATGCCACAACCTTTTTAGCGTGACCTTACTCAAGACCACCCAATCGTCACAGTTAGATTAACCGCTCAACTTCTTCAATGGAGATTAAGGAAGTCGATTGCTGCTTCACCTACTGGCACCCTGGACTATCACAGTTGTCAGATCCATCAATCCTATGGCCTAGCTTGTATGTTGGAGCCTATGGGCACCTCTTGTTTCGCTAATGGTCATTTATGATGGGGAGCACCTATGATTTTGAAATATGAAATACGAGTTCGCCTACGGTTTTGATGGAATATCGAGTCTCTATACGTCTTCACATAAGTGTTTAGAATATGAAGTACAGGGGCTTGAACCCCTACCAAAATAACTCAATGTCCTAATAAGACTACCTTGACCAATATAATTAGTGAGCTAACATTATTTTTTATTTTAAATCTATGTTTTTTTTTATAGCAACCCATTCAATTGTGTTGGAAACATGGTCTATGGTTTCAGGAATTGTCATTTTTAGATCCATATCAAATCCCCCTGAAATCCCCTGTTATTGTGCTACGTATTTATAGAGTAATTCCATCCAAACATGTATTACATTGCAATTAAATTGTTCACCAGAGTAGTAGCAATAATAAATACCATATACGCCTACCACAATAGTAATTAGAAGAACTCCAGTGTAGAGAAGGTTTTATCCATTAAAAGTTCAAGTTTCCGGTTGAGTTAGTGAATGGCAAAATAGTTTCAAAAGAAAAATTTCCAAAGATTTCATGCATTTGATACAAATTTTTGTTTGGAAACTTGAAACATCTGGTTTTTTGGCTTCTTCATTGGTCCCAACCAATACACAAAAACAGCCCCAACCAATAGGAAGCCCGTTAATGTTCACATGCCAAGGGTTATTGCGGACTAATTATCTCATTGTCTTGGCCCCATGGCCATACATCCATGGATCCAATGATCCCGCTATATGGAGTCACCTTGGATGGTTATTTGCCCACCAGCAGGTATCGTGACCGGACCATATTGTGGGCCACATTATATTTGTGGACGGCTATGGAGACGGGCAAAGACAGGAGACGGGCAAAGACAGGATACAAACAGATTGGATAGGGTTGCCACACGAGAGCTACGTTGACTTTGTTGCTCCTAAATAAATCCTACATCATACAGTATTCGATCCATAAACCACACAAATATCCGTACGGGTTTCATGCAGTAAAATGTCAGTTTGCACCTAGAGCTGTTGCCATGTTGTCAGTTATGACGTGTAGAGTTATAACGTGGAGCTGTTGCAGAGTGTGCTTTGAGAGCCTTCATTGTTAACCTCTGACATAGTTGCTCTTGCCTTTTGTTTGTACTTAATAAATCGGGACAAGTCTTAAAATAGACGATACACAAATAAATCAAATAAACTATTATAATTATTACTAGCAACCCAAGCTTGGCATTGCCGGGGCATGTACGGATTTTATATTGGAGGTGCCATTTACTATGGCTCTTGTGTATGTTCCAATTGTGGTGTTTAGCATGATATGATTTTGCGTGTCTAGAGAAACTATCAAAATTTTTATTCCATTTGCTCCTTAATCTTGTTTGAGACTCTTTCAAATGGTAGTTGTTCTTATTGGGAGAATTACCAAAATATCATTAAGTTTGTGGAAGCTACTAAAAGGTTTATAGTTACCATTGAAAAATCATTATAGTTTGAGAAAGTTACCATAGTACATTAGAGTCGTGTGGAAATTTGGATTTTACACCATTCAGTCTTCTTCTTCTTCTTTTGTTTTGTTATTTTTATTTTGTTATCATGTTTGGTGATGGGGCTTAATCCCCAAGTTTCATACGGGCTGTTGCCCTTGCATGTACCATCCTATAACCCGCTTGGGTTTCTTGGACGTTAAAAACTCATTATCTATCTATCTACCAACTTTTGAGTCTTGATATAAGTTATTTTCTTGGAACTGCCTTGCTTACTCCCACTTGTCAATGATTTTTCAATCCATCCTAGAATTGGCCAAAAATGCACCTAACATGTTGGAATTGACAAGCAGGACATGATTTGCCTTAATTAAGTCATTGGGAAACTCGGGATAATCAACAACAAATAGATGGCCAAAAAGTCGTTGGAAATATACTTACTATTTTCTTATGCAATGATCTTCCTTCCCCATGAGGCAAACATAAATACTTACCCGCACACATCTACGGACGAGTTACCACCATGAGACATTTCAAGATGAAGCAATTTATCCATACCCATCACTAGACTGCTTCTTGATGAGGTTCAGGGATAACTAAAGGCCATTTTGGCAATGGAGGTAACACATTAGGATGAAGGAGGACAACATACATCAAATGCACCAAATGAACCATCCAAAACATGTCTTGTGGATCTGGAAGACCACCGACGAAGATGCGGCTTATTGTTTGAGCTATTAGGAAGGTGGCACTGAAGAGGAAGCTAATGTTAAAATTAGTTGGGAGAAGCATTTTACCTATATGTTATGGATGGCTGGAGATGATTCATCATCTTCTTCAAAGCAAGGTGCTGATTTCTAAGTCATATGGCGGATTTTGAATAATGTTGATAACTCTCCAGGTCTACATCTCATTTACCAAGCCTTTATAGATGTGCATTTTCTTTGGGTCTCCATCTATTAAGCCACTCCTTCAATGGGCATTATTCTATCCACTTTCTACATATTTAATGTATCATCCTCCTCAAGGGTTGCTAGCTACTTGGGAGACTGTGCACACTTCGTTTCATTTATACTCGATGGCTTGCACTGATCATGCAGCTAGTTGATGGTGGATTTCTTTGGGTGATGGTAATGTAGATTGTCCCTTGGTCTCTTCGTGTCAATGGCATGCAACCAGTGTGCTGACAATGTCTGCATGGTATAGTGTTGTCAACTTGGAATGAGTTCAGATCGAAGTTTCTCGACTTCCATTGGGGCCGTGTCATTTGGCAAAAAGTAGCTTCTACTCTTGCTCAAGAATTAGCACATGGTAATGCATTTTCTGTTGATGTGTTATCCTACTATACTGTCGGACTTAGGAATTCTAAACCTCTTAGAACCTGTCTAATTGAAATCCCATACTCTTACTAACCTCTTCTAGCATGTTAAACAATGTTGATCCATCCATTAACCTCTATTCGATGAAGGGTTCTTCATAGCCATGGTTTTTCTCAGGTGTTTGTGTTGTCTTCCTTTTCCACTACCTCTTTGCCCTAATCCTGTTGATGTTTGCAGGGGCTTGGATTGACTGAGGATTGCCGTGGACATGCCATTGAAATTCCCCAACAGTAAAGTTCCACCCAGATGATCCTTGTATGGGAATATGAAACATGGGATGCATTTGAGCTGAATCGATTGAATTCATGCAAACATTTGAGCAAAAGAATTTTAATATGCCTGCCAACGTGAAAGGAGGAGCTTGATGGACAAAAGAGAGATATGGGCAGATCAATACAGGATGGAGTCTTGGTCAACCCCCCAGGAGGACATGCTACGATAGCAACATCCCGTATAGTGGCGTCGCGGTGGGGCCGCGGGGGAGGGGAAGGGGGGGCTTGGGATACACGGAACCGCGACCATGGGGAGTCACGGTGGCGCCTTAGTAGATTTTCATGTATTTTTCCATAAGAGTTAGTACTAATTTCCAGTTCATAACTTAAAATATATGACTATTTAGGAAAACATTAGAAGATTTTTCAATAGGCTATAAAAAGTGCCCTATATTTCCTTTGCATTTGCCAAAATGCCATATTTTTTATACGTGGTATCCCTTCAAATTCATGGTGGCAACTAGTAGTCAAGCTATTTCTAAGTAATTCTAGTTAGAGTTAGTTATTTTTTTCATAAGAAAATTTATCTGAATGTCTCATGTTTTTCTCAAATTACTATAATGCCCCAAACAAAGGGCATCTTGGACATGGTAAATAGTCGTCAAATTTGTAGACTTTCCAATAAAATTAAAATTCATCAGAAATGGAACTGAGATTCACATTATGCTACTTTGAGTAGTTATTTCAAACACACATTAAAAATTTCGTAACTTGAATATTTCAACTCTATCTCAAATAATCTTATTGCCTTTGAAAAAATCTTCAATCTTACTAAGGGCACATTTTTATTTGGTTGGTCTTCATATTGGGCCCAAGGATATTATACTATATATCAGAAGCTTAGAATTAGAAGCTATACAAGACTCAGGATTTCTCTTGTTTCTGATCTCTGCTTTGCCTTTCTCATATCTAGAGATTCTCAAATTTGGCATTGATATTTCTCTTGTTTTCATTTATGTCTGAAGCTTAGAATTAGAAGTTGTACAAGACTCAGGATTTCTCTTATTTTTTATCTCTGCTTTGCCTTTCTTATATCTCGAGATTCTCAAATTTGGCATTGATATTTCTCTTGTTTTCATTTATGTCCTTTGTTTCTTAATTCTTTTGCAAAATACTGCATGACACCCTATGCTCAGGATTTGTCTGTTAGATTCAAAGATCCTCGTAAAGGATTGTCTTACAGGTTGTTCAGAACTCGACCCAGACTCTAAACACCTTCAGATACTTAAGAATACATTTAGCAACAACCCAATGTTTCCAACTTGGATTATTCAAATATTTACTCAATAAATTCATTGCAAACACAATATCTGGTCTTTTGGTATTGCCACATAAAGCAAGCTCCCAATAAGTTCACTGTATAGTACCCTTTGCATTATTTCCTTTCTTCCTCAGTTATAGAAGATATATCTTTGCAGTTACTTTTATTAATCATCGAAGAAGTTTGTATTGGGTTATATTCTATCATAAAAATCTCATAGATGCCTCGTTAATTGGAAGAAACGGTTTGCATAGTGGATGGAGGAAGGCACACATCCTATTTGTCTTGAACGTCTTCCGTGGAAAATCATTTTAGAAGCGAAATGCTCCAAGCTCCCAGGTAATCCTAATGTGCATACAACTAAATTTTGGGATGAGATGATTCTCGCTTAATTGCTCCACCTAATAAGGCACACGAGATGGAACCACATAAAGCAAAGTTCTCCCGAGGTCAAACTCAAAAATGTCTACAAAGCCTGTGGGGATAATAACCAGAATAGTTCTACATTCTTAAGTGGCTTCCATGAATGTTTATGCTCAACTGACGGACTTATCCATCTCTTAACATCCTGGATGTTAAGCTAGGAATATCGAGTATCGATATGGCTTGCGTCAATTGCACAGACATATATCCATACGGGGACATTGCAGTCATTACCAAGTATGGCCACTTGACCTACTACCATGGTAGATACCACACGTTTGGACTTCTGCCCTTACCATGGAATCCCAGATTCCACCATCAAGACTCCTAGGGTCCTAATGGAAGCTTTGCTTCCAAAACACAGTTTTTAAACTGCTAAGTCCAAATATGTACTAGACCCTTAAATTCCCACGGAATTAGAACCCTATAGCACATAGGAACCAGTATGAAGTCCACCTCAACAATTCCCAATTATTGTGAATTTTTAGCATGGACCCTAGGTGGTGCTCTATTGACACTTCGAGTCAATAATAACATAGTCATCACAATTCCCTACAAGGATTTGGTTAGGCCCTAACATGCAATCGCATGCCACTGATACTGCAATAACCTAGTAAGCAGACGCACAATAACCAGTATTAAGGCACCCCATGTCCTTTTATATTGCTAGCCTGGCTAGAAAGCCTGGGCAATGGTCCTATGCTATCAACTTATACTAATATAATGGTAACATGTAGACCTCTTGCAATACCCTAATACTGCTAACAAGTACCTCTAACCTTGTTAATTACTAGTCCAACTAGTAAAAGGGGTACTGGGCCCAAAGTTATCAAGTTAATAATTTACTATAAGTTTTACATAGGGATCCAAATCAATCATCATGAACTAAAATTCATGATGCCATAGCCAATTCCTTGAATTAAATTCAAGCAAGCATGATCATAGACATGACAAGACATATAAAAGCAACAGAGCTTTTATACACCCCTTCCTAGTATTCACTTTTCAGTATTTCAAGACCATGCTCTTCATGGTCCTTATGACCACGAGGTCACAGTTAAGTTGTTAACACCTCCTTACAAAGCTGCAACTTAATCCTGAATACCTAATTATGGAGAGACAAAATAGAGTTGCAGTATTACCACGGTATGGATGATAAATTCAACATCACCAGGGTATACATGGTGATCACAATATTACCATGGTATAAACGGTAATTACAACTCCACCATATTTTGTAGCATAACTAACCCAGCTAGTTGCCATAGAATAGAATAGAATAGAATAGATTTTTTAGCGTCCACGGAGACCGATTGGCCTATGGGACCCAAACAAAAAGAGAGCAGCAAGCGTATTACTGACAGGATTAAAAAACCCCCCACCCCGAAGGGTTTTCGAGGGAAAAACCTTAGCAGTAATAAGTATGCTGGCACGCTGTACAATTGTATAGGACAGTTCAATACCATCCCGGAGGACACAACTAAGTCCATGCATCCATAGCCTCCTGGAGGTATAACCCCAACAAACCCACTGACGCTGTATTCAATAACTCATGCAACGGTTGGCCAGGCACTAGTAATCGAACATACCGCTCTCGGATATGGGCAAACGCTGGGCAGATCTGGAGGGCATGACATTCATCCTCAATGGCGCCCTGGTGGCAATACTGGCAAAGCCTTTGCTCCCGTGCTTCCCGAGCCCAACGTCCTGTCTCAATGCAGAGACGATGTGCACCCGTGCGAATGGAAGCTATAAGTCTGCGCTTCTTCATGGGCAACCCGTGCAAATACGCACCCGTGCAAATATGCTAGAATTCGCTTTGCTGCTCTCCAGTGACTCATCCTTAGGTGTTGCATAAACCGGCTAACTTGCCCAACTGCAAACATGATGTCTGGCCTAGTAATGGTGATATAGATGAGAGATCCAACTAATTGTCGAAACAATTTGGTATCACATGATTCGCCGTTAGTGTCCAAGGTAAGTTTATTACCTTGTTCATATGGAGCAGGAACTGGCTTGGATGCATCCATATGAAATCTGTCTAACACTTCCTTTATGTATTTGGCACGAATGGGCATAATGGAGGTGTCTTTTTGCCATACTTCAATTCCTAGGCAATAATGTAAAAGTCCTAGGTCTATGACCTCAAAGAAGCATGCAAGTTGCTCCTTTAAATCTGCAATGGTAGATGTTGCATCCTCTGTGATGATTGAATCATCCACATAAAGAACCAAAATACATATTTGAGCATCAGATTTCTTGTAATAGAGACTAGGATCTGCCATGGACCGTTTGAAGCCAATGTTCAATGAAAAAGCATTGATCTTGTTGTGCCAACATCTTGGGGCCTGCCGTAGGCCAAACAAACTTTTCTGAAGGTGGCAGACAAGTGATTCTTCTCCCTTTTTCACCAATCCCTAAGGTTTCTCCATGTAAATGGTTTCCTGCAGATCACCATTTAAAAAGGCGCTTTTAAAGTCTAGCTGATAGATGGGCCATTCTGTACTGGCAGCCAATGCAATAACTGTTCGAATGGTAGGCATTCTGGCGGCAGGGGCAAAAACATTTGTATAGTCAATGCCAAATTCTTGGGCATATCCCTTGGCCACAAGTCTAGCCTTGTGCTTTGCTATGCTGCCATCGCAGTTGTATTTGATCCGAAATACCCATTTGTTCCGAATGACATGTTGGCCTCAGCGAAAATTTTAGTGGCCCCGGTGGGCCATTTGGCCACAAATTACAAGGTCCAGGCAAAATGCGACGGCCGGCTTGAGTAGGATGCCTTACCTACGGAGTACCTGCAGATTCGCTATTTTGTGGCACTTTATTGCCTATTACGACATTAGAATAGCCAATTAGATGTTTGCTAATTGGAGTGGTATCGACTTTGGGGCCAATTTAGTCCCAAGTGAGAACTAGATATACTTATGGAATGGCCATTTAGGCCACTTGGCTAAACCTCGTAATGCCTTAAGTTTCGCCAAATCTTGTCATTAAGAGGCCCTCTCATAAATTGCCACTTATGGGGGCCAACATTATTAGAAATTTTTATTCCTAAATATATCTACCAACTAAGAATAATCCCTCTCTTTTAGAAAATCAAATGTCAAGACACTTTTCAATCCTCCTTATGAAGACTCGCATCCGATTTTTGATTCTCCCTACCAAAGAACTGCATTATTGAAATACATGAGGTATGAATTCAAATTCATACAACATTTAACTTAACACATTTTATATGGTAATGACTTTTTATGTTTGGGCAACTACCTCTATATTTAATAAGAATCTAGCTAAAATGGCCATTTGAGCTACACATTAATAGATATTTAGTTCAAAAAATCGCCAATTGGGTTGCATCCACATTAGGAAAAAAATAGGAAAATGGCCAATTCAAAGCTACACTTTTGGGGGCATATTTTACAAGGAATGGCCAATTCATTATACTTGTACAAAATTATAGGTCCCTTTAAAATTTTCCCCCGGTTGGCCTCTTGGTTTGGGAGTGAGAGTCAAGTGCCTTTGGTCGATAAGCATGTCATATTCTGGGGCTATATGAATGCATTCCATATGGGAATGGCAGCTGCTTGCTTGTAGGTGGTAGGATTTGATGTACCAAGGAGTTGAGACATTAGGGCATAATTGCAAGAGTCTTTCTTGCAAGCAAGTTGCTGCTTTGCCTTGAGCCTCTCGGTCTTCTCACACAGTAGGAGGCATGACAGATGATGGTGGAATTGGAATATGAGGATGGAGTGGATTCCAATCCAGGTTATATGCCTCATCTATTGAAGCATTTTCAATAGTAGAGTGATCTGGAGGATTTGGTGTGTTTGTAACACATGGTTGATCCTCAACTTCATCATGAAGACTCATAGATGAGTCCGAATCTTGAGGTGCAGCATGCTCAAGGGAAATAGTTGCTGGTGGATCTGCATCTTTTGTAGCAGAGATGTCTCTCCTCCAAGGTGTTGGTTATTACTATCTCAAAATCAACAGCAAGCGATTGCCTTAAGTAGAAGGATGAAGAATACATGCCCACTATTGTGATTACTAGATAGTGTGAAGTCTTATTTGATTCTTTGCACTTCTTGTTCCTGATTACCTCCTTTCATGGGGAAAAATTAAGTGAGCTAAAACCATGGCATCTAATAGAATAAGAGGAGTATAATGCACTAAAGGAGACTATACAATTGGACAGGAGATTAGCTCTGATCCTAATGGAGACAGGACAAAGGGTATGAATGAGCATTGAGGATGAGGATAGACTAGGTCTGTATGGACCAAGAGAAGTAGGAATAAATGCACCCCATATGCATTCACATGCATAATGCATTATTGAGCAGGCCCTCCTATTAAGGGGACACGTTGTGTTGAAGGGGCAACATTAATCATAAACCATTGAAAAAAGAATTAGCAAATGAGCACCCGACACGTCAACATTTGAACCCGACACCGCACCTAGCGCGCCATCGCTGGACGAATTTACGAGCTATGCCAGTGGTCTAATATTGCTCTCCTTTGGTTTTTTCCGCCATAGCCAGCTCATTGGGCGACCTTCTACCTCCCCCTCGGCCCATTTTTTCCTCCTTCCTTCTAGAACCTCGATCAAACTTCGAAATTGGCCGTGTTGCCGCCACTTCTGCAAACGGGCCAAATTTGCAAACCCGGAGTAAACCTTGAGCTTCGGGTTGGCTATAAATTCGTTTTGGTTGCCTATGTAAGTTTATTCCCTTTTCATTCTTATAACAGTAGCAAGAATTTTGATTTCTAAGTTCATTTCCATTTCATTCCTATAACACTAGCAATAATTTGATTCCTGGGGAAACGATTTGAAGGCCCACACCACAGCTTGTACCATAAATGTTTCCCTTAAGTTTGAGTTTTTCATTTCGATTCTTGAATTATATTCATTTCTTTTCCATTTTCTACAGTAGCTGCACGCACTGATTTCTTCGAAACAATTTGAAAGCCCACACTTTATATCAGAAATCTTTCTCTCAAGATGTAAGTTTTGAGTCTTTGTAGACAGCAAAATTGGCTTTGGTTCTTGACTGTAAATTGCAAGTTTTACTTTGCATTTGCATAAGAGCTCTCTTCTTCTCAAGAACCATGATAGACTTTGGATGTCATAGGATAAACCAGAAAAGAACGCCTAGCAAAACAGCATCTATTCTATATGGAATGTAGAATATAGACTGATGCACTGTCTGTATTAGGATTCCAGGCTGTATTCTTGGGCATCTACCAGATTGTAACTACCATGTTGTGTTCATTTTCCCAAACTGTGATTATATGCCGGCTGTCGAATCTCTGGCTTACTTTAACATTTGTACACCAATGGTGTGGCTTCCTCCTTTTAAATAATTACTGTTTGAACATGGATAAATTCTTCCTGCAAACACGAGCTTTTACATCAAGTTAATTGATCTGATCATGCCTTTGAGGAGTCTTGCCCTTTTCAAGCACATGCAAACTTTGTATGCCTGCATGCTTTGCATCTATAACGACTTGTCAGAGTGCATCCACAGAATCAATTACGGATGCCTCTTGCTGTTTGGTGCATCACAATTAGAACTGGTGCAGACATCAACAATCTATTCTCCAAGTTCCTGCTTTGTCTTTAGTGTGCACCATGTGCCTTCTCACATTGGCCCATCCTGTGAAACTCGTCATAATATCCTCTTTCTTCATGGCGTGCAAGCTCTTGGCCCAAGATGGAGAGAACTTATGATGCTTCAATAAGCCCTAGCTGCTCCATTAGAACCTTCCATGGTAAGATCTTGTGCTTCTTCTATGCCGTAGTTTTTGGCAATTCCAACCCTTCTTCTCTGTATGCACACTGCTGTTATATGCATACTTCACCTCTTCTCCAACCTTTTTACTTACATATTTAGAAGGATCTACAATGTAGTCTGTACCAGTAATTCCTTTGTCACAACTACCTCCTCCATGGACTTCAAGATGTAATTGTTGGAATTTCAGCTTCCCAGTTTTGTGAGCCACCATTTCCAGCAAGATTACATCCAACCTATGCCCCTGCTGCCTTCGCCATTCAGTGTCAAGACACACTTCCTTCCCCTCACTATAGCACAAGATCCTCACACTCTCCTGAGTAAGACTTGTATTGATCTCAGAAACAAATGAATTGAACTCCTTAAAGCATCAAAGTGGAGGCAAAAGACCCATTAAGCACCCGTTCAACCTAAATCTACTTCAACTGCTGCAACATATTTACTTCAAATATCCTGTGGAAGAATGCACCTGCATTCCTGCAAATGGAATCAAGGGATTCCCCAATAGCTGTTAATGTTGCTATAGCCCTCCCCTCAACCTCAACATCGTGTGGGGGCTTCTCTATTTGAGGTTTCATGATTATTGTTTCCGTAAAGTCTCTTCTTGCTTCAGCAACATCACTCTCTACCATTTCTTCTTGACCTTTTGCAAAGGTTGGGTCTACCCCTAGTAAGGCTTCCACGAATTGGTCCTGGCCTAATACTCTCTAGGCCAAAGTTCTTATGCAATCTCCATTCCAATACCCAATTTCAGAAGCATCCCACATGATCTGGGAAACCTCCGCATAGTCGTAACTGCTGCATTTTTTGGGCATTCACATGGTATGCTTGCTTACTTTCTGTTACTGCCATTAGTAGGCAGCAACTTAATGCTCCAGATATTAGCCAAGCTTAGTGCCCTAGATCTGTCCGGAGTAATATGTATTTGTAAATCCTGGAAGGATACTGTATTTTCCTTTGAATTTCTGGACTTGTGGAAAGATGAGGTATGGGCCATGTTGGAAGTTTGAACCCAATCTGAAATCCACATACAATTGTGGGGTCCTTCAAGATGCATATATCGTTCATGCCCTCAAAACAATTCGAGGCATTGTGTCCCCCCATGGTGGTCTCGTTTCTCAGCGAATCCCAACCAATTCTTATATTGAAAGCAAAAAGCTATGAGACTCCCCTGAAAACTGCCCCTTGTTACCATACCAACAAATGAATATGAATTCAAAAGTGACCAAATCATACTCTTCATGGAAGGGGATGGGTGCTACACAATTGTTGTAATCCTCAAGCTGCCTCATAGCTGGACCTTCTGCTAGTTGAGCAATTGGATGTTCAATAATGCTGTGCCATTCTTCCATCTTAGACATCTGGCCATCTGGCTCTCAATACCCTCTTAAATTAAACATCTTTTAGGATGTAGACTATCTGCGTGGGTACCTCTCCCGGAAGTGCCCTCTCAATGACCCCACCGTCTTTAGCAAGAGTTTAGGCCTTAATCTTGGGCATCTACCAGATCGTAACTACTTACTGTTATTAGTACAAGTACAAACGTCTATATGCTTGCTGTAACCACCAACAGTATTCACAGTATTCGCTTTAACTTCAGCATTTTGTTTTCTTTGGTGGTTTGAAACAACTAAATGCGCAGTCAATGCACTTGAATGGATGCCAATGCTATATGATTCTAAAAATAAACATAACTACGTATATATGAATGAATGAATTTTGAATATGTCTGCTCATGGTCCATTTCAGTGCATATACGTGCTATGTACTTCTCATGCTCTTCTCCAGCTTAGCTATTCCCATTATCTTGAATGTAGTTGAGCAGCGAGTTGGTACCCATGAAGAGTGGCCGTTCTCATTCCTGGTGGTGGGATAGTCACATTAGTCCCAAGAATTCCAAATGGCTCGAAGACAGCCTGAAAGGTAAGAAGTGGTGCTTATATGAATATGAATAGTGTTCTACTTTTCATTACACTAACAGAGTTATTCCTCCTTTACAGATATGGATACCAAAGTAAGTGCAATGTTAAAGCTCATTGAAGAGGATGCTGATTCCTTTGCAAAACGAGCAGATATGTATTACAAGAAACGACCTGAGCTTGTGAAAATGGTGGAAGAATTCTATCGTTGCTACAGGGCGCTTGCAGAACGATATGATAACTTGACAGGAGCGATTCGCAACAATGTCCAAAGTCCACGATCAGAGGTATCCGAGACATCCGATGAGTCACCTTTTGGGAAGCGGATACACTTTAGAAGGGCCAAAGGAGATGTGACTTCACCTTCAATTCACAGCAAGAATGATAATGATAATGAGGGTGCTGATGGGTCTATAACTAAGCTGAAAACGGAGAAAAAAAGGTTAAAGAAGAAGAAAAACGACTCTTCATCATCAAGCTCTGACTCTGGTAGCTCTTCTGATTCTGATGGAGATTCAGACTCAGACTGCAATTCTAGAAATAATGCAAATGGATTACAAAGAGAGAAGAATATTTTACTAGAAAGGTCTGAAACGCAAATGCAAGAAGACCATGTCATGGCAAACAAATTAAAGGAGCTACAGGAACAGCTTGATAACTTTGTAACAGAAAATAGGCATCTCACATTTGAAAAGAATAAGTTTGGAGAACGAATTACAACTCTTGAAACAGAAAACAAGGGATTAGTTGCAAATAACACTAATCTAGCTGATGCTCTTCATGAAGGTTCAACGCAATTGAGAGGTTATGAACAGAAAATCATGCAATTGGAGAAGCTGATCCGAGAAAGGAACGAAGAATCTGTTAAGTTGAAGGAGGAATTAGAGTCTCAAACAGGGTGCAGCAAATTGCTTGAGGAGCAGATTATAAAGTTAAAGAGTGAAGTTTCTTCCTTGCACATGGAAAAGAAGGGTTATGAGCAACAGATTGCAAAGCTGCAAACTGAAGGAAATGAGGCATTGATTAACATCTCAAACCTGAGCAGCACTAAACATGAAATTGAGAACCAGCTTAAGCAATCTGAAGCTAAGTTGCAACATCTTAGAGCAGAAATTTTGCAGATACAGGAGGATCACATAACACTAAGGTCAGAGCTTTCAAAGAGAAATGAACTTTTGGAGAGATCTGAAGAAGAAAACAAAGGCCTACAGGAAAAAGAGAAAGACATGAATCATCAGATCAAGTGTCATACTGATCAGATTGAAAAACTGCAGTTACATGTCTCTGCGCTTGAAGCTGAAGTTTTGGCTTTGGAAAAACTCAAAGCAGCTCTTCACATATCGTTACACACCTTAGAGACCGAGTGTCAGAAGCATATGGAGGCAGAACAAACTTATGTTTCCAGGGTACAAACACTAGAGGAAGATTTGTCACATTTGCAAGTCACAAAACATAACCTCGACCAATTAATAGTCTGCAAAGAACGTGAAATACAGGACCTCCAAGAATTAGTTAGCAAGATGCAAGAAGAAAACAAGAGCCTTCAAGATGAGATTTTGTCAGAGTCGAAAGAAATAACTGATATGAAAAGGGAGTTGCAAAATGCACAGGAAGAGAAAAAAACACTTAACAAAATAGTACAAAATAAGACTGAAGAATTGCTAGAAGTGCATGCTACTATCAAAATGCTCACGGAGCAGTTTCAAGATATGCAAGCAAATTATCTGAGTCTAGAAGGATCGCACCAGAGGGGCATGGACGAGAAAGTTATCCTTGAAGAAGCGCTGAATAAGAAGCAAACAGACTTGGCCCATTTGCAGAGAGAATATGATGAGATAAAGAATAATATTTCTGCAAAGGAGGCACATATCATGGGCCTTGAGAATAGGATCCTCAATTTGGAGACAAATGTCATGAAGCTGAAAGATGAAATTGACAGGTTGCAGTCTGAAGAGACAGAGAAGTGTGGACTTCTTGAAAATCTTAGATCAGAAAACCAAAATTTGGAGAAAGCTAATGCGGAAATGACTTGCAAAATTCAGGTTGGGATTGACGAGGCACAAAAGGTGCAGGAGGAGTTGCGACAGTTACAAGATTATCATGCTAGCTTAGAAAATTTCAATAAGCGGCATATTGATGAAAAAGCTATGCTCGAAGCAGACATACAAAGTGTCCATGAGGAACTATCGTCCTTGCAAATGGAACACGATAAACTCAAGCTTGAAATATCTTCTAAAAGTTTGCACCTTGTGAAGTTGGAAGCAGAAAAGAATAGTATACAAGAGCAATGGAACATAATAGAAAAAGAGAAAGTGGAACTGTTAAAAGTCATCAAAGATCAAAAGTGTGTGCATGAAGAAGAGATAAAAAAGAGGGAAATGTTACTTTCAAATCTGCAGGAAAAGTCTGAAATAGATAGGATGGAAAAGGAAAGAGCTGAAACCCAGATTTTTGAAATAGAAAGAAAGATGCTAGCCCTGGAAGAGTTAAATGACAATTTAAGAAGAGAAACCAGCCTACTAGAAGAGGAAAAACAGGCACTTCAATTAGAAGCATCAGTTAAGCTTGACTGTATGAATAAGCTTGAAGATGAAATTAGGATGCATGTCAATAATAGGGAAAGACTGCAAGAAGAAAGGCGAAGTTTGCTGCACGAAAACCATGATTTAAAAGCTCAGGTGCATGCTAATCAAGAGAAGTTTGAGGAGACAATCCATAAGCTGCAAATTTCGTTAAAGAGTTCCCAGGCTGAGTATGAACAAAGCCTCATGACACAGAATTCTTACACGTTGAGAATAAAGGAACTGGAAATGCTCACGGAGCAGTTTCAAGATATGCAAGCAAATTATCTGAGTCTAGAAGGATCGCACCAGAGGGACATGGACGAGAAAGTTATCCTTGAAGAAGCGCTGAATAAGAAGCAAACAGACTTGGCCCAGTTGCAGAGAGAATATGATGAGATAAAGAATAATATTTCTGCAAAGGAGGCACATATCATGGGCCTTGAGAATAGGATCCTCAATTTGGAGACAAATGTCATGAAGCTGAAGGATGAAATAGATAGATTGCAGTCTGAAGAGACAGAGAAGTGTAGACTTCTTGAAAATCTTAGATCAGAAAACCAAAATTTGGAGAAAGCTAATGCGGAAATGACTTGCAAAATTCAGGTTGGGATTGACGAGGTACAAAAGGTGCAGGAGGAGTTGCGACGGTTACAAGATTATCATGCTAGCTTAGAAAATTTCAATAAGCAGCATCTTGATGAGAAAGCTATGCTCGAAGCAGACATACAAAGTGTCCATGAGGAACTATCGTCCTTGCAAATGGAACACGATAAACTCAAGCTTGAGGTATCTTCTAAAAGTTTGCACCTTGTGAAGTTGGAAGCGGAAAAGAATAGTATACAAGAGCAATGGAACATAATAGAGAAGGAGAAAGTGGAGCTGTTAAAAGTCATCAAAGATCAAAAGTGTGTGCATGAAGAAGAGATAAAAAAGAGGAAAATGTTACTTTCAAATCTGCAGGAAAAGTCTGAAATAGATAGGATGGAAAAGGAAAGAGCTGAAACCCAGATTTTTGAAATAGAAAGAAAGATGCTAGCCCTGGAAGAGTTAAATGGTAATTTAAGAAGAGAAACCAGCCTATTAGAAGAGGAAAAACAGGCACTTCAATTAGAAGCATCAGTTAAGCTTGACTGTATGAATAAGCTTGAAGATGAAATTAGGATGCATGTCAATAATAGGGAAAGACTGCAAGAAGAAAGGCAAAGTTTGCTGCACGAAAACCATGATTTAAAAGCTCAGGTGCATGCTAATCAAGAGAAGTTTGAGGAGACAATCCATAAGCTGCAAATTTCGTTAAAGAGTTCCCAGGCTGAGTATGAACAAAGCCTCATGACACAGAATTCTTACACGTTGAGAATAAAGGAACTGGAAAATGTTATTTCCCAAATGGTAATGGACAGAAACAAGCTTGACGAAGTAGTCTCATCAAAATCACATGAAATACAAAAGCTCGAGGATGAAAATAAGTCTTTTCAAAATGATATACTATCAGGCAATGAAAAGATGAACATCCTCCAGAAAGAAATTTATCATCTGCAAGAAGATAAAGAACATTTACAGCACGTATTTCAAATCAAAGCTGAAGAAGTGCTGGAACTTGAAATCCAGATTAAGGACCTAAAGGAGAAGTTGCAAAAGTCACAAGAATATTCCAGTAGCTTGGATAATTCCCACAAGCGAAGTATCGATGAGAAAACTATCCTTGAAGGAGTCATCAAGAATGCTCATGACAAACTTCATTCCCTGGAAATGGAACATGATGTACTAAAATCTTTAATTTCTAGTAAGAATTTGCGTATTGAGAGCTTGGAAGCAGAAGGAAGCAATATAAAAAATCATTTAGACCAAGTGCTCCAAGAGAAGGAAAGCATTGTCCAAGAAAAAGAAAGTATTATTGAGAAGCACGCAGAAAAGATCAGAACGTGGGAATCAATGCATAGTTCTTACGAGTTCAGGATCCATGAATTGCAAACTAGTGTTTCACAAGTCGAAATGGAAAGCTGTAAACTTAACGAAATGCTCTCATCAAAATTACAAAAAATACAGGTCTTAGAGGATGAAAACACATCTCTTAGACGTGATATCGAGTCAAAAAATGAGCAGATAGTTATGTTGCAAAACGATATCCATTGCATGCAAGAAGAGCAGGAGAAATCACAGCAACTGCTGCAAACCAGCAGTCAAGAGCAGTTGAGAATGGAGATCAGTTACAAGGAATTGCAAGAAAATTTGAAAAAATTAGAGGAGCATTGTACCAACTTACACAATTCTCACAAACAAAGTATTGATGAGAATAGAAACCTTGAGGGGGTTATCAATAGTGCTCGAGAGGAGATTTCAACTCTACAAATAGCACATGATGCTCTGAAGGCTGAAATGTCTACCAAACACATGCTTTTTGTGGAGTTGGAGAAAGAACAAAAGAACTTGCAAGAGCATATGGATGAAATGGCTCAAGAGAAGGAAAGTGTAATAGAAAAGCATGAAGAGGAAATTGGAAAGTTGAAGGTGGCACAGGATTCATATATATCTAAAATACAGGATTTGCAGGATCGTGTCTCACATGTACAATTGGAAAGACAACATCTTGATGAAGTAATTTTGTCTAAATCACAAGAAATCCAGGTTCTAGGGAATCAAAATAAGGCTCTACAAGATGATATTCACTCACAGCATGAAAAAATGGCTATGTTGCAACAGGAAATCCATTATTTGCAGGAAGAGAAAATAAAATCAGAGGAGATGCTTCAAGTGAAGAGTCAACAACTATTGGAATTGGAAACCACTGTAAAATCGCTTGAGGAGAAGTTGCATAATCTGCAGGAGTATTGTAGTAGCTTAGACAATTCCCATAAACGAAGTATTGATGAGAAAACTTTTCTCGAAGGTGTTATAAAAAGTGCTCGCGAAGAGCTTGCTGCTCTGCAAATAGTACATAATGCTTTTAAAACTGAAATGTCTGCCAAGGACTTGCATATCCTGAGCTTGAAAGAAAGCAGTAATAATCTACAAGGGCATTTGGACCAAGTGATACAGGAGAAGAAAAGTATTATACAAAGGCATGAAGAAGAGATCACAAAGCAAGAAACAACACAAATTTGTTACCAATCCAGGATAGATGAACTGCACAATGCTTTCTTACAAGTGCAGTTGGAGAAACACAATCTTGATGGACTAGTCTTGTCAAAATCGCAAGAGATACAGAACTTACAGGATGAGAATAAGTCATTTAGAGATAATATTCAGTCAGCTAATGAACAGATAGACGAGCTCCAAAAAGAAATCCGTCGTCTTCAGGAAGATGAAAAGAATTTACAGCAAATGCTACAAGCTAAGACTGACCAATTGTTTGAGTTGCAAATTAAAGATAAGAAGCTTCAAGAAGAATTGCAAAAGTTAAAAGATTATTGCAGCAACTTAGATAAATCCTATAAACAGACTATTGAGGAGAAAAATGTTCTTGAAGAAATCACCACGAAAGCTAAGGAGGATCTTTCTTCACTACAAATAGAATATGATGCACTTAAGATCACGATGTCTGCAAAGCAATTGCGGCTACAGGATCAGATACAGAATCTGCAGTTGAAAACTCAAATGGAGATCGAAGAACACCAGAAGAGAACAGAGAAGTTGAGCTCAGAACTTGCTAATTTGCATCAGCAGGTAGAAATACTGAAGGAAGACAACAAAAAGCAAAAGCAAGATTTGGGGATTGTAGCAGAAGAAAAGCGAGAGGCCATTAGACAACTTTGCTTTTCCTTGGAATATTTTAAGGCGAAGGACAAAAAATTACAGGAGACACTCAGGTCCTTGAAAGTACGGTTGCGGATAAAGTATAGAAATTCACCTTCAACTTGGAGATCTTATTTAGCTCCTTGGTACAAACCATCTCAAGAACAATATCTTGAAGTGCAGTGATTGCGTTGGAGATGAGAATAGTTTCGCCACCAGTTTTTCTCAGATTTTTCTGGATTTCCTATTCTTGCTTACTTGAAAGTTTGTTTTATAAACTCAATAAATGGAATGTGCAAGCTATTTTTAAAGCGAATAATAGATTGCAAACCTGGGATCTTGGAAAAGTTCTCGTTCTTACATCAGCCGAGTTTGATAATTTATGGGAAGGTCATTACGTTGCTGGCTACAAGATCTGAATTCTCAGCAAGAATTGACCAACCATTGCAACGGATATTATCAAAAAAAGTATTGGGCCTTTAAGTTGAAAATCTGCATTACAAATCATTTGGTATTCTGTATAATGAATTCACTTAACAATATTGTATTTTACAGGGTTTATTGGTATTTTTACAATCTTCTTTTGGGTATCTAGTTAAATCTGCACATTCGACCTCTTTTCTATTTGCCAATTTTTCATTCTCTTCTCTCATCCGTCATTATGTGCAGTTCATTTTCAATTCTTCACATGCCGCCACATGGTAAACGAGGTTTTTTCAATACGTTTCTACTCCCATTTGCAGGTTTTACCTACTCTTCCCCACTCATTTCGTCTGCTTCCAAGTGGCACCACGTGTTTATCCTTACTTAGAGCTGCCATTCATTCATACCATCATGGCAGCACGTATTTTTGAATTTTGTTTCCCGTTCATTTGCAGGATCATCTGCTACATCCTTCACCATTAGGGGTTTCTTTCATATCCTCCATCATTATGTTGACAATAATTCCTTCCATCATGGTAGCATTCCTTTTTTCTCCACTTGCAGGTGCATCCTAGTCTTCTGTCGCTTGTTGATTGTTGCCTCCTTTCGCTTAAAACCTTGTTGCCTCTTTTTTCTTAAAACCATTGTCATTTCCTCTCCATATTTCCCATTATCCTTATTTTCAAGGTGTCTTATCTTGGCATAAGGTGAGGAATTGCCATATGTTTTTTTATTATTTCTCATCATAATATGTCATCATATTATGAATCTATTATACAACTTGCAAATCAGAAGTACGCCATTGATGATCTAGCTTTTGTACAATGCTTATCATCCTTAATTCTTCCATTTCTTGGATATCAAATCGGGTCTAGTTTTCCTTAGACTTATGGGTTTGGTAACTCATATCATATCAAATGCAAAAGAAATGCAAAACTTTTTGAACTTTTTGCTTATCAATTTGCTATAACCATCGTTTTGTTAATTTGTAGCATGAAAGACAAAGGTTAATATGCATAAATCTACGTATGATTATTTGTCTATTAGGCTTTATTATTTACCATTATTGATCATGTTTTTCACTTCACTTACATGCTTGCATCATTTATGTAGCACGACTTGTTGATTGATGAACATGACATGTTGCATGTTGATGCCTTGTTATGTTTCCGCATGCCATAGTAGAGAATAAAGAAAAAAAAACATTGATGGTAATGAAAAACATTTAAAGTGATGCCCTCTCTGCCTGCTTCAAATCCCGAAGAAAAAGAAGAAGAAAATTGAGCCCAAACAATGTAAAGAAGAAGAAGAAAAGATTTGGGTGGGTCTGATTCGAAGAACGGATAAAGTTTTTGGAAGTAGAAATTTTCGTCAGCAGAAAATTTCGCGAAGAAATTTTCTGGCGGCCGCTAGCTGACCTGGCAAGCCGCGAGTGGCGGAGCCACGAAGCGGGCGCCACCAGTTCGTTGGCGTCGCGTAAAATTTCAAGTTTAAATTTTCCCCGGCCCGACGAAAATTCTACCACTAAAAAAAAGGGGGCTTGAAATTTGCCCCAATTTTTTCTTTTCCTATTGCTTTTCCAAGCAGACTCACGGAGGGCCACCGAACCTGGACGACCGCCAAATGTCCGCTTAACCTGAGACGGCAAATCAGGCGCTGCAATCAGGTGGAGATCAAGTGAATTTTTCGGCTTGAAAGAACAGGGTGTTTTGGGGCGAAATTTCAAGGCCCTAGAAAAAAAGGGGCGAGAATAGAGGACCCTTGTCCAATATAACGGCATATTCCCGTGCCATATGGCATATTCAAGTGATTAGGGCAGTAATAACTAGAATATTCTCTGAGAGGAGAATATTTAAAGAGTCGTGGCAATAATCCTTGGGATATTCTCTAACAAGAGCATATTTTAAGAGTTATGCATAATAACCTGGTCTCTTTCCTCATATTCGGTGGTGAGCGTAAAAAGGCACATAGTCCTAGAATTTCTAATGCTGGGATGGTTTTGCCGCATAGAACACCAGAACGATTTGCCCTCAAGCACAAGGCTACATGGAGAGCATATGCAAGGGACATGGGAGTATTGTTAGAGAAATTTGCAGAAGGAATTAGATGAGTGCATATCACTGGATGCATTGCAAAGTGGAGATCTCGTGGGTCCGTTGGTAAGTGATATTATTGACAATGATTTTGTAAATGGTGTAGCAGTTGATCAGGTATGCAGACTACTTTAGTTAACCTTAAGCAAACCCATGACCACATACGAGTGGAAACTAACCAATATAGCATAGTAGACAAATTTGATATTTAAAAAAAAAACAGGGCATGGGAAACTCTCGAGAAGTTCTGGAATGACAAACTTGCATAATAACAATCTGTAAATCCTTGGAAACACATTGACATTATGCTCATGCTACAGTCCCTGTTACCTAGCAACATCATTAACGGACTGACAAATCTGGCCTGTTTTGGAGCACAAGAGATTATCGTTCCTTTGCAAAAATATGTTTTGCTTCTGCAATGCAACAATGGGCAAGTTAATCCAACATTCAACTTCTGGAATTTTTCTTAAATTTTCAAAATTATATATACATCACAAACAGGACTGCACTCATTCTTTCCCTGAGCCGTGCGTATATTGTATTCCAATTTCGTTGTTGAGCCTTGATGATGCTTGAGATTCAGCAATTGTCACCAAAATCTTCCAGCTTTCAAATTTGTATGCCACATTTTCTTCTACTGCCTAAAACTGCTGCTTGGAAATTTCTGGCATTTCTGCTGCAATGCTTTTGTCAAAAACTAAGGTATGTATTCACTTTTAGTTTATGAACAGCCACTTGGAAATATTTAGGGCTTAGCATATGGTCTAAGGAGCAATGACGTCATGGACATGATATTACTCTGTAATTTTGCAGTCAGTCATATAGACCAAGACGTGAACAAGTTTGAGTGCCTTTTAAGGAACAAGGACAAAATAACATCATGGACCTGATATTGTTCTGGCTGATATAGTATTTGCAATCACTCAGAATAGAGCAAGACATGAATGGGTTTGAATGCCTTGCTCTTGCCTCACTTTTCCAACTTTTCCTTTTTCTTTCTGCCCTCTTCTATTATTGGGGGCACAACAAGGTGCAAGAGATGTCTTACTCGACATGCAACCCTAGCTGATATTTAACCTTCTTCCAAACATTAACTCTGTTGCTTTTTGCTCGGTCGATGATCAAACTGTCACCTCCATTTGCTTTGCCTAGTAAGGTCAAATTCTGAAGTCTCTTCCAAACATTTCTTCTGTTTCCCTTTTTCTCCCGTCATGATACCCCCCTTTGGTGCTACTTATTCTCTAAAATAAAAATTATAAAGCGCATTAAATCATTAAGTCATTGAGGACATGTGTGTTGAGGTAAGAGAGAATTGATATTGTGAAGAAGTAGTTGAAGGTCTTATTTAAGATTAAGAAGTAAATGACATAAATAATGAGCTCGATGCTATTCAATTTGCGGACGATGAATTTATTTTTAAATAATGTGGTTACTATGGTGGTCTCTCACATCTCATTACGTTTGCAAATGCTTTTTACAAATATTTGTTTGGGAAAAAAAGGTTTTAATCAAAAATAAGATTTTATGAGAATTTCTTTTTTATCAAACCATTGTATGTAATATCTAAGTCACCAAAAAATAGATAAAGAAGGGAAGCTCTAGAGAGAGAATGTCAAAATTATTTTCGTGCTCATACTGGAGCTACAGAGGTCAGATTCAGATGATCTTGGGCTCTTTGGAAAGTTTATACAGAGAGCGCATTCCATTGGCATATGATATGACCCAGATCTATCAAGATAGATACCTGTTTTTTGTACTTTTCAATCTGGATACCTTTTTCCGAAGTGCAAATTAGATGGTAATATGTTTTTTATCATAACTTTTGCATTTGGATTCCGTTTTGTGTGTTTTTTATTGCATTGAAAAGCACTTTCTAGGATCTTTCTGATGATGTATGATATTCTCATATTTGGTTAAGTTTTCTGAGTCAAAAAAGTAAATTTCTGCGCGGATTTGGTAGGGTTTCACAACTGATTAAAATATGATTTGCAGAATAGCAAATCATATGACCTGTCGAGCTGATCAATCTAGTCATGTATTTTGTCTTGTATCATTGTAGTGCAGTAAGCTTTTAGGAAGATATTGAAGAGATGATGTTATCGTGGCCACGTTTTGTATCGAAAAAAATAAAATAAAATTGGAACTTTTCGTTTTAACGTATTATGGGATTTATGCTATATTTGATGGTTTATATGTTATTTATGAACTTGCCAATGTTTTTTGAATTTGTTTTTTTCCTTTTTAGCGCAACAGCCCAACCCTAGATATCACGTTATCTCAAAGCCTAGCCTATACACGTGTCCTAGAAAATGACCTAGACACTTTTATAGCCATTAGATCTTGATCTATAGAAATGCATGACTCGAAAAATTAGTTATTTCTGTATCGTCGTCTACCTGAAGCAACCCATTTGCTTCTAACCTTCCCTTCCTTTTTAAACCGCTAGGCTAACTGTCCCAAACTTAACAGGTATGGATTTTGACTCTATTAAAGCCAACTATAACAAGGATCACGTCCAGGAAAATCTTACCATTTTTTTTTAGATGCTATTCTCGCTATACTGAAGCCAGAGGAAGCAAAGAAACTGAAAGAAAAAAGGAACATCGTGTAAGCAGTCACAAAATCAGATATACTAGTACGGGGACAAGTGTCAGAAAATGCGACAATGTTTTTTATTGACATGCGCAGCTTTAACACCGTCTAGGATGTTAAGAAATATATCGATGTGTTCGACAGGATTGCAAACATGACAACTGCAAAGATGTATTACATCATAATATTTTTGAGATCTGTCCAGTTGCCAAATTGTTTGTACAACCTAAGTCAGGTTCAGGGGAGTTCTCGTGTATCCTTAGGTCCTTAGGGGCTTACGAGGAACAGGGCTGGGTTAGCAAGAAAATGGTGAAGGAATTCCAGTATTATGCCAGCCATACTTCTACCAATAGAAGTGAGGCGCATATTTTGCCTGTGCAGCCCAAGTTGGAGCTATGTTTAACTCAGTCGACCAATGCACCTAAATGCACACCTCTACCAAAATATCCGATTATAGGTAACGAGGAGGTGGACATGAAAACCAAAAAAAGATATTGGGAATACTTTATAGGTAAGCCCAAGTTCACTTGAGCAGCTATGGAAGGCGACTTTGTCCTGAAAAGCCAAGCGAAAACATCGTATATACGCCATGGTTAAAGAGTTGGTCTCTGACGACGGTTGTGTTCGTAATTTCTTCTCAGCTGGGACAGCTTCTAGGGTGGCTCTGATGCAAGGGAAACGTAGCGTTGCCTTTAAGTATGACGACAAGCTATGCAGGTTTTTAAGATCTTTCTTTGAGACATTAGAGAAAATGGCAAGGCCTACATGTGAAGAGGAAGAAGAAATTTCTAAGAATGATGAGCCCCTCAATGCAGACATGCCGGACATTAAAATAACTCAGGAGACAGACCTTAGTAAAATGGAAGAGATCCTGGATAAGTTAGATGAAAAGGGGTTCGAACAGAGGCTACAGGAAACCAAGGCATTGCTAGAAAAGACGGAAAAGGCATCAGCTTCTCTTGAGCCTACCTTCGAAAAGCTTGAAGTACTTAAAAAGAAATTTGATAGTGCCTTGCCGCTGATAACTGGAATGCTCTCTAAACAAAATTCTACTTTTGAGTACTTGAGTACGTCTGATGCCATCTCTGAAACTGAAAATGCAGAAAACTGCCATGGAAGGAAGAAAATGAAACTTGTCGCCGGCACAGAGTTCTCTATGGCTTTGGAAGATGAATTGCTAGATACATAATGCTCAGATCGTGTGCAAAACTTAGCTGTGGCAATGGACATTGAGATTCCGGACGTTACAGGATATTCTGAAATGGATTTATCTCAGACCATTGCCATAGGAAAAGAACACGCCGAACGAATGGCCTGTTGGGGTCATGTTATAAGCAGATAGAATGAATGTGTTTTACTATATTTTGAAGTAAACCTATAGTCTGAAAGGGGTCGAATGCAAAAAAGACACCTTGTACATAGAATTTAGAAGTTGTTAAAATGAAGGAGAAATGCGTGCCGAAAATCCTGCTGCCAGGAATGTAACCGAAAAAAACTGATCATTGTAAATTTGGGGCTCCGACTGTGATGATCCGAACCTAAGTGTTGATGTGAATCAATGAAATCGGCTTGAGTTCTTTCAGATCGTATGACATATCTAACCCCTATAGTTTAGCTGTCTGGTTATTTGGTTTAGCGAATAAACAAGAGCAAAGGATTCAATGGTTAGCATCGAAAATAAATTTGAGTAGAAAAGGGAATGAATAGATGCTAGTAGAAATACAGGTAAAGAATAGAAGTTGAAGATAGCATTTGCATTGTAAAGATAGTGTCGGTTCCTCAAATATCAATTGGTATCAGAGCAATTATTTACAATGTCTAGCAGGTTTGGAGCTTCAGTACTGAGTACAATTGATGTTTACAAAGGTGGTGCTGGGTTTCAAGTGTGGAAAACTAAGATGAGGAGAGTACTGGAGGCAGAAGGACTGTGGCATCTGATCGATGACTCTGCTCCAAGAAGGAAGAGTTCCACTGGAATAACTAATGGTAGCTCCACAGTTGGTGGAGCTGAAAGTGCTGCAGGTACAAGTGTTGAAGGAAGTGCCACTTCAGGGGGAACAAGTGGCACAGCTGTTGATGATGATGAAGAAGTCAAAAGGTTGCAGGCAGAAGGCATAATAAGTTGCAAAGTAAGTGCAAGTATCCTGCTGAAACTCAGAGATAAAAGTCCGAAAGAAATGTGGCTGTATTTGCTCAGAAATTTTGAGGAAAAATCCTCATCTCAAGTTGACATTTTGGAAAAGGATATCAGACAATTAAAATATCATGAGAACGATGATATTACTGAGTTCTTTGATAAACTGGACAATTTATTAGCAGACCTTGAAGGAGCTGGTATAACATATAATGCCAAACATCAAGTGTTGATCATATCCATGGCATTGTCTGAATTTGAGCAATTGTCTGTGTTGATTAGGAATGTTGCAAAAACAAGAGAACAGGCTGAGGAAATGATGCGAACAAAACTTGAGTAGAGAAAATTATTGAAGGATGCGGAAAACAAAGTTTCTGAAATACTTTATGCTGGAAAAACCAAGTCAAAGGAAGCTGGTGGTAGCAATAAAATCAGAAATGAAGACAAAGCTATTGGACCATGCTTTTACTGCAATATGTATGGCCATCTGAAAGTAAACTGTCCTAAACTCAGTGAAAGTATAGAATGTTATAATTGTGGAGGACGTGGACATTTTGCTTCAAACTGCTCCAGCCCGAAACAATTTAAAGGAAGAGGAAGGGGAACCACTCAAAGGGGAGGAAGAAGTACAACAAGAGGACGGGGAAGAAAGCCTGCAAGTGTGAATCTTACACAAGAAGTTGAGGGACTTGGAGAAGAAATCAATGATGACACTGAGGTACCTTGTTCATTATTAATTTCTGCTAGCAAATCTGAAGCTAATAACAGCGTTCTTTTAATTCTAGATAGTGGAGCAGAGAAATCCATAACTAAATCTAGAAAGTTACTCAAGGCGTGCAGTGGAAAAGCAGCAGGACATGTGCAAATCAGAGATGGTGATATGAAGAAAATAGAAGATTCTAGAATGGGACTCGCATGAAACCAACAAACCGCCCGACTTGCTTCTCATTCATCTCAGCAGATTTTCTACAATGGTGGATAGTGGGTAGCCGCACACATGCGAACTACCCATAAAAAATAAAGGGAAAATCCAATTATATCATTTGGACCCCAACAAAATACAATGCTAATAGAGACTGGGCTAGTGTACCTGCCGAAAGCTTATCACCGGGATTAAAAAACCCCGCCCTTTCGGGTTTTCGAGGAAAAACCCTAGTGATAAGCCTTCGGCAAGGGGCTTGGACAAACGTAAGGCATAAAAATCGCTCCCAAAACCCACGAATAGAAAAGTCGAAACAGATGCCGCTCGCGAACCTGTACCTGCACATCACCAACAAAACAACAAGACAAAACAAACCTCCCAGAGTGGAGGGGCTGATTACGCACGTGCCACGCGATAAAAATACAATAACAAAGAAGGGGGGGAGGGTGGGTTCAAAGAGAATAAGGTACTGCTGAGAGAAGAGGAAGCGCCGATGAGAAGTCGAAGCAGAAACACGCCTAAAATAGCGAACTCCCAACCAGAACGGGCATGCGCCGCCTGCATGCATGCAAAACATGCATGCTCGTCCCATTCTAGAATGGCGATCCGATGTCTCGGATCGATGGGATAGTGGAATTTTGGAACCCTTTGATTTAGAGGGACATGTTGTGAATCTTAGAGATGTTTTGTGTGTGCCAAGCTTAGTTAGGAATCTTATTTCAATTTCGCAACTAATTGACATGGGCTACAGAGTCATATTTGACAAGCTTGATTATAAAGTTCTACTTGGAAATGAAATAAAATTTCTTGGTAAACACGTGGGCAATTTGTTTGGTATACACAATAAATGTGTTGCAAGTGCAAATCTGTTGACAGTACCATCTAAGAGGATCTGGCATGAAAGACTATGTCATACAAGTGAGAAAAATATGGAGTCAATGGAAAAAGAAGGATTAATCAGCATTTCTGATAAAACAAATGACGCCTTAATTTGCATTGGATGCATGTTGGGCAAACATTGCAGGATGTCGTTCAAGAAATCAAAGAAACGAGCAAAAAGGGTACTTGAATTGGTGCATACAGATTTTTGCAGTCCATTGAACATCACTAGCATGTCAGGTAAGCATTTTTTTATTACATTTGTAGATGATTACAGTAGAAAAACAGTTTGCTATTGTCTAAAAACCAAAGACTTAGCATTTGATGCTTTCAAGGCTTTTGCGGCAGAGGTTGAAAATGAAACAGGCAAAAGTATTAAATGTGTCAGATCAGATAGAGGAGGAGAGTATATGTCTGGCAGATTTATTAGATATTGCATTGAGAAAGGAATTAAGAGGCAATACACTTGTAGTCACACACCACAGCAAAATGGCGTGGCAGAACGGAAAAAAAGAACTATTCTGGATGCAATGAGAGCAATGCTCAAGAATAGTGGACTACCAAATTTCTTTATGGGGGGAGGCTGTTACGAAAGCAGTGTATGTTCAAAATATGCTTCCGACTTCAAGCTTAAATGGAAATATTCCAGAAAGACTATGATCTGGGAAGAAATCATCGTATAATCACCTGAAAGCCTATGGATGTTTGGCATTTACACATATACCAAATGAATTGAGAGTCAAACTAGATGATAAAGCTTGTATAACCTATATGGTTGGATAATAGAAATTCAAAAGGGTATAGATTATATGATGTAAATAGAAGGAAAATTATTACGAGCAGATATGTCACATTCAAAGAAGAAGTATTATATAAGCCAAAATTGATCATATCAGAAACTGAGCATAGTATGGTTGCTGACACAGCAGCAGCAAAATGGAATGATAAAGATTGGGAGAAATCAATGATGGCAGAACCTAATGAGCATAATAAAGCTGCTGACATAGCAGCAGTAAAACAGAGTGATAAAGATGGGGAGAAATCAATGATGGAGTACCTAAGTGATGATGACGACGTTGAATCACAAAGTGACAGCTCAAAGGTGATGAATATGTAGCATTATAACAGGGGGTTTTTTTTGTGATTTTATACGCTTTTTGGCATGGTTTTCATATGATTTCATGGGCGTATTGCACGAGGCATACTAATCAGTACATCTAGAGTGCACCAAGTTTTTGCATGCAATTTTGCAATTTTTGTTTCATCCTCCTCAATGGTTAAGATCAGAGGGCTTACAAAGAAAGCCCTCTTTTTATTCAAAAAGATCCAGGGCTTATAATGAAAGCCCTTTTCTCGTGAAGAAACAAAACATAGGGTTTGGGAAAGGCCTCGGTCGAGCCAAGGCAAGGACGGCAAGCCAGGTTCTTCTGGGCAGCAAGATTCCAATGTTCCCAGGCAAGGCTTGGCACCCGCATGTCCAGAAATGGGCCGGGCTACAAGTTTTGTTCATAGGGCACATTGGGCTACATGTTTCTTGATCTTTATGCACGAAAAGGAAAATTTCCTGGATGTGCGACGCCACCGAAAAGGTGGTCTCCACGGATTTCCGCGGACTACCAACTCGGTGATGATCACTTAGCTCTATTTTGTTTCACTTCTGTTACAGTAAAATCTTACGATATGGTTATGCTACCATTTCGTTTCAATGAATGTTACATACGAACATCATAATAAGTGTCTTGTGTATTGTTTTGGTCAACCTACTATTGGGTATGCAGGTGATAGCACTGGTCTGCAACTTCTCTAAACCGAACTCTTGTGCTCCACCGATGTTACAACACTGGGAATTGGAAAACCTTTTTCACGAGTTTGGCCATGCACTTCATTCTCTCTTGTCACGGACGGTTAGTGTAGATGTTAGGAGAGTATAGGCCCCCGCTAATATATAAGTTTCTTGTTTCTCACATTTTTGTCACCTGCTTGTTTAATGCAGGATTATCAACATTTCTCTGGGACAAGAACAGTTTTGGACTTTGCAGAGACTCCATCTAATCTCTTTGAGTAATTGTTGTAATTGTATAGCAATTGTTGACACATTCTCATTGCCAGGATAGCCATCTCATTTGTTTTTGGTTACTCATTCAAGGATACTACCCGCGCCGGAGGGGTTTCATCTTCGTGGAGCTTTTCCAAGAAGAGCTTTTTTTCGCATCGGCTATTCCCATTTCTGGCAATGTAGCTCTGATGCTGCATTGTTATTTCAAAGTGGTGTTTTTGATGTAAAACAAGCACAAATTGATGAAAAAGGTCATGGCAAAGAAGTAGCAACAGTGGTCTTGTTAGGGTGGCTTGGATCCAAACAGAAGCATCTCAAGAAATATGCAGATTGGTACAATGCCAGAGGAATCAATGATGGCAAAGAAAAGCATCTTTTCTTTCATACCTTCAGCAATACAGGTTGGCTCACGTAAGTATGCTGTACTTAGTAAACTCCATAAGCTGCCACTAGTTGATCACTAAGTTTGCACTTTACAGATATGGCGTTGTTCTGGAACAGGTTGTGTGGTTGATTTTGCACCTGTAGCAGATCCAGATCCCCATGTATGTTTTTACCTTGCTATTGTGTTGTATTATTTGCTTAACTGATAGTATTCCTTTTTGCATGCTTTAAGTATTAGTGAGCTTTTCCGTGTTGATATTTGAAGTAAAGGTTGTACTCATTGTGTTTGTTTTCTTCATCCTGAACAAAGCCCATTGAGTTCTGAGGCTTTATCCTTACTACTGCAACCAGAGTGTCCATATGTTCAGGATTTCGTGTGTTTCAAGTGTCCTGTACGTCCATATAAGCATGTCTGGTTTTTATTCTTAGGATTTAGCAGAAGAAAGTATGTTACAATTATCAAATGACCTGTTTTGATCCTTTTCTAGAATAATAAGGCTCTTAAAATGCTCCAGGTGTGGCATCAGGATTTTCAGCAGCTTTTTTGGGAAAAAGGAGCATTGCTACTCAACAATTTGTGGTACTGGCATCAGGATTTTCAGCAGCTTTTTTGGGAAAAAGGAGCATTGCTACTCAACAATTTGTGGTATTGGCTTTATATTGGGCGTCATGGGCCCCTTCAGTAAACCTTATGATGTTATTGTTGTTTTTGCCCATTTTATAGCAGTTTGTTTGCGTATATTTGGGCGGCTCTTGGTATGCAATGGAAATAATTTGTTTGTCTTGATGTTATTGTGCTTTTTAGTAATTAATGTTTAGACCCATAAAGTTTAATTATGTTTGCTTTAGTTAGGGCCCGAAGGGCCCAAAATTTTTTTTAATATAACAATCAACACACAACTACCATTAACATTATTAACATAAACCATTGCATTTCACACATTTAAATTAAAATCCCCCTTAAACCCCCTTTGGTTTGGGTGCATATTCACACGGGGGGTTACGTAGGGCAGCGAGAGCCCCAAAAATATATTTACAATACATGTACAAAATTAACACTATTGAGTACATTCTCTCAAATCTTATAGTATTTTGCAAACTTTAATATACAGTATACTTAAACTTGTACATGCATACCCCACAAATGAGGATCGCTATGTACGGTCCAGATCTTGGCATAAAGGGCAAATATGCCCATCCGACAGCTCTCGTTGCCCGGAGTAACCCCCCGTGTGAATATGCACCCAAACCAAAGGTATAAAGTTATCAAAAAAATGAAGAATAGAAGCTCAAAGGTTAAGAGATGAGCTGGGGACTGAAGTTGAAAATTATAGAAGACTAGATGGAAAAAGCTTGAGACTTGCTGAGAATGTAGAAGAGACAAATATAGAAGCATTAATAGTGACATAAGCAAATGTACCACAAAATTTTGACGAAGCCATTCATTCACCAGAGGCAGATAAGTGGAAGAAAGCAATGCAATGAAATGGATGCATTCAATGAAACTCATACGTATGATGTAGTAGATCTGCCTGAAAACAAAAATATTGTGGGAAATAGATGGATATATAAGGTGAAGCTTGAAGCTGATGGAAAGACACCAAAATTTAAGGCACGATTAGTGGCTCAAGGGTTCTCACAAAAGAAGGGGCTGGATTATGGAGAAACTTTTTCACCCTTAGTAAAGCTAACAAGCATTAGAGCACTGCTGGCAATGGCAAATGCCCATGACATGGAACTCCATCATATGGACGTAACGACAGCGTTTTTCAATGCAAAATTGGAAGAAGAAATTTTTATGAAACAAGCTCCAGGATTTGAGAAAGACAGCAATAAAGTGTGGAAACTCAATAGAGCAGTGTATGGTCTCAAGCAGTCACCTAGACAGTGGTACAAAACCATGGATTCATATTTAAGAGAAAAGTTCTCAAAATTGAACTGCGATGGAAACTTGTACATGTTAAAACAAGAAAAGGATTTTTGCATCATCGCACTTTATGTGGATGATTGCATAATGGCAGCAAACACAATGGACATAATGAGTACCGCGAAGGAGATCTTGAAAAAAAGGTTTAAAATGACAGATCTTGGGGAGCTGCACAAGTTTCTAGGCGTTGAGGTACAAAGAAACAGGCAAAAAAGAACATTGCCAATTAATCAGCCGAAGAACATTGAAGAAATGTTGCATAGATTCAAAATGGAAGAATGTAATGGAACCCAAACGCCAATAACTCTAGGTACAAGGATTTCAAATGATCTGTCACCTAAAACAGATGATGAAAGACAAGCTATGGAAAATGTGCCGTTTAGGGAATTAATTGGATGCTTGATTTTTGTAGCAAACTCGTCCAGACCAGACATTGCATACATTGTAAATTTGCTGAGTAGATATAATAATAATCGGGGTAAGGGGCACTGGACAGCAGCAAAAAGAATTTTAAGATACCTCAAGGAGACAAAATACACATGCATCATTTACTATACAAATAATTTGGTTCTGTAAGGGTACCGTGATGCAGATTGGGCGAGTGATCTAGATCACAGGAAATCAACATCTGCTTACGTAATGATATTAGGAGGAGCTCCTATCTCATGGCGATGCAAAAAACAAACTACAAGAGCTATGTCCAGTGCTGAAGCAGAGTATGCTGCTATAGCATTGGCAGCCAAGGAAATGATTTGGTGTAAACGACTTTTAGAAGAACTTGGTCTCCAGCAACCAAAAGCAACAATTATGTATTCAGACAGTAAAAGCTGTATTTCCATGACAAAGAATCCAGTCATGCACGAAAGAACTAAACATATAGAGTTGAAAATGCATTTTGTAAGGGACATGGTTGCAAAAGGTTTGATTGAGATGCAGCATGTAAATACAGAAGTGCAGTTAGCAGACTTGCTTACAAAGGCTTTGCATGAAGGAAGATTCAAAAAACTGAGGCAGTTGATCATGAGATGCTGAAATAACAATGTCTCAAGTAATCTAGTGAAAAATCTGAAAGTAGAAAGGGGAATCTCATAACTCCTACAGGCAGCATGCAGATTTGCTTGAAAAATCCCATATCTGTAAGTTTAAACTTAAAAAGGAGAATGGATACTGAAACAGAAGTTCTATGTTTTCTGAAACATTTTGTACACTATTTCTGAGTTATCTGCACATTATTCCAGCTTATAACATGAAGGAGGTCTGTACATTATTTTCATTATTCCAGCTTATACATGAAGGAGAAACAAAAGTTCTATGTTTGGGTGAAAGCATGCTACGGTGTACCACTTTTGGAACCCTCAAAAGTATCTACACTGGGTACTTTTAAAACTGGTACTTTCTGTTTTTTCTTCCCATTAAAATCAATTCAAAAATTTTGTATTGAAGGTCAATAAAATGTTAACCTATAGTATTAGTGGGTAACAATACTATTAAAGATTAAAATGAATGAATCAACTCTCAAACTTATTGCTTATTGAGACATTTATGCAAGTTCCGATTACCCAGTGCTGGGTACTTTTCTGGGTAGTTTTGCACTCCCTAAAAAGAACTTTAGATGGTACACCCTTGCATGCTTTCACCCGTTTTCTGAAACATTCTGTACATTATTTCTGAGGTGTCTGCACATTATTCCAGCTTATAACATGGAGGGAAAAATGTTGGGGTCATGTTATAAGCAAATAGAATCAATGTATTTTATTATATTTTGAAGTAAACCTATAGTCTGAAAGGGGTCAAATGCAAAAAAGACACCTTGTACATAGAATTTAGAAGAAGTTAAAATGAAGGAGGAATGCGTGCCGAAAATCCTGCTGCCAGGAATGTAACCGAAAAAAACTGATCATTGTAAATTTGGGGCTCCGATGGTGATGATCCGAACCTAAGTGTTGATGTGAATCAA
The DNA here is from genome assembly GCA_021234155.1 of Isoetes taiwanensis. Lineage (NCBI taxonomy): Eukaryota > Viridiplantae > Streptophyta > Lycopodiopsida > Isoetales > Isoetaceae > Isoetes > Isoetes taiwanensis. The sequence goes on along the minus strand of JAJEKV010000195.1, from coordinate 317,025 downwards.
TGAAATCGGCTTGAGTTCTTTCAGATCGTATGACATATCTAACCCCTATAGTTTAGCCGCCTGGTTATTTGGTTTAACAAATAAACAAGAGCAAAGGATTCAATGGTTAGCATCGAAAATAAAATTGAGTAGAAAGGGGAATGAATAGATGCTAGTAGAAATACAAGTAAAGAATAGAAGTTGAAGATAGCATTTGCATTGTAAAGATAGTGTCGGTTCCTCAAATATCATGGCCGCGGAGCTAGGCATTAATCCAGATTCTGTAAAAGAAACTCAGTAAAAGCGCCCCAGCGATTAATTTTAGCATTTCTGGTTCTTCGACACTCATACGTATGCATCTTCATTATAATATCATGTTTGAGTTTTTATCTCTTCTCTTATTAGTTTTACTCAACTATGTTTACCTTTTTTCTTATTCAATAGTTATGTCAGATCCGAATTGTAATAATAAGCTGATGATAAGATCGCAGTGGCGATGTTCTTGACAAGTTCAAAACACTTACCACAATAATTTATGTTGCTCCCATATGGCACGCACTCTAAATATATGCTACGCCTTCGTGTTCCAAATATCGCCATGGCGATTCCCATGATTACCTGTGAGGCTATGCCTGCTTTAAAATTAATGTTCCAACACCATGACGGTGTGCCTGTACAAACAATTCCCCGCGGCTATAAGGTTGACGAGCCGAACATGTGCTTATTACCCATGCAATTAGCTCGACAATAACACATTTTTTGTTCCCAGGAGCTTATTGCGACCTATTTCGATGTCGAATGAGAAAACGAAATTTCTCTAATTAATAAAATCATGCTTCATTAGGCGATTTATATCTGCATGACCTTGCTATTTCGCAAGGCAACAATAAGAAAGAATATTTCCATTACTCACAGTCATCCCACATGGCACCAACCCGATGGAGTAGGCATCAAAAAATTTCAAATCTATCTCGCCTTATTTTCTAGTTTGCAAATTTCTATAGTTGCACCATCCATACCATACAACTTCATGGCCGCTTTTGTAGCCCCTTGCCCAGACCCCCATTTGGAGGGAGACATTCCAGGCCCCGGCCCAGCCCGGCCAAAGCCCCAGCCCACCCAGGAGAACTGGGGAGGGGGCCAGGAAAACGGCCCCCCTACGATAACAAAGACAGGGGAGAAACCTCTTCCATGAGGAGGGAAGCCTGGGCGAAGGCCCAATCTACGAGATTGGCTCGGGAGATGGATGAAGGCTGCTCAAGCTCGACACAGGCGCAGACGAGGGCCATGAAACAGCTGGAGGAACAGATCGAGAATAATGTAACCCCGGATTGCGGGATTGACAGCAGAGATACAATCCTCAAAGATCCCATGTGCTCAAAAGACAGCTTGGCAAAGTGGAAAGGCAACGGGTTACGCAGACATGGAGACCCGCATGCAAAGAAGTTAGAAGCGGGCCGCTTTTGGCCCACTTTGAGAGGCAACAGATAAGCGGGGGCCTTGCCGACTTGGCGAGCTTCGCGTGGATTCCCTCCTCACCACCGTGGAGACTATGGCATGCAAAGCGTGGTGTGGAGCGGTGATACGATGGCAACTATTTCCGCCGAAGCCGGAAGTCGAGGGTATGCCATCGCGGATCTGTAAAACGCCCGAGCCATCGCCGAAGCCAACCGTGCGGTAGCCGAGAACCCCGCAGAGTAGGGTCGGAGACACAAGATCGGGGAGATCCAGGAGCTCAAAGCAACCATTGCCGGCAAAGGCGCCGCCTCCGCGGCTCCAAGTCCATGAACACCGCGACCGCACAAAATGAGTTGGCCAGCGCCAGAGATTCCAACAGGAGCTAGGCTCCCGACTCCAGGCAGCAGAGGCTGCAACACAGGGACAGCCAAGCGCACGTGCCCCACAGCCCACAGGTCGCCAAACAGGCAGACAGACGCCGCCACCTCCTCCATCTCGCACACCACACCGCCCTCGCTGTGAGCAGCCCACACACTCCAGCCAACAGGCGTCACCTGCTGGGACAGCTAATGTTGCCCCTCGACTCAGTGAGCAGCAGGAGCAGGGCCGCCGACGCCATAATGTGGTGGTGCGTGGACTTCTGGAGGAGGTGAGAAGATCTCACCAAGTTTATTCGTGATGAGATCCTATCTCAATGGCATTCCCCGATCGGTACAAATTGCTAGAGCGAGCCGCCTTTGGGGCTCAACAAGACGACGCCCGGCGGTGTTGTCACCTTCACGATTGCAAGTACATGCAGTACGAGGCCATCCCGCCGAAGTAGACAAATCAAGGGGACTGCTCTCAGATGTTGACCGTGATCTCACCCCGATGCAACAGAGTCCCACGGCGCCAAAGAGCTGGCCTGTGTCGTGGACGCCCGTCGTAGAGGGGGGCAGGCCTTGTCCGGGCAAGCCAGATTTTCAGGCCGGGCGCCGCCGAGGTAGCCGAGGTACGCGCGCCGCCGCCGCCACTTCGCCGGGCCGGGCCGCTGCCGCGGCCGGCACCCCTACCGCACCTCCTCGCCCCGCCCGGCCCGGACCGCCGCCAGCGCCGCGACACCGCTCCCCCTCGCAACCGGGACAGATCATCGAAGGCCCACATCAATGCCAAAGAAATAGGAACTGTGCCTCGGGATGGTGTCTTGAACTGGCGGGGCTTCCCCGGCGTAAAAGGCGGAGAGTCTCAACTCTATTGCACCGATATGGATCTCATTTTCTTCATGGAAACATGGGAGCATGCAGTGGCACTACGACGCCTGCACCTCCAAAGCTATTGCAGATTTCGGTGTTCAATGAGTGCACGTGCAAGCGAGGGCATGGCGGGTTGCCTCGCTACTACCGTGCAACCTTGAGGCACTCGGCCTCGTTGCACAAAACGCATTGTGTACAATCGCTACTTGTGGGTGCGCGTGCGGCAAAGATGACAAGTGGCGACACTCTCCTCATAGCAAAGATGCTACTTTCCACATGCCGAGCAACTTTTATAACACTCATTCAGATGTGGATCGATTGGAGCCTTATGTCGATCTATATGATGACATACTGGAAGACACAAACGGTTAGGCGGGGTTATGTTGCTTGGCGACTTTAATGCACTTACGTGAGCCGAAAGCGTGTTCCAAAATTTGAGCCCCGGCAGAGGACGCTTTGGCAAAACCCCCCGCAGAGGTGGCTTGGTCAAGGATATCGATGACGCCCATATTTCGCGCTATGGCGTGATTCTTTATTCTTGCCGGGTAGTATCTTTGACCTGGTTATCTGTAATGGGTTGGTGCAATGGCCGTCTTCCAGCGGCTTGACTTGTAGACAGGAGAACCAAGGGGGCGGCTCCAGTGTGGTGGATTATCTGGCTGGTTGAGGAACCGGGGCGCACACGGGTTACTCATTTTCCATCGGGACGGATACACTGGGACGCAGGAAGTAGACTCAGACCACCGCCCCTGTTCATGCATCTCCGGTGGGAAGCTCCCGTGCACCCCACGCCTCAACACCGGGTGGGTGCCCGTGGCGCTGGACTACTGACCGCGGGGGACCTATGCCCAGCTGCTTGAGCATGATCTGGCGGGACTGCTGCAACTCCCCACACTTCAAGAACAATCTGCTCAGCTGACTCACCTGCTTCTGACGGCTGCAGAAAGATGCTTTGGGAGAGGCCGCTCACGGCAAGCCTCAGGCACCACCACCTTCCCCCGCAACCGATGGTTTGATGATGAGTGTCGGGAGCTCAAACGCACACTCCGGCAAGTCACTGATCCCATCTCTCGCCCACAGGCCGTCAGTCAATACCGTTCCTTTCTCAAGAACAAGAAGGCCAGATACCTCGCAGAGCATCAGCAACAGATGTTTGGTCTCCTGGACCGGCACCCCAGGACATTCTGGAGAAGGGTCTTGAGCAAGCCTGCACAGCCCACGGGGAACATCACCTCGGAGCAATGGGTACAGTACTTGCAACAGCTGTATGACCCGCTCGGGGGCCGGGCACCAGTCCCTCCACAGATAGGCATGGCTCTGGTTATCACAGAGGGGGATGTCATCATGGGCCTACAGCGCCTAGCTAATGGGAAGGCAGCAGATTTAGATGGCATGCAGGCAGAGCTTCTGAAATGGGCTGGGCCTCCACTGGTGCCTGTTCTCACGGCATTGTTCAATAAAGCATTGCGAGAAGGCTTCCCTACGCAATGGACCACTAGTAGAGTAGTGCCCATATACAAAGCAGGGGACCCTCAATGTCCGGCCAACTACCGCACTATTATGGTCAGCTCTCTCTTTGCAAAGTCGTTATCGGCATCCTTGAGCAAATGCGGTGACAATATGGGCAGAGGAAACGGAGGTGCGAAGCTCGACGACAAAGTGGGTTTTCGCCCGGACATTCCACCATTGATCATATCTTCACTCTGCGCACATTGATTGAAGATAGCGGTGAATCGCCGTAACCCGAGCATCGTTGTTTCGCGTGGATTTTGCAAAGGCATTCGACACGCACCCGCAATAAGCTATGGGACGATTGCGGCGGTACCGGGACCCCCCGACTTGCGTAATGCAAGATATAGGGCCGCACGCGAGGCATGCTCGGGCCGTATCACATCAGCAAAGACACGCCCGGTGACCGGTAGCATTGGAGGCGTCGGGGTTGCCCCCTCTCCCCCACACTCTTTGGCCTGTACATTGATCAGTTGGAAGATTGGCTCTCTGAGCATGGAGGTGCGGGCGCACATATCATGCATCACACAATCCGGCAACTCATATATGCTGACGATGTCAACCTCATGGCCTATACTCCGGAGGACATGCAACGCCACCGGATGCTCTTGACACTTTTTGCCGGTTCAGCGGCATGCAAGTTAACTTGGCCAAAACTAGGGTGCCGCTAGTTGCATCATCCCGTCACCAAGGCTTCCACATTCACTTACCTGGGCGGGAGGTAGAGGTGGCTCCGACCTACAAGTACTTGGGGATTGAGTTCTCAACTACCACCCATTGGGATGCGGCTATCGTTATGGTCGCTGCGGGTTGGAAAGCACTATATGCCATGCGTAACAACAGCCACAAGGCGAGTTGTATGCCAGGGGTCACCAATCACATTTGTTTGGGCCTTGGTTGAGCCGGCCCTTTTGTATGGGGCGAAGTTTGGGGTCCGGTGATATCCCTCAACACTGGAATGACCTCGGCGGTGCGTAAGGCCTTCTTGGCACGGGCCCCGGGGTGAAGTCCACAGCCCGTGCGCATCCTACTCCGGAGACAGGATTTCTACCCTTCAACGGGCCGCATTGGAACGCCATATCGTTTACTTCCAAAAGGTGGTCGCTATGGTCGATACACGCTTGCCCCGCTTTGCTTTTGGCCACGGCAATGGGTCCCCAACGCCGAAATCCTGCTTTGGAAAGACAAAGCGTGCTCGGTGGTTCTCAATTTGGGGTGTGCGGGCAAACAGATGTGTCCGTGTCGGGACAAAGAAAGATCGCGAGGCACTTAAACTATACCTTGATGCTACTTTCCTTCAGCAGGCCGTGGGATGCAGAGGCTCGACACATGTTAAGGCGGCACACTATCGCCAGCAAGTCAATCCTAGGCTCACAAGAGGCCCACACCGATACTTGTACACCCGGCTACCCATGAAGAAACGGCAGCTTATAGCTTCCATTCGCACGGGGCACATCGTCTCCGCATTGAAACAGGCGTTGGGCTCGTGGAAGCACGGGGAGCAAAGGCTTTGCGGTGTTGCCACCGTGGCGATTGAGGATGAATGTCATGCCCTCCGGACTGCCAAAGATTTGCCCATATCCGAGGCGATATGTTCGATTACTAGTGCCCGCCACCGTTGCATCGGTTATTGGCTACGGCGTCGATGGTTTGTTGGGGTCATACCTCCGAGGGAGGTTATGGATGCACGGACTGCGTTTGTGTCCCACGGGGACGGTATTGAACCGTCCCTATGCAATTGTGCAGGTGTGCCGGCAGGCTTATTATCATGCTAAGGTTTTTCCCTCGAAAACCCTTCGGGGCCGGGGGTTTTTTAATCCTGTCAGTAATATGCTTGCTGCTCTCTTTTTTGTTTGGGTCCCATAGGCCAATTGGTCTCCGTGGACGCTAAAAACCTATTCTATTCTATTCTATTCTATTCTATTCATTTTTGTCTTGTAGTCTCCATCGCCAGGCTTCTAATTCGTGTATTAAAATAGCTAATTCGTGTATTATTTTCATCCCGCGGGATCATGGTATATCCTGCGAGATATTCCATGAAGCCTTGTCGTCAGTTCTTCACAAGTCAAGATGGGGTCAAACTGCCCTACGTTGACCCGAATTCTAAGGGGGGATTTAAAAAAACCAACTCAATGGTTATGTCAGTATTCCAGAAGCCTTATTCCAGAAGCCTGATACAGCATGGCCACAGAGCTTGAGAAATCGAACCCCAACTAGATTCCAAAGCTCTTGGCTTATAAATTCAAAGCTAAATTCCTGCATCGTGTTTTGCCAATGCTCTTAATCCCACAGAAATTATAGCAAGAAAAGGCAAAATAGAAGCAACAAGAGGCAAAATAAAGTGGAATAGAAGATCGCTGATTCCATGGAGCTGTCAATTTGGGCCAATTTCTATGCCAAACCCTGCTAGATTCGCACAAGAATACATGCACTGACAAAATAATTTACAATTACTAGCACATGAAACATGAAAATCAACCAAAAAAACTACTTCTTTTTGAACGATGAAGTTGAGGTAAAGGATATGGGCTGCAGATATGGCCAACATAATTACTCAATTTGATTTGGTTCCAGAAAAGGAGTGCAATCTCTGCAAAAAACAGTGATGGACTCTATCTTCGACCCCTGTCGCTGCTCTAGTTTACCTGCATCATTTACTTGCTGGATAAAAATTCGAGCACATATGAGGACAATTTCTGAGGAGAGATTGAGAGAACGGATTAGTCATGGATAAGTTAAACAAAATTTGGAAGCCACAAAAGTGCCCCTCTGCAGAATTAGACAGATCGACCCTGTCATAGAAATTTGGCGCATAAAAGGGAGATCTTTTATACAGAAAGGGATCAGAATTAAGGCAAAAAGAAGCCAAAGCGCCATGGCTGCCATAACCATTTTCGGATCCAAAGCTCTAGGCTATGAATAAACGATGAATAAAGCGCAGATTTTTAAAATGGGTATGCAAAAATTTGGCGGCAACATGGGTTTTCGCCTCTGAAATCTCTGGAAGTGGACTCATGCCAGAAAGCAACCGCCCAGGCACCTCTATTGCCGTTCTTTCTAAATCGTGGCCTTGTAATTTCGTGGTGCCGTTCTTTCTAAATCGGCCTGGGCATACGGGACTTCCTATCCGGGCACCACTGAAAAATGCCAATACAGCTTCTTGCTAAACCCTAGATGGAAGCATCAGCACTCTTTAAGTATTTTCATATGAATATGCGTAAAAACCTTCAGGAATCATATGTTATAAAAACACGGTTTTTGATTGTGCAAACATTATTATTGTCTTGTAGCCTCCAGTTGCCCTGTTAGCATCTGGGTTAGGGTGACATGGCAAACTCAGGATTCAGAACAAGGTAAGTACTGAGAATCCGCTCTTATTATTGAGATGCTCGAGTCCCATATTCTCTTCACAATCAATTTGGAACTACAACAATTGATTTTGCTACTTCCTAGCGGATTTGAGCTCCCAACTTTTCATGGAAGCATTATTGAGATGTTTGAGAATGAATAGGACTATGTCCACAAAAAGATAGCATTAGCATGCTCAATCCTAGATTCCTAACAACAATATACGAGTATGTTTGAAGGTTATATTTGCTGCTTTTCATGTGAGAACAGGGCAATTTTCAACAGAAGAGGATGAATTGATTGCCGAGCTAATTCTTTTCTCCCAACGAATAATAATACAAAGGGATGACCCAATTCCAGGCCAGTTATTTTCTCTCATTGAACCCCTCACAACCTATGTATATAATCTTCTCCAATTTCTCTCTCGAACTCCTCACAACCTAAGCTTCTCCAATCATACATGTTGAGCCAAGAGGCACTTGACCTTATTTCCTAATTACTTTGTATCATGTATTTTCTCACTGTTAGAATTTACAATCTCTGGGACTGAGTTTAGCAAATCATTCAACTCTTTCTTGAATGCCAGTTTAGCTCGATTACTCTTTCCTCCTACTACAAGTGATTTTCCATCTTGTAAAGCCCAAACCTGAAAGTTGGAAGAGCAAAATAAGTTCAGAAAAAAAGAATAGCTCTTAAGCTTGAAAGTGATGACTTACTTGTGAATGTGAGAGGTAGCTAATGCAACTGGTAAGCATCAGAGCTCCAAATCCAGCATATACAATTGGCACACTTGGATCCATCTTCAAATTGAATGAACAATGTTAACAGACTTGATTTAAGATTTGCCTAACGTACCTACAGATCCTTGCTTATCATTTCCGTCACCATTTAAAATGCAAATAATTTGACTATAGATTACAGGTGAAGCAACAGGAAAATGATAGTCGGAATTTACCTTCATTTCTAGACCTGTGCTGCCAATGATATCATCTACAACAATATTGACGCCATCTGCTGTTATAGAACGACCTGAGCCAGGGCGCCTCACTCCAACAAATGCCCCATGTTGATCATAAATTGCCACAGATTGTAAATCTCGAGCCAGAAGAGAACTGCATAATTTAACAATATCTTCTGTTATGGCTACAAAAAGCATGTGATCATTTGGGTGAAGGTTATGGTTTCTGCATTAAGAGTTATCTTCTTTTATCTTTGGAGAAGTTCTGGAAGAAGTTAAGGGTCAAAGCAGGTACAGCAGTGTCCTCTGATGGTCAGAGGAATAGTCATCTTTAGATTCCAGATTTTTCAAGTACAAAGAATTGCAGCATTGCAAAAGAACTTATTCCAATATATACTGAGTTTTTTCTGAATCAGATCCTAAAGAAAATTATAAAGATTAAGGGAATTTCTATTGGCCGGGCTAAGTATGGTGTACTTTAATGTAGCTCAATGCATCATGATAGTACCAACCCATGTTTCATCTTCTATTTCTACTATTATCTGTTCCACCTGCTGCTCTTGCTTTATTTGTATGTCTAGCCCTATTCTAAAGAAAAATTCCCACAAGCAGACGATGAACTAATAGCAAGGAAAAATGGACTTAAAGTCGACAACTGCAATACATGTATAAAAGCACATGATGCATGTGATTCATAACAGCTCACTTGCACAATCGCAATGCCTTTCTCAAAGATTAGATTCATTTTACTAAGTGGAAATATAGACTCATATGCAGAAAGTATGAGACAGCAATGTGTCGATCGCAAGTGGAGCCCCAACCATAGAATGTAAGCCAATGCACCTATCAAGTTACTGTTGAATGTTTCCTACATGCTGGATAGTTACTTTTACCCTTTTTGAAGAGAAAAAAGCAGCTTATATTTTTACTTACATGCCCTTTGCGTTGTCAAGGCCCTCACTACCAAGTGGGATAAATGTTCCATATATTTTTCCATTTCCCTGCCGTAAAGGGGCCATGGCAAGGTTGAAGGGTTCAGAATTGTCAATTCGCACTTGAATAGTTGATATCCTCCAGTTGGTCTGGTACATTGTAATCCCACCATACCTTAGTGGGTCATTCACACTTATAGTCTTCCTCATTAATTGCTGGTTTTGAGCATCCACTACAGAAAGATCTGTATGAAATTGTCCAACCTGTGACATCAAAGCTTACTTATTTTGCTTGGTCATGATTAGAAACCAATAATTGAACCAATAAAGTGGCCTATGAGCGTGTATTGCACAATGACATCTAGTGTGACTTTGATGATTATGTTAGGAAGAATTATTGTTAGTTATCTTACAAAGATCTCATATATACTATCTAACAGCTCAGGAAGGACATACCTCACCACTTGGACGATAATCAATATAGAACTTGTTCACGTGGAGCTTTAGGTCCATCACAGGAGATGGAACTGATAGAATACCATTTGCAACCAAACCATCACTTATTCTCAAGTCAAGGCCTTGTGGAATCATTACAGAGCCATGATAACCACCTGTAGCAGTATAGGTTGCACCCCCCATAATTAACAACATTGCAGCATGGACACCAATTGGAGCGAGACGCCCAGCGAGTCCTTTAAATGCATATAGTGCAGGACCTTCGGCAAAGACCTATTACGAACATTTGCAAGTAAGATTACTACAACCAAGGATAGACCTGCAAGAAAAACAATTACAGTTTAAGATATGAATGCTACTTATGACCATGCTTGCATGTCTTTTAAAGAAACATAGAACAATGTCAGTTAAAACTTGGTGCCATTCTCACAACCATGTTATTTTCTTGAGGTTTCAACTCCATACAGAATGAGTGGGTCAAAGCATGCATATGACTGAAACAAAATGAGTTTAGCAACGAATACCTCATAACCTGCTCTCATTAGTAACGTGCCAAAATCCTGAAGGTAAGCTCTTTGGAGAGTGTCTGATTCCTCCATTTTTAAAATTGCAGCTGGCGATTTAAGAAACGACCAACTGCAAAGAGAATATTCCAGGACCTTTAGAAAGTAAAAGACCTTCAAGAAAGACTGGTCAGAAAAAAAAGCTTAAGAAGCCCAAAAAATCAAAGGGCAAAGTAACTGCAAGTGATGCTGCATGTAGATTTAAGATTATATCGTTGAGGTAGTGCCATACTCTTCAAATAAATACGAACATAAGCAGGAAGGAAGGCATCTATTCCTAGGTCTTCCATAGAAAGATGGGAACTAACCGGCGAGCAACTTTCACCATTGGAAATTGGCGAGTGGACGTACAAGCTGCCAAAGATGCTGCTAACAAACCAAGGAGGACTAGAAAATAGGGTGCTGTATATATGTGATCAAAGCTGAGCCCAAGAATCCAACGCCAAGTAAGGAATCCAAGTATTGGATGTTCTTCAGGATAATTCTGAATATAGAATTCTGCCATTTCACCCTGCTCAATTATTGTTCCTGCATATTTTCTCAAAAATGAAGAATTGGACGTGATATCGTGCAGTGCTTAACATAGAAGCATTTGCTGCATTATAATTAAACCTTACTCATGAAGCTGATAAAGATGTTAAGTGACTTCATATAGTATTCAACCTGTCCACTTATATGTTATTACGTGATAGCAGTCCCTGAACTTTCAGGGTCTTTTAATGTGCAGAAATGCTTTCTATCTGATCGTATTGGGATCGCTGTGTACAAATGTTTTCTATCTATCGAATAAGAAAAACCATCCGTAAAAAAAACTTACCTATTGAGCACATGACTGCAATAACGACAAGCTCTGCGATAGCCAGCTTCAAAGAAGAGAGTTCCTTCAATATTTTCCTCCAAGAAGCTCCAAATGAGGAAGCCAAGCTTGTGGAATCATAATTATTCTTCAAAACCTGCTTGTTTATTTTAAAAGGAGGTGCTTCTGAGCTCAAAAGCAGGGGTGCAGATGAGGGCTTCAAGGGCTTGGAAATGTTGCCCGACTTGTTCTTTTGGGTGGTCTTCAAAGCCATTTTGGTGCTCCCTAACACAACGAAATGGCTCCTTTGGGTCAGAAGAGGCCATCTGGGTCTGGCTACAGAATGGAAATGAAGTGTGTAGAGAGAGCTCCTGGGACCAATTATGCATTGTAGCTTAAGACCCATCTGCTTCAGAACCTCAGATCAGACTGCAATTCATTTCCTTTTTTGAGCTAAATTCTTCGATTCCGCCCCAGCCTTAGATTTTTATGGAACAAGATAGAGTTCCACGTGTTCTCCACAAGATCTTGCAATTTGCAACATCTAAATGTTTCATCTTTTAAAGTAGAAGAAAGAAAATTTTGAATGTGGTGATATCACAATTTACAACGACGAAATAATTAGAACATTATAAAGCAGTTTGATTTTGTGTTTGCTGCTTATATTTTGTGCTGAGAAATTATGTACCATTGACATGTGTATTGCAAATTTCTAGAGTGATCATGACATTTGTATTTGGGATTCTTTTGCGGTGGGCATATGCTCATTTGCTCTTTGCAAAAAATTTAGTCGAGAAAATTACCAAAATGCCTTTATATTTTGCAAAAATTACCAAAATGCCTGTCAAACTAATGACATTTTTTTAGGTAATGTAGTAATATAGTTTTTGTGGCTCATCAAATAAAAAAGTTCTGGTAGTTGTAGATCATGATAAGATTTTTCCAACAAGGTCGAACTTATCTAAATTGGAGTTGAAATTCACAAGTTATGCTCTTTCGAGTTGTTTTTAAAAACCCGTATTTAAAGCACCATAACTTGAAGATTCCAACTCTGTTTTAGATGATTCAAATACTTTTGGACAGATCTCCCTGTCATCTATAAGTTTTATGAAGGCCACTTTCATGTTTGATCAGTCACAAAGAAATTATTGCCATTTTAGTCAAACATCGCATTTTTAGGGGTATTTTGGTAATTTTTATAAAATATAGGGGCATTTTGGTAATTTTCCCTTTTTGGTCTTTTGTTTGCTCCAGCCCATGCGCAACCAAATTTGGAGACCAATTCGGATTCATGAGTTTGGATTTGCATTCAAGTTTGCTACAACAAATTTGTGTGCAAAAGCTCATCAATAGTTGTAACACTCCTCGTGTTATTGGGTCCTAAAACCAGCCAGTTTTCTATTATAAGTCATAGGGGACTTTTATAGAGCTTTTATACACAAATATTTATATCCATACCTATGTTTGTACACCTAACCCTATTTTTTTGCCTAAATATGCCATTTTAAGGTTTAGCCTCTTTTTTTTACTGCCCTGCTCTTGCCCCTTTTCAGCACTTTTGCCTCCATCTTCTAACTACTCCTTTCAACTGTCATGAATGCCGATCGGTACATATTCTTTCCTATTTTGGCAATTTGCTATCTTGCTTGGTCGTTGTCATTTTCAGTTCTAAGGTATGCTCTTGTGTATGTATTGTTCATCTACATATCATGAAAAACATTAATGTTCTACAATAGATAAATCCATGTCTTAGATAGATAGATAGATAGATAGTAGTTACATGTCTTAGATATATAATTGATGCATTAGTATAGTATGCTCCTGGATATTGAACCTATTCAGCTCCCAAACTCTTCTGGAAATAGGCTCGCCTCCTCTCTCTAGTGAAATTGCATTCTACTGGAGATTCTCGAGGTAGTGGCCTTTTGTTCCCCATAGGATACCTAGGTATGTGCTCAGTTAGGCTGTCAAGACGGATCAGTGAATCCTTGAACTTTTGGGGCAGCATTAGAGGCTATGCTGTGAGCCGTATGGTCTACAAGCCCAAGGTCCCGCCTCCATCGGTCGTGGTTGATCCCCTTCTTACAGGTCTTGAGGGAGGGACGGTGTGACGACCATACAGATATAATAAGAAAATATTTTCATCGAATATTTTAGAAGCATTCTAGAAAGTTTTAAGAATGTTCCTCTAGAACCTTTTAAAATATTTTCTTAAGTTCCAGAAACATTCTTCTCGAAGCTTTAGGAACTGCCGCCCTCGCTAGTGTATAAAAGGCCTTTAGCTGGGGTTGGCATTCTGGTTAAATGCCAGTTGTGAATCATTCTTGATGGAGTTCTCTCGTTCTATTGTGCCCATGAGGCGACGCACATATTCTTGTGTTCAATATAGATTCTTGATTCTGCTTTCGAGTATTTCGAGTTTCTTATTGTAGTTTTCTTGTATCTTGCTCATAGCTTCGTGATAGTTTGAACTGGACCTGTTCTAATCTGCTCTGAGCCTAGTTTTTCCTTACCTTCTTGTCCATTATTTGCCATCTTGGAAGATGTTACAGCAAGTAAGGAAACTATGGTGACTATGAGCACAACAGGTCGAGCAGCTTGCTAAAATGTGCTAGAGGTATAGCTTGAGAATAAGGAGCTTAGAGAAGATCTAGTAGTTGGTAATTGTCCCTTTTTGGTCTTTTGTTTGCTCCAGCCCATGCGCAACCAAATTTGAAGACCAATTCGGATTCATGAGTTTGGATTTGCATTCAAGTTTGCTACACTAAATTTGTGTGCAAAAGCTCATCAATAGTTGTAACACTCCTTGTGTTATTGGGTCCTAGAACCAGCCAGTTTTCTATTATAAGTCATAGGGGACTTTTATAGAGCTTTTATACATAAATATTTATATCCATACCCATGTTTGTACACCTAACCCTATTTTTTTGCCTAAATATTTGACTCCCCTGCTCTTGCGCCTTTTCAGCACTTTTGCCTCCATCTTCTAACTACTCCTTTCAGCACATGACTTACATATTGAGCACATGACTGCAATTACGACAAGCTCTGCGATAGCCAGCTTCAAAGAAGAGAGTTCTTTCAATATTTTCCTCCAAGAAGCTCCAAATGAGGAAGCCAAGCTTATGGAATCATAATTATTCTTCAAAACCTGCTTGTTTATTTTAAAAGGAGGTGTTTCTGAGCTCAAAAGTAGGGGTGCAGATGAGGGCTTCAAGGGCTTGGAAATGTTGCCCGACTTGTTCTTTTGGGTGGTCTTCAAAGCCATTTTGGTGCTCCCTAACACAAAGAAATGGCTCCTTTGGGTCAGACGAGGCCATCTGGGTCTGGCTATAGAATGGAAATGAAGTGTGTAGAGAGATCTCCTGGGACGAATTATGCATTGTGGCTTAAGACCCATCTGCTTCAGAACCTCAGATCATACTGCAATTCATTTCCTTTAGCTAAATTCTTCGATTCCGCCCCAACCTTAGATTTTTATGGAACAAGATAGAGTTCCACGTGTTCTCCACGAGATCTTGCAATTTGCAACATCTAATGTTTCATCTTTTAAAGTAGAAGGCAAAATAGGAAAGAAAATTTTGAATGTGGTGATATCACAATTCACAATGTATATAAAGCAGTTTGATTTGGTGTTTGCTGCTTATATTTTGTGCTGAGAAATTATGTACCATTACATGTGTATTGCAAATTTCTAAAGTGATCATGACATTTGTATTTAGGATTCTTTTGGGGTGGGCATATGCCCATTTGCTCTTTGCAAAAATATTTAGTCGGGAAAATTACCAAAATGCCCGTATATTTTGCAAAAATTACCAAAATGCCTGTCATACGAATGGCATTTTTTTAGGTAATGTAGTAATATAGTTTTTGTGGCTCATCAAATAAAAAAGTTCTCTTCACGATAGTTTATAGGGGATTTTGGTAATTTTCCCTTTTGGTCTTTTGCTTTGCTCCAACCTATGCACAACCAAATTTGGAGACCACTTCGGATTCATGAGTTTGAATTTGCATTCAGGTTTGCTACACCAAATTTGTGTGCAAAAGCTCATCAATAGTTGTAACACTCCTCGTGTTATTGGGTCCTAGAACTAGCCAGTTTTGGTGATAGTACACTCTATTATAAGTCATAGGAGACGTTTATAGAGCTTTTATACACAAATATTTATATCCATACCCATGTTTGTACACCTAACCCTATTTTTTGCCTAAATATACCATTTTAAGGTTTAGCCTCCTTTTTTTGACTCCCCTGCTCTTGCACCTTTTCAGCACTTTTGCCTCCATCTTTTACTCAAATACTACTCCTTTCAACTGTCATGAATGCCAATAGGTACACATTCTTTCCTATTTTGGCAATTTGCTATCTTGCTTGGTCATTGTCATTTTCAGTTCTAAGGTATGCTTTTATGTATGTATTGTTCATCTACATATCATGGAAAACATTAATGTTCTACAATAGATAAATCCATGTCTTAGATATATAATTGATGCATTAGTATAGTATGATCCTAGATATTGAACCTATTTAGCTCTCAAACTCTTCTGGAGATAGCTCGCTTCCTCTCTCTTATTCTTATTCTTAAAAAATCATTCTTATTCTTATTATTATTCTTATTCTTATTCTTATTCTTATTCTTATTCTTATTCTTATTCTTATTCTTATTCTTATTCTTATTCTTATTCTTATTCTTATTCTTATTCTTATTCTTATTCTTATTCTTATTCTTATTCTTATTCTTATTCTTATTCTTATTCTTATTCTTATTCTTATTCTTATTCTTATTCTTATTCTTATTCTTATTCTTATTCTTATTCTTATTCTTATTCTCTAGTGAAATTGCTTTCTACTGGAGATTCTCGAGGTAGTGGCTTTCTGTTCCCCATAGGACACCTAGGTATGTGCTCAGTTAGGCCGTCAAGACGGATCAGTGAATCCCTGAACTTTTGGGGCAGCATTAGAGGCTATGTTGTGAGCCATATGGTCTACAAGTCCAAGGTCCCGCCTCCTTCAGTCGTGGTTGATCCCCTTCTCACAGGTCTTGAGAGAGAAACGGTGTGACGACCAAACAGATATAATAAGAAAATATTCCATCGAATATTTTAGAAGCATTCTAGAAAGCTTTAAGAATGTTCCTCTAGAACCTTTTAAAATATTTTTTAAAGTTCCAGAAACATTCTTCTCGAAGCTTTAGGAACTGCCGCCCTCGCTAGTGTATAAAAGGCCTTTAGCTGGGGTTGGCATTCTGATTAAATGCCAGTTGTGAATCCTTCTTGGTGGAGTTCTCTTGTTCTATTGTGCCCATGAGGCTAAGTACATACTCTTGTGTTCAATATAGATTCTTGATTCTGCTTTCGAGTATTTCGAGTTTCTTATTGTAGTTTTCTTGTAACTTGCTCATAGCTTCGTGGCAGTTTGAACTGGACCTATTCTAATCTGCTCCGAGCCTAGTTATTCCTTACCTTCTTGTCCATTATTTGCCATCCCGGAAGAAGTTACAGCAAGTAAGAAAACTATGGTGACTCTGAGCGCAGCAGGTCGAGGAGCTTGCTAAAATGTGCTAGAGGTACAGCTTGAGAATAAGGAGCTTAGAGAAGATCTAGTAGATCATGCTTCGGCATCAAGCTACAAGTACCTCGATTTATACTCATAAAAATTATCAGAGTTGAGTATAATGATAACAAGTTAGTTACGTTGTCGAGTTGCCCTGAAAATTGTTTGACATATTTCAGCTTGAGGCCGTGGCCACAATTTCTGAAGATATCTGGCCATTCCTCCTTTTATTATAGAGGGAACTCATGCCATAAGGTCATCAAGTGTTGTAGTTGCCACAAGTGCTAGAATTACGCCCCAAAGATATCCTCGTGCAAAATCTATATGGTGAAGCGCCAATGATCTTAACATGACCGACGTTGTCTCTCTAGACATTGTGTTGGGCGAGCAGTCTTCTGCTTGAGGGCACTTCCAGAAGTGTTGGGAGTTGAAGCTTTGCTTGGGCTCTAGTCATTCTTCCCTTGTACTCGTTTTTCCGTTTGAAATAGAAATGTTGAATCTTGATCTTGAGCTATAATTATGCTTCTTTGCTTTATTGTGTTGGCAGTCGAAGTTGGTGGAGTTTCTTGACTAGAAAGTGATGTTTGATTCTTTGAGCTCTTCTATATGTGCTTATAAATTTTTACTAACTTTTCTATAAGTTCTAGAATTAAACATATGATTAAAGTACTCACGAATTGTGACGCTCCCCACCAAATATATGATGCCCCGTTATACATCTCGCAGGAAATCCCCTACCTAGCAACATCCGCCACATGAGCTCTCCGTCTATCCCGCTCCTGGGATGGCTAGGGTGCGGGAAGATGACACGATGGTGTCTTGCGCGCCCTTTCCCTATGGAATCCTACAATAGCAAAAACATTTGCCCCTCCTGTGCACACCATGCAAATGGGTTAAATCAGGCTATGCCAGGATTGTAACCTGCCAGATATGCAATCTCTTGGTATCACCCAAGGAGACTACTCCAGGTTGCACTCCCCAATCTGATGAGGTAAGAAGGGTTGCATCTCCCCTTCATAGAGTGTAGTGGCTCCATAGGCAACTAGAGGATCGTGGCAGCACACGTCCTTTCCTGACTGAACTTCCCAAAACAAGAGCCAGGTCAACACCTACAATTCTTAAGAGTCAGGATGACACCATTGACCCAGAAAATGTTAGACCCATACCCGGCCCTCTCGAAGTGGCCGAATATAAGCCTAGTCTGCTATGGATCCCCAATGACTGCACTCAACAGGGACCTCACTCTATTTTACCATTGACTCTATTATGATGTGCTCAGTCTCTTCATAACCTCCATAGCCTGGTGGGCTCTATGCACAAGTCGCATGTAATAGGAATTAAAGGGTCTAAACTAGCAGCATCATCTAAACAAGGCTACTCGGTCTCTACCTTCCTTCCTAATACAAGAAGTGCAAACATGATCAACCAACATCATATATATGATAAATAATAAGAATAACATCTAATTCTAATCACATGCATCTAACTTACAGCTAGGGGTCATTGATTAGGGTTCATGAGCTGAACTGAGGGTTCTAGAATGGCTCTACCAAAGATACGAAATGCTAACTCATTTGGAATGCTAGTTCCAGATGAACTATCAACGTCTCTACTCCAAATACCTACTCCAGAGGAACTTCTGCCCTCTCTTAGTGTCTCCATCGCTCTGCAGATGGTTCGGGATAGCTCCCACTCCTTCTGATATGTGCATGCTCCTGGAGCTGTTGCACTATGTTGTGCTGCAGCAGACGATTCTTGAAATGGAGTTTCAAGTGCGGATAGGGTTCAAGGACTGCTGGAGCCAAAAAATGGCCTAGGTTTAGGGTTTGGCCATTAGTAGGTTAGGGTTTCCATGTCATGCCATATGGCTAAGTTGTGCCTGTGTGGCGGGTCGCCATAGGATGGACCATGTGGAAATGGTCCCCTACCTAAGGTTGGCTAAGTTATATATAATGACTTAGCCATGCTCCCTTTTCCCACAGTAATGTATACAAGCCTATTAAGGTAAGTTTATATGTTGATGTGGCCTAAATTTTACGTATTTATACCGCATATTTTAGGGGAACATCACACAAATGGCATAAAAAAAAATCAACATCATTCAACTAGGTTTTTGCACTATGTGTGAGCAGCTGACATTTATCATATACCATTTAGATTAGGATTTCAAATCAGCCACTTTTAGAATTAATAAAGAAATGTACTTAAAGATTTATAATCCTTTAGGTTTTCATCCACCCTATCTCTGTTTGATTTCTCTTGCTGTATATTCCTCGTTTTAGTTTATTCGGGGGTTCTTTGGGATGTTGCTACTATAGTTGACCTTTGTATCTGATTCTAGCTCGTCATTCCAAGTTGCAAAGAATGTTCCTTGATATGACCCATTGAATTGAAAATGCTCCTCCTTAATGTCTTACCTGTCTTGTGGGATGCGGTGACTGCTCAGCGCCCCTAGATGCAGTGTGCAGTTGCAAGGTTGAAGGTGTGTGGTGCCATTGATCGCTTGAGTAGGAACACCTGGTTGATGTAGTCAGGCAATCTTGCATGCATTCTAAGCTCCGAGATAGCGATCAAGTAGACAATGTCATTTCTCCGCAGGCTGAATTTCTGAGCGTGACTCCTGTTGCTGGGATAGCGATCAAGTAGACAATGTCATTTCTCCGCAGGCTGAATTTCTGAGCGTGACTCCTGTTGCTGGGATTTTATTTCGGTGTGAGATGCCTCCAATGTAATAGGGAGTTTGATCTTCACCATTTCACATACCATAGCTCATCATGGTCGCCTTTGAGTGACCTATAGCTGCTGGTTTGGTCGGCTCCTCCGTCCTTTGGGTCCGATCCACGAGTCTCAAACTACTTAGCTGAAGCATTGAAGTCATCCTTTCTTTGGTTCCTAGGCATTTCTGGATCTAGAACTCTTGTTCGAACAGAATATCCTCCTCCTTAATGGTGCGCCTGATGCTGACATAGAACTCCAAGTCAGAAATGTTTTGTTCAGTCACCTTGACACGCTCAAAGAATTTTGCCAAATTCCTAAGAAACTGATAACCTGTATCAATTTCACTCCGGAGCCCCCTTTTAAGTAAGGCATATCCACTTTCTTGAGCCATCTACACAAAATAGGCGATTGCTAGATGCTCCAACTGCTTTTGATAGTCGGCATGACTGGCTAGCAGAGGAAAAGCAATTTGAGCTGCTATAAAGCCAGCATTGTGCATTGCTTGCAGATAGGAACTTTCAGATACATTGAAGCGATTAGCGGCCATAGCAGGGGAATTTATTGCTCAAGATCAAACCTCGCTCTGATACCAATTATTATGATCTTTTCTAAATTAGCTGTGAAAACCAAAGAAATTGAAGATATAATCCTATTAGAAGGAGAAGCTTGATCACCCAACCAGATTCATCAAGAAGTCTTTATCCTGGAGCAAGAAATCTTTATCTCGCTCAGACCAACAAGCTTGGCTATGGAGAATTGGAAGCAAAAGGGGAAATCAAGAGAGAAAGAGAAGTAGAGCTATGGCCATGAGTCTTCGCCCTCATCGATAAGGAAGAGAAGTAGAGCTATGACCATGAGTCTTCGCCCTCATTGATCTATGTGTGCTCTTTTATAGTCTCTTGAAAGGTCCTTAAAGGTAAATTCTATTTTTGGTTTTTGCCTTTTTATAAAGACGCATAACCTTTCTTTTATAAGTCTAAGGTTAGTGTCTTGGTTAGATGCTTGGTCTTTCAAGCTAAAGACCTAGGTTCAATTCCTTATTATCATGACAAATTTGGATGGGCTGATATTAGGTTTCATTATCAGCCATAAACTTTTAAAGAGTCGGGCTAAGTGTAGTTTGAACAAAATACCAACTACCTTAGTGCCCTAGAATTTCATTGATGAAAGAAAAAACCTTAAAATTAGTATGTATATCCTAAGATTGCAAGGTTTGATTGACTAGTTAAATAGTTGACCAGAATGTTCAAAGCCAAGGTATTGAAACTTTGATTATAGAGTGACTAAAAGCCGAGGTACTGAAACTTTGATTATAGAGTGACTAAAATAGAAAACTTGATTGAATAATCCATTGCTTGATGAGGTTTGACCATAAGCCAAATGCGAAAAGCTGACCAACAAGCTCCCCGTAGATCCGGCTTGGTTATTAACTGGTCAACTAGTTAGCTAATATGTAGATTGGTAAGAGTCACCTAGATGATTAGTGAGTGCCTCAAATTTATTACTAGTACTCATTCATCCCAAAAGTAGCAATTTGCTAATGTAATGTCAAACCCTAGCAATAGCTCATGCACTAAAAGATGATGATTAAATCACTTTTTTCAAGCTGACTAGTTCCTTCATTGCCCATGTGAATGAGCTCATAATAATGGTTTTGGAGCGAACACATTTTTTTCATATTTATTTAAGTTTCATCTGCTTCAATACAATCACTTTCATTAGGTCAAGAGGCAACTTTGAGATGCATCATCACATATAAGATAGTGATTAGTTTAGTTACTCAAATAAGTACATTCTTTTATTTTATTTTTCTTAAAAAAAAAGGGGAATAAAACGTGTAAGTGTCTAATTAATTTTATTATGCATTAACAAAGAAAATTCCATCGATCCGAGCCATCGGACCAGTATTCTCGAATGGGCGAGCATGCATCTCTCCCATGCATGCATTTTCTGGGGCGTTTGGGGATCGCTATTTCTTGCAGGTTCTTCATCGACTTCTCATCGACGTTTTCTCCTCTCTCAGCAGTTCCGTTGACTCTCTTTCTTTGATACCAGGCAAGGGAGGGGCTTCTCCCTGCTAGGTTTAACAGTTTGGCATTTTTCCCATGTTGTGACATGTTCTTCCCTGATCTTGTCCTTTTTCTGGCCATCCTTCAACCTTCGACCTCGATCCCATTTTGATAAGGAAGTTCTCTTTTTGTCGGAAGCTTTGTTTGTTTTCATGTGAGCCCTTAGTCGAGAATGCCATCGATCTGAGCCATCGGATCAATATTGTCAAATGGGCGAGCATGCATCTCTCCATGCATGCATGCATTTTCTGGAGCTCTGGTTCGTTTGGGGATCGCCACTTTTGCAAGTTCTTCTGTGACGTTCCAAGTATTTATACGGTGTACGTATAAATATATTGACACGTCACTCGGTATAGATACGCCACCTGGGGTATGATATCCTAGGGGGTTGGCCACAAGGGATTTAATTAGCTATGTTAAATTAATTATAAAGGATAACTATCTAAATACTTGCTATTAAGTCACCTAATGGTGGGAAGGCGCCATTTGGCATAACCTGAGTGGCCAGCATGGGGGTTTCTAAACTGAGCCACCAAAGGCAGCGCCACCCCCATCTGTACCCCAATTTCGACCCAGCCAGCACCAAGGAGCAGCTGAGCGCTCAGAGCACAGTTGCTGAACATCTCCAAATCGCCAAGACACCCTCTACCTGTCGCTGCTACCCCAGTTCAGCACTATGGAAGCACCCCTTGACAACGGGTCCAGCCGAAACTCTGGTTAGTGGTAGTTTAACTTGCAAATTCTAGAATAATACTCTAGTATTCTTTTCTGGCTAGTTTTGGTTGAGATTAACCCTTCTTTGGTAATTAGGAATACTTTTCAGTTATAAATGATGCTCTGTTATGGGATGGTCGATGTCTCTATGAGTTAGTTTAGTAGTTCCAGTAAACAGGGATTAAAAGGGGGGTAGAGGCCTCTGAACTTGAGTATAGAATGCTCCTAGTACTTCCGTTAACACCCTACTAGTTTCGGCCTGTGCACAAGATCCCACCGGGTCATAGACGCTATGGTCTAATAAAAGGCTCCTGAGACTCCTACAGTGGGCTAGGCCTGATAGCCGGTCACGTGGAGGGCCGGGTATGGGTCTGACACTCCCTGGGTGTAGTGGTGTGACCCGTATGGGGCACCATGCACTTTGAGTAGATTTAGGGTGAGTAAGTCGGGTACGGATGCGGGGGTCGCTGACGCGGCACGTGTCCTCTAGCTCACCCATGGAACCACTGTGATCCTGGAAGGGGACGCTTCCCCGACCTGCCTCATCGGACCAGGTGTCATGAACCTGGAGTAGGCTCAAAGGGTGATACCTTGAGTCTGCATCTCCGGAAGGCTATAGCGAAGCCATAGCGTGCATCGACCTATTTGCAAAGTGTGCACAGGAGGGGCGGATGGAGTGGACAACCCTAGCCGATGTTCTATGCCAGCCAACGCCATGCCAAGACTCGGTCTGCTGATCTCCTGAGACCCAGCCGTCAGTCGCTCCTCACTAGAGTCTGAGCCGGGGTAGAACTGGGGTTTTGGGTGTTTTCTTAGCTTAGATGCATATTCTTGCCGTTGGTACTTGGATGGATGTGCCACCCCTCGTGGTGGTTATTTATATGTGATTTAAGTTGTATGCTAACCTTGTATTCATGCTTCCGCGACATAGGCGGCCATCGAAGGCGTGGGCCGAATGACCCCTCCGTGTCCTTCACCTGAGCATCTCTATGTAGACGGCCCGGGTTAGATGGAGGGCCCTGCTCGTGGCGAGATGGTCGCCATGGGAGGGGAAAGTCCCCATATGTATACGACCGGGGGTCGTATATATTCAGGGAGCGTCACAGTGGTATCAGAGCCGTGATTTCGGTTGCTCGAAATCATAGCACTGGCCAAACACTAACCTGTAGTACGGTAGTTAGGAGGAGGCTAAGTTAATGTGTTGTTAGTCCTCTTTGATGTTTGGTTCGGTGTTAGGTTAAATTATGAAATTATAGCTTTAAAGAAGATAGGGCGACTGGAGGGCCCAAGATTGGAAGAGATGTAAATATCAGTGGGTAGCTCAAAAGACGGAGAAGGTGGTTCCATTAGATCGGGCGTACTCGAATTACCCTAGAACAGTCGTCTCCATGCGAAAAATGGTCAAGCACGAAGAAAGAGCCGAAAATGCAGTCGGCGCCCGACCGTACAGACGGGAGTCAACGCGGCCCCGCCAGGTCAACTCGGGCACCGCTTGCTTTTCGACGACCCCCAGTCGAGGCGGGAGCACGTATAATGCAGCCGGCGCTCGACCGTATGCCCCGCGTATTTTCGTCGTATAATTATTTTATAATAACCAAATTAAAAAGTTAATAAGGAAAATTTTAAAATTTCAAAAGTTAACTGGCCGTTCAAAATTCTTTTTGTTGTCTTATCTCGCCCTGCCTTCAGCGCCTTCGACCGCCAGAGCCGACGCCCGCCATCGCCACCAGACCTGACTCTGCTTTTTCGCCCCTGGGCCTTGTGAACCCTAGCGCCTCCCTTGCCGCCTCCTTCGCCGCCAGCGCCTCACTGGCCGCCTTCGTAGACCTTAGTACCACAGCTATGGCCAATACCAAGAGCGCCCCGGACCCTTCTACCCTAAGCATAGTGGAGATTTATGCCATGATCGCCCGGTACATGGCTACAGACCCGGCTTTCATCGACATCCTTTTGGATGAGTTGGTGAACCGGTTTGAGAATAACGATAGGATCCCCTATCCTATCTATCACTTCTCGGAGCCTTTCCTGATCCGGCTGAACCTTCGCCAGCTCTCTTATACCATTGTCGAGCAACATGACATGGTCATGATGCTGATCAAGTTCTATCCTCCTGAACAAGAGGGGCATACCGAGGAGGAGGACATCAGGGCAGAAGCCGAACGCATCAGAGGCTTGGCCAAGGAGGATGACCATCGGGAGATAGAGCGGGCAGATACGGCGGCTCGGGGAAGAGAGTACCGGTACCTTGGGGACGGCTTTGCCGTCATAGATGGCAGGGCAATTGAGGTTCCCCCATACCGTTGGGATGAGGATAACCACAGCTTTATATGGGGGGAAATCCCCAATATCAGCATAGATTATCTGACAACCATTCAGATGGATATGGCTGAGCGGCCTCAGCGGTACCAGGCTGAACTTCTTCGCCGAAGCGCAGCCCAACATTTTGCTCAGGTTCAAGAAGCTTGAACAGGAGGAGAGGGCTCGGCAGGACCAGCTGAACCAGCAGGGTGCAGGAGCATCCGGGAGTGGGCCCGGACCAATACCCACCGAGCACACGACCATTAAGCACCGTAAGAAGGCCGTGGCTCGAAAATCCGGCAGTCAATACAAGGATAAATTAAAGACTGTCGGAGCTTTTGGCAAGAATACCAGCTCCAGTCGGAGACAGCAGCGGGTGGATAACTCCCGACCGGCTGTTGGGGCCAAGACGGTGCCAGCACCGAAGGGGCCGCCTACAAAACCCGCCCCACAAAGGAAGCCCCATCGGTACCGCCCCGGTACCGTGGCCTTGGGGGAAATCCGCAAGTTTCAGAAGTCCACCCAGCTTCTGATACGGAAGCTTCCCTTCCAGAGGTTGGTCCGGGAGATTGCCCAGGAGTTCAAGACCGATCTCCGCTTCCAGACCTTTGCCATTTTGGCACTTCAAGAGGCTGCGGAGGCTTACCTGGTGGCACTTTTTGGGGATGCCAATCTTTGCGCGATCCACGCAAAGAGGGTAACCATAATGCCTAAGGATTTAGCCCCCGCCCGTAGGATTCGGGGGGAGCATCCTTAGCATATTTTGCTGGGCTCCTCATTGTAAATATTTTCTTTGGTATTTAATAAAAACTTTTTATTTTGTATTAAAAACTTATTTACTTTGTATTAAATATGAAAAAAATGCTGACGTCAGCCTAAATAAAAGGAGTTAAAAGAACTTTAAAAAGTTCATTTCAATTGTTAGATTTGTTTCTCTTCCTCTCTCCTCCCTTCCAGCGCCATGGCAGCCACCGACTTGCTTGCATGGTACAAAGACGGAGAGCACTGGGATCCGCAAGTGGCCTTCGACCAGCTGCGGCCCTTGCTATGCCAGCGCCTAGATCTCATTACCAACATGCAGCAGCATCCAGATTATGCCGGATTTCTAGACTTCTACATGGAGGAGATGCTCCCTCTGTGTATTCCTCTTGGGGATCCTCCCCAACTGTATCTGGAGCGGGAGGTAGTCCGGGAGATGTTAGGGGGAGATACCCATGCATATGATGTGCTGAAGGGGAAGCTCCGATGGGGCAAACACCTGCCCGTTGTGCAGCATCAGGGGCGACAATATCTTGAGGTTGCCTTCGCCCTAGCCATCCTCATGGATCAATACGTCGAGGATGAGACCTTGCCTGTAGAGAAAGGCAAACTGCCTGAGTCTTCCGAGGAGGGGGAAGACGAACACATAGGCATGGGCGACTTCGCCCGTTGGAAGCAGCTGGCGGAAGAGCTGCCACCGCGCCGTGAGCAAGCTGTAGGCTTGTCAGGGCTGGATGCCCTTCCAGTTATTTATCACCAAGGGCAAGAATATCTTCTCTTGGATGATATTATCTGGACTTATCACATGGTGGCCGGATTTAGACGCAAGCGTAAAGACCATGTGCTTTATGAGCTTGCGGAGTATTGTATGGACGACTTCATTGACTTCACTTCTATTGAGCTACCTCCGGAGGTGCAGCAGCTGCTCCAGTTCCGCCAAGAGACCATAGAGCCGGCTGAGACTCTACTACGTCTTTGGGAGCTGGTGATGCAGGAGCCGGCCTCTCAGCCTTCACCAGATGCCTTCATGGCTATGGGACCTCACGTCCCAAATATCAATATGGTTGAGGTTCCCTCCGGGTCAGATGACGAGGGAGAGGATTTATATCATAATCCTGCTCATGTGAAGGAGGAGCAACAAGAACTTAAGGAAGAAGAAGTCCCTATGGATTTGGATAAGGAAGTGGCCACATCGGAGACCCCACAAGGGAAGGTATTGGGAAACCACCTTACCCGCTTCTTCTTATCAGCTTTTCGGCAGGGCCAAGTTCTCTTTATAGCCCGGGATCTAGGACCGGAGGCTGAAGCTTCATGGTGGACCCTCCATGCTCTCTCCACATTGGCCGGGCATAAGAAGCTTCCCTATCGTACGTTTACTTATGTACTCGTGCGACGGGATCTCGCCCTGACGGCCTTAGGCCAAGCTATTGCACCCTAGATGAGCATGAAGCTCCTTACGGCAGCCCCATTGGCTGTTGCCTATCCACCAGAGGTTGCATCTATTGCGGCTGCCACAGTAGACCCCGGGGTGACTCTGCTGCGACACCGACCGCCGCCACCACCTCCTAGGCCTACGAATGAAGAGGGAGGACCTAGTTCCTAAATAATTGTACTACGCATTTTTGTATTGTGTATGATTGTAAAAATTTTGGTTTAGTAGCAAATTCTTTAGTCATTTTATAATATAATATACCCCTTTTCTCATCAATTGTGATTACTGTCTTGATGAATACAATTGAGAATTGTTCTTTTCCATGATGTCTTCTTCTAATTATTAGAGTTTAGACTATAATGAAACTATGCAACCCTCTACATTTATTTCCACTGTCTTGCAGAAGAGACTCTTTGGGAATATGAGGAGAGGATTACAGACATGATCCGGAGGGAGGATCCAGGGCCGCCCGAACAGGACTATGGCCAAAGATATGGAGAATATCCAGAATGGGATGAAGGGTATGAAATGGAACCCCCGCCACCAGGAGAACCCTATGATCCAGCCAAAGGAATGGAGATAGTCAATATCCTCAGGGACAGAGCTTTTGAGGATCTGAAGAAAACTCTGTGCCGTACGTGGGACTATTGGAGCATGACCAGGCACGAAGCCTTCGAGGACGCTAACGACCACCTGTGGCAACTCTTCTATGCTTTGAGGAGGCTTTTCAACCTCCTTATTATTAGCCCAACGTGGGAATATCAACCAGTCATTGTCCAAGCCTGGGCACACTACAAGCTCGTTAGGGCTGTGCGTGAGAGTGTTCGCTATTCAATCCTGTACCCCTTTGCGAACCCCTAGGCCGGATCTTCCCAGTTTCGTTTTTTTTATGCTGTTTGTCTTTGTGTAATACTCCTGTATCAGCTTTTGGTGTGAAACTGTAATAGAAAAGTTTTTCCTCTTATAATAATAAATTCCCCTTATGTTCTGTCTCTACCCTTTGTTCGACATGATAAAATTTGTAAGAATTTATGTGTTATAAATATGCTTATACCTTTTCCATGCTCGATTTAGACGGTGCCCGTAACGCCGCCTGGCAGACACCCTCCAACGCCAGTAGGCTGACACCTGAACAGGAACTGATGTTAATGAAAAGGCAACTCGGCGAGTTACAGGCCTATGTATTGCATGCCAACCCACCGCAACAAACCCAGGAAGACGGACCGGAGTTACCTCCGCTACCACCGAGTCCACCTGCACAACAGCCATCTCCCCCTGGAGCCAGTCCTGTACCTGCACCGAGGAGGCCTCATGCTAAGCGTCACCGAAGTTCCTCTAAGGATAGCGCCACTTCCTCACGCTCAACCACTTCGGTGTCTTCTGGTTCATTGGTATCAGCTGGTGACCATGCAAAGCGCCGGGATAAGGAGTACCGTAAGACGGTTGATACCGCCATAACTAGCATATGGAAGAATAGGAAATTGGCCCAGTTTGATGGGAAATCCAGAGGCGGACTGAATGCAGAGTCCTGGTTGGACGAAATGAAGGAGTTCGGGAAGTCCTATGGCATGACGGAAAAGGATACAGGAAAGGTTGCCACTACCAACCTCACAGGAGTTGCCCGTATTTGGTGGAAGGGTTATGCCAGGGCTAAGCATCTGGACAGGAGCAGATGCAACTTCAGGAAGTTTGCCAAGGCATTCAAGTCGCATTATGTGCCTCGTGCGCACAAATGCCAGCAGATTCAGACCTTTTATAGGTTGGAGCAGAAGGGTATGACGGTTCAGGCTTACACTGATGAGTTTATGCGCTTGAGGCTGTATGTACCAAGTATGAACGAAAAGAGAGCCGTAGAGGGTTATATTGAAGGGTTGGCCCCATCAATTAAACGGATGGTTAAAGCCATAGACCCAAAATCAGTTGCGGAGGCTGAGGCTAAGGCATTGAGCCTCGAGGAGGACACACCAAGAAACCAGTATCCGCGTCCTGGTCCTTACTTGCAGCCCCGGCCATCCACACCATACAAACCCCGTTCGCCAAGTCCGGGCCCCTCTCAGCAGAACTCGTATAGCCGGCCGGAAAAGAAAGTTACTTTCAGCACGGCTGATAAACAGAGCAATGTCGGCAAGGAAGTACGAAACCTCTTACAGTCTATTCCTAAGGAGGCCCGAGAACAGCTCCGCCGGGATAAGGCATGTTACAGGTGTATGCGACCTGGGCACTTTATGCACAATTGTCCTTATGTTACGCAGACTGCCCAGCTGGCTATGGCCGACCTCATCTGGAGTCGACCTTACCTGTCGAAGACGAGGCTCCCGAGTATATTCACGGTGCGTCTCATATCCTTGCAGCTATAGAAACCGGCAATGCTGAAAGTCAGCCTGCTGTCATTTCCACTATAGGTCAAGTAGACAGTAAGCCTTTTGTGATTCTTATGGATACGGGAAGTACACATAATTTTGCTTCCCCTAGGATGGCCCAGGTCTTACAGCTTGAAACATTAAGATCCCGACCGAGGCCTGTTACTCTAGCCAGTGGTAAGGTCAGGCATACTCATGGCCGCCGCATCAACCTTAAGATGCAGTTGCCAGGTGCACCAGTTGCTTTGGGTGCCGAGTTGATGGATATTGGCAAATACGACCTCATTGTTGGTATGGAATTCTTGGCATCTGCAAAAGCCAACATAGACTGCGAGAAGAGGGAAGTTACCTTCAACGCAGCTAATGGAGCCCGCGTCACTATCAAAGGTGAACCATTCAACCCTATCATGCAGTCTATCTCCATCGGGCAGTTAGATAAAGCTATACGCAAGGAAAAGCTCCTTTGCATCATCAGCCTTGCGTCCATAGAGTCAGATGCTAAACAGAAGCAAGTAATCGATACTTTGCCAGAGGGGATTGCTCACCTTCTCCGGGAATTTCGTGACCTTTTCCCAGATGAGATTCGGAAGCTCCCTCCTTTTAGAGGGGTGGAATGTGAAATAGCTTTAGAGCCGGGTACCAAGCCTACCAGCAAGGCCCCGTACCGTATGAGTCCTCCAGAATTGGTAGAACTTAAGAAGCAACTTCAGGAGCTACTAAACCTAGGTTTCATCCGACCTAGTGTTTCGCCTTTTGGCGCTCCTATTCTCTTCGTTAAGAAAAAGGACGGCTCGCCGAGGATGTGTATTGATTACCGGCAACTCAACAAGCATACCATCAAGAATCACTATGCTTTGCCTCGAGCCGATGACCTAATGGATCAGTTGCAAGGGGCTAAGTATTTCTCAAAGATTGATCTACGCTCCGGATACCATCAGATAAGGATCAAAGAGGAGGACATCCATAAATCCGCCAAGCACTAGGTATGGGCATTATGAATTTCTGATTATGCCTTTTGGATTAACTAATGCCCCAGCAACGTTCATGCGACTAATGAATGATGTCTTCCGACAATACTTGGATGATTTTGTTGTTATTTTCTTCGACGACATTCTCATTTATAGTAAGACCCTCGAGGAGCATGAGAAACATCTTAGATTAGCCCTCCAAAAGCTAAGGCGTCATCAGCTCTATGCTAAGTTCTCTAAGTGCAAGTTTGCCACTCCGAAGGTCGATTATTTGGGCCATATCATTTTCGGCAGAGGGAATTGCTCTGAGACCAGAAAGATAGAGGCCGAAGAGAATGGCCTATTCAGTGGAATGTTTAGAAGTTCGGAGTTTATTGGGATTAGCAGGATATTATCGAAAATTTGTAAGGGATTTTGCGAAGATTGCAGCCCCTCTTACAAATCTCACAAAGCAAGAGAAGGTGAGAGATTGGATGGAGCACTGGAAGACAAAAGTTCAGGAAAGTTTCCAGCAGCTGAAGGATGCCTTAACATCGGCACCAGTTCTCACATTGTCCGATCCTGACCAGGATAAACTGGTGGCGACGGATGCCAGCAAGATTGCCACCGGGGGAGTCCTAATGCAGGAGGGGAGGGTTATTGCCTATGACTCAAAGAAAATGAATGAAACAGAGCAGCGATATCCTACCCATAATCAGGAATTGTTGGCCGTTGTCCGTGCTCTACGGATATGGAGACACTACCTTCTTGGTAGAAGATTCCAGTTGGATACCGATCATCAAAGTCTCCGTTATTTATCCACCCAGCCGAATCTCAACCTCCGTCAGAGAAGATGGATGGAATTTTTGGAAGAATATGATTTTGAGATTATGTATAAGCCTGCCAAGCACAATGTGGTTGTGGACGCATTGTCACGCCATCCTTTGGTGACCCGAACCCATTGTAATGCCATTTCTACACTCACCAGTGAGTTTGGGAAGCAGATAGAGCAGACCTTGGCCACAGATCCGGAGTTCCATGCCATTTGGGATAGTTTGGCTAAGGAAGCTCGCACGGATAGGGAGCGCGAAGCCTTTCGTGCGTATAAGAAAGAGGGCAACTTATTATATTACAAGGATAAGTTGTGTGTACCTGAAACTTCAGGAGTACGGAAGCTCATTCTTCATGACACACACAATAGCCCTATAGCCGGACACGCAGGTTTTATGAAGACCTACTTTAAGATTCGATCCAGCTATTTTTGGCCTTCTATAAAAAAGGACATCGCCAGCTACATTAAGCAGTGTCAGGTGTGTCAGCAAACGAAAGCTGAGCAGTTAAGGATTCCAGGCGAGTTGCAACACTTGGATGTGCCCAACGCCAAATGAGAAGTGATAACCATGGATTTCATTGTGGGCCTTCCAAGAACTCTCCGGGGGTTTGATGCCTTGATGGTTGTGGTCGACAAATTGTCAAAGATGGCTCATTTCTTGCCATGTCGTACCACGGATACAGCCTTTGATACTGCTCTGCTATTTGCCAAGGAGATCTTCAGATTACACGGAATGCCACGAGTAATTGTGTCGGATAGGGATCCCAAATTTGTAAGTGCATTCTGGAAAGATCTCTTTGCCACCATTCAGACCAAGCTTGCTATGAGTACAGCATATCATCCTCAAACGGATGGTCAGACAGAATGTACCAATCGCATTATAGAGGATATGCTAAGAAGTTATGTATGGAGTAAGCAATCACAATGGGCTGACTATATTTATCTGGTCGAGTTTGCCTATAACAACATGAAACAGGAGTCTTCCAGGATGTCTCCCTTTATGATAAACTATGGCTACCAATGTCTTACTCCAGACACTTGGCATAACCCCGTTTCTAAGGTGGAAGTTTCTCAAAAACTCCTCCTGGAGATGCAAGCTCTGGTCGAAGAAGTTCGTGGCTACTTATTAGCTGCACGCAGTCGTCAGAAGAGTGTAGCCGACAAGCACAGAACCCCACGTGTTTTCCAGGTGGGCGAATCAGTTTGGCTTAAGATTAAAGTGAAGCAAGCCAAGCTTAAGATTGGCAACTGTAAAAAGTTGGCCCCTAGATGGGCTGGACCGTTCAAGATTATTGAGCGCGTTGGAGAGCAGGCATATCGATTGGAATTGCCGCCCCGCTTGAAGATCCACAAGGTCTTTCATGTGAGTCTTCTGAAGCAACATACCCCTGATCCAGAGGAGGTTTTGGATACCCCAACCCTCCTAGAAATGACAGAAGAGCAACTCGAAATAGTGCCTGAAGCTCTTCTTGATCGAGCTTACAAACAAACCAGAAGGACTCAAATGTTGCAATACTTAGTTAAGTGGAAACACTTACCAGTTGAGGATGCTACGTGGGTGATGAAGATAGACCTTGACAAGCATTATCCGGATTTCATGCGCCAATCTCAAGGCCGCACCATCAACGATGCTATCAACCCCGCAACCGGCGGTAAGCTTAGAAGCTCGATTGCACGGGGTAGCGCCCTAGACGGGTAGATGCATCGTAAATAATAATAAATCGCCGATGATGAGATCACCTTGTGTTCTCTAGAACGTGGTGTACTCTCAATGTTGACCTCACCACGACTTGTTCTAGAGCATATAGTTGGTAGGCCGCGTTCTTTTCGGCTATAATGGGAACTTGCCCATTCCCTATGCTGCAATGAACTGCAACCCATAGACATAACAGGTTCCCTGATAGATAGGATTTCCTTTTTATTGCTATAAAGGGGGTGGTCCCTTCAACCACAATTTCATCATACATACTGATATACTGACATGTACAGGCCAGTAAGCAGTGCGTGCCCTGCCCCTGCTAGAGGGTTACTGATGACCCGAACTCTTCAGTTTTATTTTTGTCTACATGTTTTGTTTGTGTGTCCACTGATGTCAGTATTGGACTTCTGTTCTTGAACTTTTTGATTATCATAATCATGTCGAATGCACCACGGTGCTTGAATTGTTTTGCAAACTTTAAGCTTTTGAATATATGTATTACTTTTGCAAAAATAAGGAATTACCTTCCTCCATAATGTATTTCTTTCTTCATTCCTAACTAACCCCAATGCTGAGGACAGCATTAATTCTAAGGAGGGGAGAATGTGACGTTCCAAGTATTTATACGGTGTACGTATAAATATATTGACACGTCACTCGGTATAGATACGCCACCTGGGGTATGATAACCTAGGGGGTTGGCCACAAGGGATTTAATTAGCTATGTTAAATTAATTATAAAGGATAACTATCTAAATACTTGCTATTAAGTCACCTAATGGTGGGAAGGCACCATTTGGCATAACCTGAGTGGCCAGCATGGGGGTTTCTAAACTGAGCCACCAAAGGCAGCGCCACCCCCATCTGTACCCCAATTTCGACCCAGCCAACACCAAGGAGCAGCTGAGCGCTCAGAGCACAGTTGCTGAACATCTCCAAATCGCCAAGACACCCTCTACCTGTCGCTGCTACCCCAGTTCAGCACTATGGAAGCACCCCTTGACAACGGGTCCAGCCGAAACTCTGGTTAGTGGTAGTTTAACTTGCAAATTCTAGAATAATACTCTAGTATTCTTTTCTGGCTAGTTTTGGTTGAGATTAAACCTTCTTTGGTAATTAGGAATAGATGCTCTGTTATGGGATGGTCGATGTCTCTATGAGTTAGTTTAGTAGTTCCAGTAAACATGGATTAAAAGGGGGGTAGAGGCCTCTGAGCTTGAGTATAGAATGCTCCTAGTACTTCCGTTAATACCCTACTAGTTTCGGCCTGTGCACAAGAGCCCACCGGGTCATAGACGCTATGGTCTGGCTTAGCACCAGACAAAGGACACAGTGGTGAAGTAGGGGGTGGGGTCTTGCACGAGCATAAAAGGCTCCTGAGACTCCTACAGTGGGCTAGGCCTGATAGCCGGTCAGGTGGAGGGCCGGGTATGGGTCTGACACTCCCTGGGTGTAGTGGTGTGACCCGTATCGGGCACCATGCACTTTGAGTAGATTTAGGGTGAGTAAGTCGGGTACGGATGCGGGGGTCGCTGACGCGGCACGTGTCCTCTAGCTCACCCATGGAACCACTGTGATCCTGGAAGGGGACGCTTCCCCGACCTGCCTCATCGGACCAGGTGTCATGAACCTGGAGTAGGCTCATACCTTGAGTCTGCGTCTCCGGAAGGCTATAACGAAGCCATAGCGTGCATCGACCTATCTGCAAAGTGTGCACAGGAGGGGCGGATGGAGTGGACAACCCTAGCTGATGTTCTATGCCAGCCAACGCCATGCCAAGACTCGGTCTGCTGATCTCCTGAGACCCAGCCGTCAGTCGCTCCTCACTAGAGTCTGAGCCGGGGTAGAACTGGGGTTTTGGGTGTTTTCTTAGCTTAGATGCATATTCTTGCCGTTGGTACTTGGATGGATGTGCCATCCCTCGTGGTGGTTATTTATATGTGATTTAAGTTGTATGCTAACCTTGTATTCATGCTTCCGCGACGTAGGCGCCCATCGAAGGCGTGGGCCGAATGACCCCTCCGTGTCCTTCACCTGAGCATCTCTATGTAGACGGCCCGGGTTAGATGGAGGGCCCTGCTCGTGGCGAGATGGTCGCCATGGGAGGGGAAAGTCCCCGTATGTATACGACCGGGGGTCGTATATATTCAGGGAGCGTCACATCTTCATCGACTTCTCATCGGCATTTTCTCCTCTTTCAGCAGCTCCCTTGACTCCCACCCACCCTCCCATTAATGTGTTACTGTAAATGTTATTTTTTGTCATGTGGCACGCGTGACCAGCCCTTCGCTTTTTCGAGGTTGTTTCTTGTCGCGTGGCACGCATGGCCAGCCTCTCGCTTTTCGAGGTTGTTGTTTTCTTATCTTTGTGTTCTAGTTTGTTGATGTGCAGGTACAGTGGGATGCACGACTCCATCTTCTTCAAGCTTCGTGGGTTTCTTTGTGGGAGTGTGACAGCTGGCGAAGGTACAAACATTAATTTCCGACGGGCGTGAAAAGAAGGAATGTCATTTAATGCAGGCAACTCGAAGTGGGATATCATAAAAGGAAGTGTCAGAAGGTACCATGTCTAGATATGCGGTGGGAGAAAAGATTCTGGATTTAAAAATGGCCTTGCATTGCAACCACGTTAGCAATTTGATGATTGGTCCACGTCAGCAGAGCTCCAAGCGGTTGGGCTATATAAGACGAGCAGTGGTCGAAGCTGAGACACCAGTTCGTGATCATGGACGACGAGCGCACTATGCCAACAAGCTGCCAAGAATGGATAACCTGTAAGATGAATGCCATGGACCTCTGAAAGTGCCGCAACCGCGGCATACGAATGGACGGGTGGTGCGGCGGGATGGCGGAGCATCCCGACCCAAAGACTACTGCCATCGAAGTGGTGGTGCACCTGCGCTGGGATCCGAACCAGTGCGTCTACCAGATCCTCCGCATAACCTCTGCTCCCAACCCGGAGTAGAGGGTTTTTAAACTTAGGATTTTGTAAATAGGGCTCTGCCCATTTTGTAAATAGGGCTCTGCCCATAGCGGAAGTAGATGGGCTCTGCCCTCATTTTGTAAAAAATTTCCTCCTATAATATAAATATGCCGCTTTAGTCACTATCTGTGGATTCAGAGTCTTGTTCAGGTGTATGACTGTCTGTATTTGCTTATGAAATTGTTTGAGGTGAAAGCCATTAACCAGTGTAGGTAATGGAGTGCCATCTAATTCTGCCAGCTTGAAAACGCTGAGTTGTACAACTTGAACAATTTGATAAGGACCAAGCCATCTGAACTTTAACTTCCCTGGAAAATTTTTGTAACGAGAATCATAAAGTAAAACCAAATCATCTTCTTGAAAAGTTTTGGCTCGCAGATGTTTGTCATGC
Organism: Isoetes taiwanensis; assembly: GCA_021234155.1. NCBI lineage: Eukaryota > Viridiplantae > Streptophyta > Lycopodiopsida > Isoetales > Isoetaceae > Isoetes > Isoetes taiwanensis. Next base: position 281,039 of record JAJEKV010000195.1, on the reverse strand, counting down.
AAAGATTTCCTCAACTGTTGACCATGAAGAACCCGAATATATGCATCTCGCCTAAGTTCGTCCAACTGTTCTAGTTGGTAAACTCGTTCTTGAAGAGCTGCATGTGGATTATGAGTGGTAGCAAGGTGGAACCGAAGTGTCGGAAGAACATATTCAAAAGGCATCAATGCTTCTTTCCCATAAACCAACTTAAAAGGAGTTTGACCAGTAGCAATCTTGAAACAACAGTTGTAAGCCCAAAGAACAGTAGGTAGCTTGTCTTGCCAGTCTGTGCGAGAAGCGTCACAAATTTTCTTGAGAATAGTGATGAGAGTCTTGTTTGTGCTTTCAGCCAAACTATTCCCTTGAGGATAGTAAGGTGTGCTTTTGCGATGATGTATCAGCAGATAATCCGTCAGCTCCTTGATAGTGTGATTGACAAAATGAACACCTCGATCACTGGCCAATTCTGTGGGACAGTCAAAACGCGTGACGATTTGCGTATAGATGACCTTGGCTGTGCTTGCTGCTGTGTTGTCTGGAAGTGCGCAAGCCTCCGCCCATTTGGTAGCATAATCAGTGAGAACCAGAATGTAGCGGGCACGGGTGTGCCGCGCAGGAGGGTCGATAGGTCCCACAAAGTCCATTCCCCATTTGCTGAAGGGAAGTGGCGTGGCGACCGGCGTCAACGGGAGAGCGTCACGGGCCATGGGCCGACCCACACGCTGACATACATCACACGTGCGGGCGTGAGCGTGAGCATCCTTGAAGAGCGTGGGCCAGAAATAACCTGCGAGAGGAATTTTGCGTGCCGTGGTGTCACCATGAAAATGACCTCCACCTAGCCCTTCATGTGCTTCTCGAACAATATCAGGCACTTCATGAGGAAGAACACAGCGTCGGAGAACTGTATCCTTGCCGCGTTTGTAAAGATGGCATGCAACCATGGTGTAGTCACGGACCTCACGGAGAAATTGACGGTGACGGGATTTAAGTTGTTCTGGAGAGAGCGTGGGGTCTTCGGAGGGAAGAGCACCAGTAAGAAGATACTGCTGGTAGTTATAAAACCAATGTGGCGTGGCCGTGACCAAAAAGAGCCGTGCCCAAGGCCTCTCTCTCAGTGGCAGAATAGTTGCGCTCAGCAGGATTGAGTTTTCTGCTGGCATAACGGTTCGGTTTGTCTGTGTGCGCATCATATGCTTGAGAAAGAACAGCACCAATAGCAAATGCGGAGACATCGACATGAACATGAAAAGGCTTGTCCCATTGAGGAGGAACAAGCACGGGGGCCTGAGTAAGCAAAATCTTCAACTGTTGGAAAGCAGCATCCGCCTGGGAATTCCAAGCCCAAGTGGATTCATCACCCGTGAGTTTATGAATAGGATCAGCAATGGCTGCAAGTCCAGGAATGAAGGTGGAATAATAATTTACCTTGCCCAGGAAAGAACGTGTCAAGGGGGGTGCACCTAGAGTACACAGTATGACCAACTGAGTGCACGGTTAGGGTTTTTTTATTGCCTTGGTCGTAGGTATACGGTCGGGAGCTCATACGGGCGGGAAGGAGAGATTCCGTAGATGATCGATTTGGGGAGCTGATCCATTTGACAGAAGGAGCGTCGTATCCTTATATTTCCAGCTTCATTTTTAACTTTCTAGTAGATTCATCCCAGCACTGTCCATTCCAGCTATTCCAGGTATTGCACATGTATTACCCTATTCCAGGAATTCCAGGTATTCCAGGAACCCTAGACCTATGTCTTCACAAAATGTACAAAGTCGGAAAGGGATTATATAATTTGGCACAACCAATCGTAAATCTATGGATATGGGCTATATTGTATGTTAGTTCGAAAAACCGTATGGTATGGGTTTTTCTACTCCAAAAAGCCGTATACAGGGGTTTTTCTGTGACCCCTTGAACGCAGATGCCATCTGTCCATATATAGAGGTGCACCCAGGGGGCGTAATCCGCTTGATATTAAATGAGAGCATAGAACCGATTTTAGCGGGATCGGTGGTGATACCTCGCTGACCACGGTGTCCAAAGAACACCGACAGGTGACGCAGAAGGTGCATTTCTCAGGATTGAGACTAATGCCAGACTCATCACATTTCTGAAAGACGAGCTCTAATTTATCCAGGTGGTCATCCCTGGAACTGTAGGCGGAAAAGTCATCTTGAAAAATCTGGAGAAAGGGTTTCTCCTTCATATAATCATAAAAAACCGAGAGCATGATGCGTTGAAACGTTGATGGAGAGTTTGATAACCCAAAAGGAACCACCTTGTAGGCAAAAGTGCCCCACGGGGTGGTGAAGGTAGCCCGGGGGGTTCACACATGTATTCCGTAGAATACATGTGCGTGCGGATTCGAGAAGGGTTTTTGAATAAAAAGTATGTATACTGCGTCGCTCATACGTTTTGGCGCCCAGGATGTATGGATTTCCACGGTCCGGGGATGGATTTCTTCGAGCTGCTAATGCGTAAGAGTACGTTTTGAGAGCTTTGAATCCGACCTCCGTTATTCTGAAGGTTACTGGAAGATTACTCTGATAAGAAAATATTATAGCCTAATGTTGGATTCAGTCTTGGTTTGGCTCATATTTCTTGTGACAGTCAAGATACTGTGCATGATGGCGATAGCCTTGGCGAGCTTATCTATTTGAATCGGATTTGGTTGTAATAACCTATACTTGACCGAAAGCATGGTTGTGGAAATGGCAGCTTGATTGGGAAAAAATCGATGCCTAATAACGTTTCTTCCGGGCTTTAATTTCTCACGATACATTTTGAGGTAGATATTGAACATCTGTTCATTGCCTATCTCGCATGAATTGCCTTGATTTCTCGGCGTTTTAATATTAATGTTCTTTGTGAAGGAAGAAGACAAGACTTAGTTTTTAAGCTGGTAACTTTGCATCGGTGATTAAAAAAGGGCTTCCAACAAATAGCGGGCGAGAAGGCATATCACAACCCGACAAGATTTTCCAAGCTTTTAACATCATGCGGTTTATTCAAGGTAGAAACAGACCCCCGGTTCATTTTCTATCTATAAGAAATCTTTGAGATATTACGACGTAGTATTCACTAAGTACTGATGAAGCGTGAGGCTGGAAAATTATCTCTATATTTTAATTTCGATTCCATACCATCGTTCTTTGGTTAGACCGATTGTAAGTGTTGTTGGTTGTGCAAATTGGCGCGGTAATCTTTGCACCAACTCAAGCACGAAGTTTTTATGGTGAAAAGCATACCCGAAGGCGGCAAATTGGATGGAGTGGAGAGTGAAGCTTTTGCGGTGGAGACAATACCTATCCAACAATCAAGAGGCCAATATTTACAACCGGTTTGTCTACTCATAATCCCCTAAATGTTTTGTGTTGATGCTTGTTACATCTTATATAAAGAGTAATGCGACATCCCGCCATATAGCGACTTTTACGCATAAGGTGGAGAGTTGGATATTCGCACTGGTTAGATATTCTATAGCATAGATATCTGGTTGTACATTTGCTCTTCATTTGGCCACTTCTCCAAGATTTGCGAGAATGCCATTTGAGATATTCCTTCTTCATATGTTTTCTAGTGATGCATTTGTGGCTATTGTGTCTTTGTGAAATGTTTGCTTATTAGATGTACCATTACATTGATAGGTTCGCCCAATAATGGTGGCGGTGGTAATGCCCATGGTGCTCATGACATTGCAAAGCGGTGGCATGATATATCAAGATATTGAGGTTATATTGGGTGATGTCAACCATGATAATGTGTAATGGACTTAATTGATTTCTTGTGATATTCTCTCTTTACTATCATGTAAACATTTTCGAGAGATGCTAGGTAAACATCTTTGTTATGGTGCAAGAAAATTAGGGTTCTTTATGTTGTCCTTTGTACACGTTTTCTTACGCAATAGATAGGACCATCTTTCCAACCTTTTCAAGTGCTTAATTCCTTGACAATTATGAGTTCTCCCATGTTGCAACTATGGCTTTGATCCCATGGCCATGTTGTGAAAATGTTCTGATCATGGCGGGGATTTTTCTCAAACGTCTTTTTGTCGGTTTTACCATACATGCTCTTGTTTCCATGCCCATGTCGTGCAAATCTTTGCGGTCATGGCGGGAATCTTTTGAATGTAGTATGGATATTAATAAGGAAAATTATGTCAAGTGAGGAAGCCTACATCATGTCTTTCCAACTTGTTTTCACGGTAACATGATGGTTTTGTTTTTGTTACTTACCATTACATTTTTATTGTTCAAACTTATTTACTAAACTCAAGTGAGCAGATTCATGGGTGCTTTGAAATTCCCTAAGCGCATTCCATTTAGAGTAGGTGGAAGACTAAGATGAAGTGGATGGCAAGAAAGTGTTGAATTCTTTCATGTAGAAGATAGAAGGAAAAGATGAGGTGGAAGACTGAAGAGTGTTTGTGGTAAGCTGAGTTCGTACAGCTTTTGAAACTGAGATTGGTTGGCTGGCCCCGCTTGATACTTTCCATACTAGTCAACACTCATTGGGGCTTCATATTATATGGCTGCATATTCTTCTCACACTGCCTGTTTTGTGCTATATAGAGTGAATTTCCAGTATCATGTAAAATTTTTGTAAAGGGGAAGGTCACAAAAGCTGATTGCCCAAAGCTGAAAGCTAAAGAATCCAAGATAATTTGCCATAATTGCCATGGAGTTGGACACATAGCACCAAACTGTTGTAGTCCAAAACAGTTTAGTAGAGAAAGAGGAAAAGGTAGAGGAGGTGTCCAGAGCAAAGGGTAAGGGAAATATAGCAAATATAAACTTCGCCGTAGAAACGGGTGCAAACATTGGTGAGGACGAAGACCCAAAAGAGGAGGTATGTGTATCACATTTTTTATCAAATAACAAACGTGCGGATTTTGTTGGTTATAGATAGTGGAGCTGAAGCAACAATCGTGAGCTCTAAGAAGTTACTGAGGCTCCAGAAATTATTCACATGTAAAGCTAGGAGACGGCAGATTGGAAAAAGTAACAGCACAAAGAACGTTACAGTTTTGTAATATCTAGAAGGAAAAGCTGTAACTTTGCAGAATGTTTTGTGTATGCATGGGATAGTAAAAAACCTTATTTCAATATCTCAGATGGTAGATCTAGGTTTTCAAGTGCATTTTGATAAATGCTATTGTAAGATATTGTTGAATAATAAAATATATTTTCTTGCCAAACATGTTGGGAATTTATTTGAACTGAGGAATGCTCGTTGTCCTTCTCTAAATGTTATTGACGCTAAAAATGATGGTCTAAAGATATGGCATGAGCGTTTTGGATATACTAACAGTCAAAATATCAAATTCATGGTTGAAAAGGGGTTGATAAACGACAATGAGATAAATTTGGAGGAGATAAGTTAGTTTTTGTGTTATGAATGCATGATGGGAAAACATGCAAGGTTGCCTTTTCAGAGAAGGCGTGCAAAAGCAAATAATGTATTGAATTTTGTTCATTCTTTGTAGTCTGCTAAATGTAACTAGTAGAACAAATATTTTATAACGTTAGTAGATGATTTCAACAGGAGGTCAGCTTGTTTTCTGTTAAGCAGGAAAATAGATGCTTTGAAAGCATTTAAAAGGTTTGTCATGGAAAGTGAAAGGGAGACGGAAGAAAACTAATAATTCTCAGGTCTGATCGAGGAGGGGAGTACATGTCTGCAAAATTTAAAGATTTTTATTATGAACATGGTATTAAGAGGCATCTGATCTGCATATCTACTCCACAATAGAATGGAGTAGCTGAAAGCAAGAATAGAATGATTATGGATGTTGTCAGGGCAATGTTAAAGCAAGCAGGACTTCCAAATATGTTGTGGAAGGAAGCAGTAAAGGTTACCATCTATTTGCAAAGTAAGCTTCCATCAAAAAGTATAAATAGAGAAGTACCAGAAAAGCTTTGGACAAATCATGAGATCGCATATGAAATGTTTCGTGTGTATGGTTGCCTAGCATATGCTCATGTCCCTGATGAACACAGAAAAAACTAGATGATAAAGCAGTTGTGACATTTCTAGTTGGATATGACGAAGAAAGCAAAGGTTTTAGATTATATGGTCCCCTTTCAAAGAGGATTTTGATCAGTAGACATGTAATATTTCAAGATAATACTTTGTATAAAGACTATATGAAAGAGAAGGAATATAGTAAGTTAGCAAGCAAGCAGCAAGTATCGAATAAAGAGAACCAAGATAAGGTATTTGATTAGAGAGTTTTGATGATGACTATAATAATGAAAATGAATTTCAACAAACAATCAGTCATAGTGATACAACTACATATGATCAACCTACAGCAGAAGAACAGAAGATCAGGTTGTAAGAGATGAGACAAACGTAGATGTGAATGCATATGGTAGGTCAGAATCATGAAGAAGCAAAAGACTCGAAGAACACAACGTATCTCCAAAGATCATAACATTGACTGGTTTACCTAAAAACTTTTATGAGGCAATAAATTGCACAGATGGACAGATTTGGAAAAAAGCAATGGATGATGAAATGGACTCATTTTTAAGAATGCAGACTTACGTTTTAGTTGACAAGTCAGTAAATAAAAACATCGCAGGAGATAAATGGACCTATAAGACTAAATCATGTCTAGATGAGCAAGAAAATACAAAGCACGCCTTGTAGCTCAGGGATTCTCTCAAGAGGAAAGGACAAGATTTTGATGAAACTTTTTCACCTATTTGAGAAGCTTGTTTTAGCAAATGCAAATAATCTAGACTTACACCATATGGATGTAAGTACTGCTTTCTTGAATGCAAAGGAAGAATTTTACATGCAGCAGGCTCCAGGTTATGAAAAAAGAAAAGATAAAGTTTGGAAATTAAGGAAAGCTATATATGGATTGAAACAGGCACCGAGACAGTGGTACTTTATATGAATATTTTTCTAAAAGAACGAAGTTTTCAAAAGCTTAGAAACGAAGGTAATATCGATGTTTTTAGAAATGGAGAAAGTTTTTGCTTTATAGCATTGTATGTCGATGATTGTGTAATGACGTCTAACAGTACGTGATGCCTTAATCACTACAAAAAAGTGTTGAACAACAAGTTTAAAATGACAGATTTGGGAGAGTTAACTAAATTTCTTGGTATGCAGGTTACAAGGGAAAGATCAAAGGGAACATTAATGATAAGCCAGTCGAAGTACATTCAAGCTATATTGAAAAAGTTTAGAATGGAAAACAACAAACCTGTTAGTACTCCTTTGGTTCCTGAACATAAGCTCTCAAGTGCTCTGTCTCCAAAAAATCCAGATGAAGCAGAAGCTATGAAATACGTTCTATACAGGGCATTGATAAGCAGTTTGTTATATCTTGCAAATGGTACAAGACTGGACATTGCGATTCCAGTGAACTTGTTTAGTAGGTTTTGTAATGATCCGGGAAAAGAGCATTTGTATGCAGCTAAGAGAATTCTAAGATATCTAAAAGGGACTCAAAACTTTGAATAAAGTATAATAATACAAATCTCAGTTTCAAAGCATTTGCAGATTCAGATTGGGGAGGTGACCTAGATACACGAAGTTCCACTTCAGGTTTTTGCATGTTGCTAGGTGGAAATATTGTCCCGTGGAAGAGTAAAAAACGAAGTGCAATAGCTCTCTCTTTCTCAGAAGCTGAATATGCGACTTCAACTGTTGCAACTAAAGAAATTGTCTGGTTAAGGAGAATGCTGCAAGAATTAGTGTATCACAGGAAAAGCCGATAGTGCTTTTGTGTGAGAATATGAGTTGCATCTCAATGATCAAAAATCTTGTACACCATGAGAGAATAAAGTATATAGAGCTTCAAATGCACTTTATAAGGGATATGGTAGAAAAGAAACTCATTACAATGGAGTACATACAAACTGAGGAACAGCTAGCAGATCTGTTTACAAAAGCTTTAAGGGAAGCAAAATTTGTTTTGCTAAGGAATAAAATAGGAGTCAGACCCAGTTCAAGGAAATAATAATGATAAACCATGAAGGGGGAATGTGAGAAGTATGTCTTACGGTTTATGGTATATGGGGTTAAAATATGACATTAAAGAATGGGCAATGTTCAATAGCAATGGGCGAAAGATATTTTGATGTCCAAAATAGGCAACAAGGAAGGAATCGATACAGGTGTTTCATGTGGTGTCGAAACAACAGGGACTCATTTGAAACTGAAATAGGGATGATCAGAAGGCAGTTGAATGATCCAGCCAAGGGGGAATCGGAAAAGCTTGATGCAGGCTGTGCCAATTATATGCCAAGATTGGCTGCATTGAAATCTTAGACCTCCTTGTATGAGATAATTTCATTCTTGAAGTTAAAGGATAAGGATAAAATTAAATTTCCTAAATTCTTACACGATCAATAGGTAGACAGTGTCATTTCTCTACAGGTTGAATTTGTGAGTGCGACTCCTATTGCTTGGACTTTGCTTCATTGCGAGATGCCTTCCCTGTGCCTAAACTGTAGTCATACCCTATTGCATATACCATCGCTCCTCTTGATCACCTTTGAGTGATCTATAGCTGCTGGCTAGGTGTCTCCCTTTGGGTCCGGTCTACTCGAATCTCAAACTACTTGATTGAAGCATTAAAGTCGTCCTTCGTTTGGTTCCCAGGTGTTTCTGGATCTGGAGCTCTTGTTCGAATAATATATCCTCCTCCTTGATCTTTCCCCTGATGCTGATATAGGCCTTCAAGTCGAAGATGTTCCTCCCCTGATATGTGTCTTCTCTCTCCATCACGATCTCCTGATATATGTCATGAAAGTTTGCCTACTAGTGCAGCTTGGTTTTTCATTTTGTTGACATTGCGTGACATCCCGTTGAGCTGCTAGGCTACAAGATCGTGGTGGTCCTTCCTCCGGTTTCTATGCGCTCCTATGTCGCTATGATTTTCCTTTCGACAGAAGATTATTCTCTCGGACTCTAGGTCGTGACGTTAATGCAGGCTTCTCCATCTGATATACTCCTGCGCCTGTATGTTTCTACCTTGCTTTCTTCCTTTTGAAACTCATGTCCCTCGAGTCGATGAAGGGGTCGAGTTCCTCTTTCTGATGTGCTCGTGGATGTGGTAGCCAGGAGCTTGACAGTCTAGAAGATTTATGATGCCGTTGATTATCCAATATTCTTTCCATTTGATAAAGATTCTTGATAGGTCGATGGTGTCCTGCGCCACTCGTTTTGTTGGCAGATGTGTTTGTCGTTGTGGTTCCCTCTCTCGGGTCTGCCTTTTCAGTATCCTCTCTTTTTCTGTCAGTACATCGTCTGGGTCTTCAATGTCTTCAAGAAGTTATGCCTCTTGCTCTTCTGTGTATCTAGCCTCATACTCTGCAAGCAAATGCTCGTATATCCTAGAGTCTAAGGGCTCAGGTCAACGGCTGGCTGAGAAGCTCACCTACAACATTCTGGGCTCTCTAAGCGAGGGATATGGCTCGGTCAGGGCTTCAAGTCTATGGACATCAGGACATGTGGTCTGGCGTGAACTGCGCTTTGTTTTACCAAGCCTTCATGATGTTTGGTGCATACTCTAAGATCCTAACAAAGGTCGATTTGGAGGGGGGGGGGTGTCAATACTCTAGACGTGGAGTGACTTGGGCAGCTCTAGACTCTAGATATCCTGGCAATAGAGAGTGTCAATTTGGCAGCTAAGTCAAACTGTATTGGAAAGACAATAAAACTAGGTCAAGGTTTACGTCTTTGGCATGAGCAGAGGTGGTGTACCAATACTTGAGCTTGGGTTGCTATGCTGAGGGTCTAGATGACTATAATAAAGGTGTGTTCTTGAGCACTTCTATTTAGGAGTAAGGCATCAGCTTTGAACTGAGAGCAAGACTTGTGAAGTCCTACTGGAGTATGCTTCTATTTATAAACAAACCCTAGTTTTGAAACTTATAGCGTTTGAACAATTTTGGTCATTTTAAGGTAATGTATAATGTTTCTAACCTAATTTCAAGTGATTTAGAGCTGCCTAGGTCAAGTTATGAAGGTTCAAAGGAAGGAAGGTATTTTTATCGTCCACAGAGACCAATCGGTCTATGGCCTCAGATATGATGACGCTAGCTCTATAGCCTTCCTTGAAATTATAGATGCATTTGGGAAGATATCAGGGATTGAGCTTAATGCGACAAAATGTGCAGTTATATGGCCCTTTGATGCGGATGTAGATCCGAGGGTAAAAGATTTTGGATTTCGAGTCCTTAAAAATGAAGCCACGAAATTGCTTGGCATACCCCTGGTCCTCTCTGATAATCTAAAAGGACTCTGGACCCCTATTATGGATACCCTGAGAAAGAAAGTCAACTTATGGTCAGCTAAAGGGCTAGCAATTCTTTGGAAAGATTGCGGTTGCCAATGCCACGTCCTCATGACATCCCATGTCTACTACTCCTCGCCTATGGTAGCTCCTAAATCTATTTATAGTCAAATCCATACTATCATCGGGGAAGTTCATATGGGGGAGGAATGCACAAGGTGGCCTGGAAGGTCTTGTGTATGGATCGGAGGGATGGAGGTATGGGATGTAAGGATCGCATACTCAAGCTCGGTACTTGCGGGTAAATATGTGTGGAGAGCATTGCAAGGTATTACTTCTCATTTCGCACCGTCAAGTATTGGCTTCAATGTTGTACATTAAAAGGTAAGCCATCTTTACCCGGGTGGAAATGGGTTCCTTTTTTATAGCTACAAAATTGCCCCAGCACACATCACCAATTATGCGGAAGTTTGTTAGAGCTTGGTTAGAAGTTCAAAGTCTTTTTAAGCCGATGGATGCTCCTTGGGAGGCTGGAAAGCTCGGCATCTTTTGGAACACGGGTATGGATGAGAAATAACCTCCCTCTCGGCTCTCACACACCCCGCATTTATCTTAAATGGAGGCTAAGGGTATCACTAGAGTGGCACATCTTTGGGATGGTGTATACGATTGCTCTCTGGTCCCGCCTTTAAAGAAAAGGTGCGGTCTTTGGGGAAGGTGACAGGGGAAGATCTCACAAGTGAAATATGTGGTGCATTGGCTAATCTTCGGGAAAGGAAGGCCCAAGCGGCGAGATGGGCTTATGTCAGGTGGAAAAATATGTCGCCAGCACTATCTACTGCCTTCTCTGTGTTGACTCCCCTCTCAAAGCTGCTGATAGGTTGGGAGTTGATATTGTACAGGCAAAACAACTACTAGTGAAGTCATGGACTTCATTATGCTCAAAAAGGTTGCGAGTTCTTGGATGGTTAGCTTTACAGGGAGGATTGAGTACTATGGAAAGACTCTATGAAAATGGGATTCTTCTAAGTGACAGATGCCCACTTGGATGCAATACCTCGGAAACCCTCACTCATTTATTCTTTTGCTCCAAGATCGGCCTTACACGGGAATGGATGTGTAAAAGCTCATTGGTACCAATGTTCTACAATGGCCGGGAATAATAGCGCCATAGATGGAAATATAATCTCTGCATCCCTTGTTAACATAGGGTTGTGGGCAATATGGAAGCACAGATGTGGGATTGCTATAGGTGGAGAACAATTTTCTTTGGACAAGATGAAGAATACTTTTAACATGGAGGTGGCACTCATGGCTCTTGCCCATCATCGGAAGTTTGGGCGTAACTATAACAAAGCTCTAGATAGGATTGGTAGGATCCAAGGATTTTATGCATTTTTCAAGTGTCATTGGTTAGCTGAGGATGATCTGAGCTCGCGTGTGCAAACATTGGCTTTATCTACCCCATAGGTGGGACACATGTATAATACTTTTACTCTATAAATTAATATAACATATTCGTACCCTCAAAAAAAAAAAAAAAAAAATCGGTCTATGGGACCCAATATAAAAGCGCAGCAAGCGGATTACTACCCGGATTAAAAAAACCCCGCCCCGAAGGGTTTTCGAGGGAAAAACTGTGGCAGCAATCAGCCTGCTGACAAACTGTTCCAATATATGAAATGCAAAAAAACACAAATATATACACTCATGCACCGCACTCGTAGTGCCTGATCAGTGGGCAGCCAGGCGGGGGCAAAGGTGAGCTTCGCGAGATCCGATTACCCTCACGGATATACGACCCCGAGCACGCATCGACGGTGTGTTCATCGGCAAATATAGGGGCAAGTCAGGCCATACTAAGGGGCGTATCGGCGGGATCCGGTGAATCTTTGGGCAACTCGGAAAGTGTGAGATTCATCCTCAATGGCACCCGTTTGACAAAGGCCGACAGAGCCTATCTGGTGGGGCTCCCCAATCCACCGCCCGCCTCGACCGGCGAAGATGGTGGGCTTTGGGCGAATGGAGGCAATGAGTGCTGGCTTTTCGGGCAGTGGGGCCCCGAGCTAACACGGGGTTGATGTGCTCCTTGTAATGGGTCGTTTTGACACCGCTCTAGCGCCGTGGTCCCAGAGCTTGCCAAGGAAGCAAGCGTCCGGTACTCCATGAGCTGTCCCGATCGGCCTCTGTGTCCACATGCACGCTTTTGTGCTCACCTGCGTTCCATCTGGCGAACCACCCATCTCTCTTACCCCTCACAGGCCCACGAGCGGCTGCAAGGGCCCATTGCCCCACGGTAAGCCGGTCGCGGGGTGAGCATCACCCATATTAACCACTTTAGAAAATAGGCGATGTGTCTATCAAGGGCTGCTGCTGAAGTGGCAAGAATCGATAGGGGACTGAAGGTCTCACCCCAAGTGCCGTGCCAAAAATAAGCACTTTTGCTCCAAGTCATTTCAGTGTCGCCAATGAGGCGTCCGGGCCCAAACCTCGACCCCGTCTGAAGGACGAGGCTCGACCAATGCCGAAAGCGGATGTGGTGATGGCCCCAATCATAGAGCTACGCCTATGGTGATTTGTTGACGCATGGCATAAAGCGCTTTCCGGCCTAGCTGTCACCATAGCGGATGGGCGCCTCCCAACAGGCGAGGAGGGGAACTCCCACCCTAGGTACTTGTAGGTGGGCGTGACCTCCACAAGCTGCCCCCCCGATATGTGAGTGCGGGAGGCGGGGTGGCGTGAAGAGGATATGAGAACCACCCCGGTCTTGGCGATTCACGCCATTACGTTCCGTAGCCCCGAGAATGTGTCTAGGGCATCCAGATGAGATCGCTGAAGTTTCGGGTGTGGGCGAAGGTCAACATCATCCGGTGATAGATGAGCTGGTGGATGACCGGGTGCAAAAGTCGTATGCCATCCCCCATGCTCGCAGAAGCCGGGGCTCTAACTAATCAATGTAGAGGCCAAAAAGTGTTGGTGAGAGGGGGCAGCCCCGGCGGACCCGATACTACCGGGTGAATGCTTGGTCCGTCGGGTTGCGATCCTGCCAAAACAACTCTCATACAGCGTATATGGCATTACGCGCAGCGGCAGCCCCAGTTGACGCAGCTTCAGCCCATAGCTTTTTCAGGGGACCAGATCAAAAGCCTTCGCCGAAGTCCACAAAGCGGCAATACAAGTCCCGCCGATGATTTCGGGCCGCCTTCAATCGTCCGGTGTAAAGATATGGTCGGGCCGTTGAGTGGCGTGGTCTAAAGCCCGCTTGTGTGAGGGCTCGCGACATTCGCCCCTCGCCTTGAGGGTCAAGCCGCCGCTCGAGAATGCCGCCAATAGTTTGGCAAACACCGAAGCCCGACCATGATTGTCCGATAATTGTCAGGACAAAGGTGGGTCGCCTCGCCCTTTGTGAATGGGGACAACCCCGCTTGTGGTCCATTGTGGGGAAACCTTCCCGCAATGCTCGTTGGAATGGTAGTGAGGATCGGCACCCGCCGACTGCCTCGCCCATTTGAGTTACTCAAATTGAGTAACTCCTACCGCATACCATCGAGATCACCGCTTCCCATTAGCCACCAAGGTGTGCCTCCACAACATCCCTCCTCCCGCGAGAACCAATGGGGCCATCCTGGGGGTATGGGCGTACGCATCCCCGGGTGGGTCATAGAGCTGCCGCGGCATCGCTCCTACCGCCCGGTGTGATGTCCCGTAGGTCGGGGGCCTTCAAGGGCACTTCGCACTAAAAGGTTCGGATGAGTGTCCAAAGAAAGCAACATCTCCCCTCGATGTTGGTAAAGGTACCAGCCTTTATCTCCTTCGATGGGCGCTAGCATCGTGGTGGCTCGCAAGCGGTAACTCGATCCGTGATGTGACGAAGCCGGCGCTTGCGTTTACACTCCTCCGCATCAAACCACCGGCATGCTGAAATGTTGCCGCCCCCGAAAGCAACATGCGGGGGGGGGGGGGAGGTCTCGCCAAAGCACGGCTCGGCCGCGATCCCGTAATAGCTGTAAGTCAACCGGGTTCTGTCACGGCTGCCAGTGTGGGGGTCCGCGCACGGCCGGGCGCCCACGGTTATCTCGGCGTAGTCCCGCTTCGCCATAATCTAGTCGCGAATCGAGGATGGCGAGGCTGGTATATAGTGGGGGTTCCCGCGTTTGCCAAACCATGTCCAAATAAAGTGGGAGGTGATCTAAGTCGACCTCCTCATCCCGGCTTATGGGTGCCCACCCGGGAAACGGCCCGATGAGATGCATATCTTGCGCTAACCACTGAGCACATAGTCCACCACACTAGACCCTCCCCACGATTGTCCTATCTCTGGGAGGTGCACTTGCAGAAGCGGACCCTTGTGGACAGCCATTGCAAATTATCAAGTCAAAAATACCACATAGCAGGAGCAATGTCTGCCAAAGCGAAAGTGACGACCGTCATCGATCCTAAAATTGGTTAGGTTCGTCTGCGGGCGTAGGCCGCAGGACATCGTCGGTGAGGGGTCAAGTCTCATGGGCTGCTCTACTCACCAAGGTGCATTGAAATCCCTAAGAAGGACGACCCTACCCAATTTGCTTGTGCCAGTATGTCATCATATAGATCGACATAAGGGTCCATCCTATCCGCATCGGGTGGCTGCGATAGAAGGTGCTCTCTGCGTGGGAAATAACAGCGCTTAAAAAGAGGGTTGCCATCGGTATTATGCACATACCAACCCACAAGTATCGGCCAGGTTCCGTCAGTCTTCCGGAGGGTAACCGAATGTGCCAAGGTCGCCCAAGAGTAGCAAGCAACCCCACCATGACCCTCTATCCCGCATGTGCACCGGGAAGACCGGTGAAATGTTGGTAACTCAACAGACGTAGCCTATGCCCAAAGATGCCCCCATGTTCCATGAGAAAGATGAGATCCATATCTACGCCACCTGAGTTGAGATGCCACCCCTCGCCAAGGGAAGCCTCGACAATTCCATGAGACCACCCAGCAGCATTACCTTATATTTGTCACAGGGTGGTATAAAATACAAGGCTGGGGGAGGAGGGGAAGCAGAGGTCGAGTGAGAGAAGTAGATGGAGTGGGAGGCAAAGATGTGGCCGAGGGCGTGGGTCGAGGGAGGGTGGGAGTAGGAGCAGGAGAAGGGGGCCGTGGTAGGAGAAGCGTAGCGTGGCCACCACCGCTGCTGGGCCGCGTCCTGCAGCTAAAGAGTGTGTCGGGCTAAAAAATGTGCATCCTCGCTCGGACCACTCCCGCCAGACTTCTGGTGGCTTTTACGCCCGACCCCTCACAAGCTTCCCGCTCACAAGGGTTCCCCGCAGTGTAAAAGCCCGTCCACGCATGTGACGCCTTTCAAAGATCTTGGCACTCGGGCGCTAATATGGCATCTCCACGCACTACAAGATCAAGATATCCAAGATTCAAGAAATCAAGCAATATGACAATATAAGCATTACTCCGGGCGCCGAGCTCCATGGCGGGCTGCTCTCGGGAAATGTGAATCGCCTAGGGAATGTCATCCGATCAAGAATGTGTGTTCTGGATGTTGTGGGCGAGACTCTCCCCCCCTCCCCGCATGCCTCTGGACTACTAGACAGGGCCCTCCGCCTCACGCTTTGGAGTCTCCGCACCACAAGGGTCAGGTGGGCGAGGGCCTGGCCCGTGGCCGGGTGGTGGTGGTGGTGAATGGGATGGCGGTGGCTTGAGTGTGGGGCAGCGGTCGCGTGGTCACGGCCGCGCGCGGCCGCGGGCAGACCCGGGGTTGGGGTAGCTGCCCGGAGCCATGCGGCCTCGCCTGGGGGAAGTCCGGGAGCACGGGGCCTCTGCAAATTTCGGGGCCGCTTGGCCATCTCATGTCCGTGACCGGCCGACTAACTATGAACCCGGTAGGGGAGACCCCGCCCCTGTCTATGGATGGCTGCCCATAACCACCGGAGCCCGTGCTCGAGTAGCGAGGGCGTTTCGAGCCCCAAAGACACGCGCCCGTCGAGCCGGGCTTCTTTGCTCGATCGTTACTCAAGAACCCGGCCGGTTCCGGGTTGCCCGCAAGAGCGCCTCAAGGGCCCCGGCGCCATGGTGGTGGCTTCTCAACCTCTCGATCAGTCGGAGACACCGCGGACCATCGCCTCGTGCATTGCCCGCCCCCCCTCTGCGGTCATGGTGTCGGAGTGATGAACATAGAGTCGAGGCGGGCCCGCATGTCAACGAGCTCCGCCGGCCCGTTGCCGCTCGATTCGGCGTGTGCCGGGCCAAGGCCATCTTCGATCGTGTGCGGGTCTCTCGCTTTGTGGATGCGGTTCTTCTCGACCACCAGTTGCCTTCTGAGCACATGGGGTGCCGAGGACTCCATCTCCACTACCAATGCCAGCCAGGCGGGCACTGTTATCCTCAATACGGGCACTGTTAGCCTCCACGGCCGCTTTGACGTGGCTCCAATTCTCTGCCGAGGCAGGAGTTCCTGTGTGGTCTGAGCAATAAATCCCTGGTGACTACTCATGGCGTGCGCCACAGGCCCGAGTGAGATTCTCAGGCGTGTTCCTGCGCACGACGTGAGTATTGGCAGCCTGTTTGGGTTTTAGATATCGTCAAACTGATGATTTTTAAATGAGGGCATTTTCTTGCTACTCGATGGGTAGAGCCTAGAAACACCCTTGTTTTCTCAATTTGGAGTAGCTCTGGGGTAGATAAGGGGTTGACTACTCACGGTGTGCGCCCCAGGCCAAAGTGAGATTTCTAAAAGAGGTCCTGGCGCACTACTTGAATAGTGGAGACCTATTTAGGCATATTTTGTCCAATTTGAGTAAAATAAGACATGCATTATACTAGATTAACATGTTTAAAATCATATACCAAGTTATTTATTTATATTGCTCAAAAATTTTAATACAAATTGGTTTTCCAAGTTACGTTTATTTTTATATGTACAGTTAGACATTATATCATCTATGCACATTTGACATTCCTTACCACAATTGATAGATATTATAATTGGGATTGTTTGAATGGCAAAATTCTTTGCCCTTGAGCCAATTAATCAGGGCTTTAAATGCTCATTCATTCTGATATCGACATATTAATTGCGATGTCCACTGTAACTCAATACACGAGGTGGAAGACATCGACACAACAACAGTAGTTGATCATATTGAAGGTTCAAATCCTTCTTGAATCCTAAAAGAGAATTATACATCTTGCTTAATAGATTAGCGTGCATGAAAGATTACACCATTATCACACTAGCTCAAATGGTAAGTATAGTTGGTTGGGAGCTAAGAAATGAAGGGTTTAAATCCCTTTCTTACTTTAAAACTGTCATATACCCTACATAAAAAATAAACTGAAATAAATACCATCATAGTGCTCTTGGCATGTTGGTAAGGTCATAGACCTGTTGCTAGGAGGTTAGGGGTTCAAATCCCTCAATACCTAAAAAAAGTTAACAATCAACTGTCAAGCACTCATGGTGTGAAAAAAATTAACAATCAACGATCAAGTACTCATGGTGTGCGCTTTAAGGCCAACTAAGATTCTTAGTCAGGTGCTGGGCAGCGTGAGTAGTCACCCTACGTGACTTTGTCATTTATTTTTTCTTTTTGTTGTCATTTATTTTTTCTTTTTGTTTTCCTAGCATTCTGATGGATGTTCCTAGTTTAGATTTTGATTTTAAACTTATGTACCTTGTCAGATTATCTGTTAAACTTACTATTCTTGGTTAACTGTGGTCAAGTACTCAAGGCATGTGCCAGGAGGCCTATGAGATTCTCAATATGGTCCTGGGCACACGATGTGAGTAATCATGTCCCTATTGACAAAAAATTTCTAAGTTTTACTAAAATTAATGCACATAATTACTACATAATTTTAGCCAACTCCGTAATAAGAAAAAAAAAATCCATTATTTGAGGATCATGCTTGGGATTTCAACTCCAAGACTATAAGATCTAGACTTTTAGTGCTTCTTGGAAAATGGCCAATGCTCGATCTTAGTCAACTAAGATCATCGCTCTGATACTATTGTGACGTCCCGG
This sequence comes from Isoetes taiwanensis, assembly GCA_021234155.1. Lineage (NCBI taxonomy): Eukaryota > Viridiplantae > Streptophyta > Lycopodiopsida > Isoetales > Isoetaceae > Isoetes > Isoetes taiwanensis. The sequence continues at coordinate 262,783 of JAJEKV010000195.1, read as the reverse complement.
GCTTGTACACGATGCCCTGCACGTATAGAACTAGAGTTCATCCCTCCTGTCAGCGCAAGCCCGCTAACACAAGATTGTTTATCTATCATCGCGCTCTTGATGGTGAGCAAGAACCCGACGGGAAAGAATAGACATGTCATTCATCTCGTCTCTCTCAGGATCTACCTAGCTGCGGAAGCATATAAAACATAAGCGCATATCCACCTCGAGGGGTGACTCACCATAACATAACATCTGAAACAACAACATCGATAGCATCAACAAAGAGGGGAAATCCTACCCAAGGCTCAGACTCATGGGGATTGGCTGATGGTTTAGGGTCTCCAGAAGTTAATACAGACAGAATTCATGGCAAATGGATTTGGCTGGCATAAGAACATGGCCGTTGGGTAGTCCACTCGATTCGCCTATCCTATGCATACTTTGCAGATAGGCTGAAAAGTATTAGGAATGTGACCATAGCCTGCCGGGTGCATAGTCAGAGGGAGTACTCCTGGACTGTATCTCCCCAGTCCCGATGAGGCAAGAGGGGGTCAGTCCCCTCCAGAAAGTCCATGCCAACCACAGGCGAGAGAGAGAGAGCCATTGTTCATCTACGACTTGAAGCCCACTGAGGCGATGTATTACGTAGGAGGTGTCGAGCCCATACCTTGCCCGCACTCAGTGGCAAGCTATTAGGCGTAGCCCACAATGTTCTTCGTTTGTCGCTACACATTATAAGGATCAATTGTAGCGGGACAAGCCTTCCTTATTAGCTGGTCTAACCCCGCCACCCACAGCCAGGTGGGCTCCTATGCATAGGCTGCATTAATTGAAAATTAATGGGCTAATCTAGAATCATCAACTAAAGGCTATGGGTCTCTATCCCCCTTCCTAATATACAAGGTGCGCGTAGAGCAATACAATATCATCCAATGAACTAAAATAATAGAGTAAAGATCTAATCTATCTACTCTAATCATACATGGTTAGATTCATTCGTTATTGGCTAAGGTTCTTAGTCTCTAGAGGTCATCTACACCTAAGAACAGATGCAATTTTGGTCGAATGCCTGTTGGCAAGCATGTGTTGACTAACAAATCGACCATTCACCTGGTCCTTGACTAGCTCCTAGTCTTCTAAAGGCGTCCATGCTGCTGGAATGTGCTGAGATGCTCGAGTTTTGAGGAGTTATTTCAAAACGCGAGCTTCACTGCTGCTGGGAGGCCAGAATGAGTCGGGCACTTGAGCAATACATGCCCCTGAGGCTGGAATCTGAAAAGGAGGCACTTTTAGCGTTCCTGCCCCTTTATGCCCACGTTTTAGGGTTAGGGTCTAATGGGCTATATGGCTCATATGGGGTATTGCCATATGACAATATAGAATATATTCACATGTTGCATAACATGTGCAATATAATGGGTTCTAATAGTTGTGCCCCATGGTACAACCCTTTACGGTCGCCATGTACATGTCATCGTAGTCAACATATACTAGTGATGTGGCAATATAATATATGTATTTATACTGTATATTATGCTGGAACGTCACACCTTCCGCAAGATGCTTGCCCTCAAGCATGTGGAACATATTAATGTTGCCACGAGGGAACGAACATTGGGCTAACACCGTAGTGCTAACCAACACACCAAAAGGGTGGATCCTTCGCGAAAATCGTTATCCAATGGGTCCCGAACTTTCCAAGGTTTTATCCCATACCCCACATGAAATTCACACGTCCTAAAAAAAATACTGCCAATGGGGTACGACTTAAAACTACTAAATAGAAAATTAATTTAATTAAGAGCGTCCTGGAACGTCACCCCAGGACCTTCTGGCGAAGGGTTCTTAGAAAGCCAGTACAGCCCACAGGGAACATCACTCCCGAGCAGTGGAGGCAATACTTGCAACAGCTATATACGACCCTTGGTGCACATGCGGCATTACCCCGCAAGAAGGCCGGTGCTGGAAATCACAGATTCGGGCGTGGAACAAGGCTTACTGCGTCTTGCCAATGGGAAAGCCCAGGACTGGATGGCATGCGGCAGAATTGCTTAAGTGGGCGGGCCGCCCATAATACCGATCTTAATCGCCTTGTTCAACAAGGCATTACAGAAGGCTTCCCGGATGCAATGGACCAATAGCGAGTTGTTCCCATCTATAAAGGCGGTGACCCGACCTTTGCCCACCAGTCTACCGAACAATCATGGTCGGGTTCGGTGTTTGCAAAATTGCTTCTTTGGGATTCTCGAAAGCGGTTGTCCGTCAAGGCCGGTAGGTAGAGATCTGAGCCCTCACCCGAGGCGGATTGGACCGACACTCAATCATTGACCACATCTTCACATTGCGAAGCTCGGTTGAAGACGGCAGGAACCGTCGGGATCTATATTGTTGCCGTGGATTTTGCAAAGCCATTTGACACGTGCCTCGGGAAAACTATGGGCAAGATTGGCGGCGGTGGGGGTTCCGGTAGATTTGCGGAATCGATTAATGCGAGCTTTATGAAAGATGCTCGGTCGGTTGCGTGCGACAAGCCAACCATTTGATAGTAGTATCGGGGTTCGCCGGGGATGCCCCTCTCCCCAACATTGTTTGGGCTTTACATTGATCAATTGGAGTGGGCTGGCGATAATGGGGGCGGCGGGGCTCACCTTCTCTACCGGATCATCAAGCGGTTAATATATGCCGCGATGATGTGGACCTCTAGCTTACACACCACACCGGACATGCAACGACATCTCGATGCCCCTGGACACATTTTGTCAAGCGCCCGATATGCGGCGTCAACTTGGCCAAGACTAAGGTGGTTTTCATATCATCTTCACGACGGAGGATCCCTCCTTGAATTATCGAGGGCGGAATGTGGAAGTAGCATCCACATACAAATATTTGGGAGTGGAGTTTCCGTCTACTATGCCTTTGGGACACATCCATACGGCTCGAAGTTACGGCCGGGCCGGAAAGCACTATATACAATGCAAAACAATAGTCATAGAGCGGAGTTGTATGATTGGACCCATCGGTCACACTGTTCAAAGTCTTAGTGGAGCTGTCCTTTTATACGGGGTTGAAGTATGGGGCCCGGTGGTATCCTCGCTACTTGGAATGACTTTGGGCAAAAGTGAGAAAGCCTTCTTGGTACGAGCACTAGGGGTGAAGTCCACGGTCCCATATCAAATTCTACTGCGAGAAACAAGATTCTTGCCTCTGAGGGTGCCCTTGATCGCCACATTGTCTATTTTCGAAGGAAGGTGGTCAACATGGACGATGCTTTCGTCTCCCAAAAAACTAGCTTATATCATGGCAATGGGGCCACAGCCTCAAGGCTTCTTTGGAGGGAAAAGAGAGCTCAATGGATGGCTAGATGGAATGTGCGAGAAGCAGGTGCATACATGTGCAAACAGAGGCGGTCGCCATAGCTTGAGGCAATATCTTGACGCTTGCTTCATCAAGCAAGCTTTGGGATGCCGGCGCCCTTGAAGCAGGTCAAACAAAGACACTACCGGCGCCACATAAATCCCACATTGGAGCGAGGCCCACAATGCTACTGCGCACCCACTTGCCCATGAAAAGCCTTGGACTCATTGCCTCCATTCGCGCGAGGGGCACATCATCTTGAATTGAGGCAGGCGGGGCGGGCTCGTCAATCTTTGCCAAATGGGAGTCGAGGATGAATCTCATACCCTTCAAAGTTGCCCAAAGATATGATCAAATCCGACGCCGCTTATCTTTGAGTTGGTCGGGCCGGCGGCCGCTACATGTGACATTGAGCGCGGCATCCCGTGCGGATGCTAGGATCATACCGCCGGAGGTCATGGACATGCGAGATCGCCTATGTCACCGGGCACGCGACTTGACATGTACATACACATTTATTTCATGATGATGTATACTTATGCGTTTTTGACATTCTTATTATGCGCCCACGGTTTTCCCTCGAAAACCCTTTGGCGGGGTTTTTTAACCCGATGTAATAAGTTTCTTTGCGTGACTCCCGGGTCCCATAGGCCGATTGGTCTCAGTGGACGATAAAAAAACTATTCTATTCTATTCTATTCTATTCTATTTATACACCACAGTGGATAAAACTAAAATGCATGGCCTTTCATATAGTTACCCTTGTGGATAATGTAAGAGGAACCATTTATCATTTTTGCAACTAGTACCTTACGAATTCACATCCATTGAGGGTACTCAATAGAGTTTTTAGAAAATTTAATGTATATTTGAAAGTGAAGTTGCTCTGTAGGTAGTATATTAGGGGTTTGAGGTTTCAATATTGGTGACACTTTGGTATCTTCATCCTGCAAGATGATTGGTGACATCATTGGCATCTCAAACCATTCCCATCAAATGTTGTGTTAATAACACTATTGATGGAGTAACTGGGAATTGTTCATTGTGATAAGGCCATTGGATAAGGCCATGTTAAGAAATATACCATTCGATGGTTTTGGATCTCTAAACATTCTAGATATTCTAGCTAATGCTTTAGTGATAGTGGAAAATGAAAATGCTCATAATCCATTTTACACTGTGTTAAGCACTCAAAAGCATTCATTGGCACCTTGGACTCCTTTTCCTCCATCCATAGTGCAATGTCTATTAAGTCACATTTTGTGATGCTTGAGTAGACATCATATCATCATAAAGTTCTACACATGCTCCATATTCCTTAGCATAATTAACACCCACTACTACCACAAAATTGATCGTGATCATTGTCATTGTCATTGTCATTGCCATCATCTATTGCACCATATGCTCTTAGTTGCCCCTTTCTATTTGCTGATTTATTTATTGTCAAGTTTAATGCCACTAACTTTGTATCCACAACAAACTAGATGAAATGTTAACGAATTAGGTGGTTTTGCTTAGTTGGATCAATTTATCCATTGGGATTTCATTCCTATGTATGCATTTATTGCATTATTTTTTCTTATTTTTTATTTTTGATGATTGAATAAAGTTTTGGGATCCGTTAAAAACAAATAATAATAATAGTAATTGACTCTAATATGCACTTTGCCTTGGATAGGCAAGAGAGGCTCAATATCCAAAATATGCACCTGCCTTGGTCATACATTAGAAAGCAAATAATTTATATCTTTTATTATTGTAAAGAATGATGTCCTTCAATAGAAAGAAAAAAACTTTTTATTGTTGTTTTTTCTCTTTTTGAGGCTATCTCATTTCCTGAAGTTCATTGCCTAAGAAAGTAAATTAAACATCTTGCTCTAGCTTCTTGCCTTTACAATGTACATAAGTGTTCATGCATCCAAATAAATCTATTATTGTTGCCTATATGAATAGCATATAATAGTTTATAACGATAATCTTTACCACAACATTGACCAAAAAGAAGAAAGCACATGTCAATTAGTGGATAACTACAAGGAAATACCTTTTAAAAATAAGCAGAAGATAGTGGAGCACTAACAAGTTGTATGTGGGATGGCGCTTGTGACATAATAAACGAGGGTATAAACCTTAAAGAATCTTGGGACATATATTAGAAATGCAAAAAATGTCCATAGTCGTTACCCTCTCATTTACCATTATCTTGAGTGCATCAACACTCCACAATACTCGCGGTACCTACCTTGCTTCATATTGAGGCAATCCTTATTATGGTAAGTTCTAATTGTAAGAAGCTATAAAAAGAAGACGTACGCCTCCAACTTCTTACTTCTAATATTACCATAGTTGTTCCTCGACATACGCCTCCAACTTCCTACTTTTAATATTACTATGGTTTTTTCTTCTCATGGTATGCCCGGTTTATTGGAATGTTTGTCATTGTTGCCCGGAGCCTCATAATCAGTTGTAACAAAATCATTGAGTTTTCTCCGACAACTTAAGTCTGCACTTTTACATTGGATCTGCAGACAATAGTGGTATAAATACATATGCACAAATGCGAAAAAAAAAAATGATAATTTATATAAATATACCTCGGCAAGCAATAGTTTCTCCTTGATCGTTATGTCATATTCTTCTTTGCCTATTCCTACAACAACATCGCCATTTGTGAGTACTAACATGTGCATTTATATTAATATGTATAAAGCATATGTACCAATAGGCCGACCAAGAACTCCAGCAATGATCAAGGAGATGGCGAGCATGCCAACAAAAATGCTTCTTTGCAAATTTCCCATGAATACTGAGCTCATGGAGTGGGAAATGTAGGGCATTTATATCATTTAATGCTGCAATTTAATATTAAAGTCTGACAACATCAAATCTACCATCTAGAGCACCATTTATTAAAACTATAGAGCCTTCTCTAAGTCAAGGACGTAGTGTGAAGTACCTTTTCAAATTTTAAACTAATATTTTTTGATATAGTGCATGCCCAAGGTAGTGAAAAAAAAATCTTTTCTTTTCAATGTGGAGCACTTGTCATCTTTTTTGTATCGCACTACACAGTTGATGTCACTATCATATAGATCATTTTAAGATTATAGTGGCAGCACCCCTCTCCAACCCAGTTTTTTTCTTCTTCTTTGCCCCAACGTCCTTTGGAAATGCGGAAAGGCCAATAAGGAGAATTGTCGGAAATACCTTCTTGTTGTTGACTATCCAAAAGTCTTAGCTGGAAAATTCAACAAAAAAAAAAAAATAGCACTCGAATAGAAAGTGGTAGTCAAAATAAACTAACAAAGTGATCTTATTTGCTTTACAATGTTATGAAAATATCCATAAATCTCGTGGAGTAAATAAGAAATAAAGAATAGAAAAAAATTAGCACTCCATATATACGATGGTTTAAATCATAGGTAAAATGTATCGCCACCCTGTTATGAAGAAGTTGATATTCATACTTTTCTCTCTTTCCCCTTCGTAAAAATTATGGACATAAATTAACCATATCTATTAGATCTATTGTCTATATATGAGCTCCCATAATGCTTGGCATCTCTAGCGGTAGAATAGACCTAGAATTCTCATTAGAGTTTTACTTATGTAACTATATGCCGTCAAATAGAGTTACCTGTGTTATAGGTCATGGCACAATCATGATCATTGGTTATTCTACGGGATGGAATCACCAACCGTTAGGATTGTGCCACGTCAGCCTGACAAGAGTAACAGTATTTTCACCCGTAACTATATGATATACCAAGGTACATTTTTTAAGACATGTAAAGTACGAGAAAACTATTACGTTTGCAAATGCTTTTTACAAATTTTTGGTTAAAAAAAAAAATTCTAAATAAAAAATAAGATTTACCCCAATCATTCTAGTTGGGCCAGAGATGGCGCTCATGATGGCGCTTAGGGTTTCAGCCCTGCTCTTTTGCTCATAACTCGGGATTTCGGCATCAGATTCAGGTGTTCCTGGGCTTATTGGAAAGCTTATCGAACGAGCTTTTTGTGGTGTATGATTTGTATGGTGTTTCCTCTGTTTAGGTTGAAGAAATCCGCCTGATAGTCCCGGCCCTCTTTTGGCGATGCTAGGGTTTGGCTGTAGTTTTCTTTTGGCCACAACTTCTGCATCTGGTAGCAGTTTTGGGTGTATTTGGGCTTTTTGGAAAGCTCTTTGAGCACTTCATCCAGTGGCACTTGATTTTTTAAGAGATTGGCCTGGTGGGAAAGACGGTTCAGCTCTGAAACTTTGGCCCCCCTCTCTCTGTGGAGATGATAAGATCCAGTCGCAGCCCGCCAAAACGTGCTTTTGGGGCTTCTACAATAGTTTATGGTGGAATTGGAAAAGAATATACTGCATATTCTCCCAGAATAAATGTACGTGATGCACACAAAATGGGTCGCGAGGGTGCTCTTTTGGCTCCTGAGATTTTAGTTTCTTCGATGCACCTCAATCCTTTAGTGTTGCCCAATATGTCTTCTAATGGCACGAGTGCGGCCGCCTCAATTGAGACATGAGCTCCATCTTTCTCCTCTTCTCAGTTACTTGCTCCTGTTTCTATTCCAACTGTAGTTGCCGCAACTACAGTTTACGCTGCTGCCCATATATCTGGTGAGACTAGAAGCTGTGTTGAATATGTGCCATTGGAAAACTATTCTGAGAGTGTCGCACCTCCAACGCACGTTGGAGGTTCCTCGGATCAGGTGGTGTGCTCTGGCCAATTAGCGCCTCCAACACTCGTTGAGGGTTCTGGGGTTCAAGCAAGACCCTCTTTGTCTACTGAAGTTGCTGCTGCGCTACTAGCTCCTCCAATACAGGTTGGACGTCCCTCATGTCAGTTCCGACCTCACGTGCCTGTAGAGTGCACATCTGGGCAGGCTGCACCTAATAGGCGGCATTTCCAACACAGGTTGAAAATTCCTTGGTGCGGACTACTCCTAGAGGTAGTGCTCGGATGGTGGTGCAACCTCCACAAACTGGTGTACCCGCAGGGCAAGTGGTACACCCAACACACGTTGGAGATTCCTCAAGGCAGGAGGAGTTTCCCCCTCTTCCCCCACGGCAGCCTGGGGCGACATCCTCTTCCATCCCTTGAGCTGCATCCACCATACCTTGGAGATCCTCTGACACAGTCTCTCGAGTTACAGGTGTGCAGTTCTCTGAGTGGCTTTACAAGGGTCTGATGACTCCCGCCACTTCGGCTCGTGTCTCGTAGGCCATTGCCACCATGGTGGATAATAACAGAAAGAAGTTGTGTCTTATCTCCAGCAATTGCAAGCCAAACAAGACTCTATGGATGTCCAGCTCCTATCAGACGAAATTTTTTATGAGGTTCAGGAGTGCAGGGCAACGTTTGAGCATTTTGGGGCTCCAGTGGTGCAGATTAGCCATGAGGATCATCAACGACATGTGAAGCAGTTGGTTGCGTGTTTCATGGTCTGCCACTTCACTGGCCCTTTCTTGGATCTGAAGCACGTGGGATCTTGGCTGTCTGGGCACCTTCATAAGCTAGGGCTTCCTGCTTATCAATCTATCAAACTTGTGGTAAAAGATCAACGTTGCTTTCTTTTGATGTTTGAATCTCCTGAGACGGCTGCTCAACTCATAGAACGAGGTGTTGATCCTCTTTGGAAACACTTCTTGCTCTATCAGCAGTATGTTCCTGGATCCTTTCTAGCTAAGCCAGATGCCTTACGTACCCCCTACTGGTTTTTCCTCCAGAGCTACAGGATTCCAAGTTCATTTCTGCCATTGCTAATGAGATTGGACTCCATTTGCAATGCTCCATAACCAATAGCATCACCAAGATTTTTTGTGGCAAGGCCGATTCATCGTGATTTGCCTCAAACAATTGTTGTCCAGAGCGGGCCCATGTTCTTTCCTTTTACGCTGTCCTTGTTGAACGGTCCTGAGCTAGCTCTCATGTTTTCCGAAGCCTCTCTCTTTGCTCAATATCGCAGGGTTCACCAACAGGGTCCTACATCTGCTCCTCCGGCACTTCATGCTCCTAGATCAGCTCCCACCTCAATGGATATCTCTCACATCCCTGTGCCTGTGACTGCCTCCTCTACTCTTCCAGTTGCAGCTCCCCCACCTCAGTCTCTGGATCACCAAATGTTGAGACTGGCTGAAATCCAAAAATCGCAGGAGCAAATTGAAGAGGCTCGTGGACAGTATATGGACATTGATCGGCGTGGCATCCACCCACCATTAAAACATCCGCTGGCTCTTCGTCAACCATGAAAATTAGCTAAGGGATCTAATTCCTCTGCATCCCAGCCCTCAGTTCCGGCTTCAGGTAGCACTGCCCCTCCCATTGCATCCCACTGTGGTCGCTTTGATCCACTTCAATGGGCTGATTTGGTTGATGAGGTTACTGCCATGCCAGATGCCCCAGAAACATCCTCAAATTCCCTTGAGACACCACCGGTCTCATCTGAATTGGTCCCATCACAAGGTCAAGGCAGTTAGTCTCATGGAATGTTCAGGGGGTAGCCTCCTCCCCCCCCCCCAACAAGCGGAGTCGCATTTATCTAGATTAGATGCTCAGTTTGTATGTTTTCAAGAGCATAAGTGTCGTAAGGAAGACGTATCAAAGCTTGCGGACATGATTAGTCAAAGGTTTAATGTCCTTATCGCAACAACTGATTCTGCCAGTGCAGGGGTGGTGATAGCATGGCTTCCTTCCTTGCCAGTCATCTTTACTCAGGCTGATCGTTTTGGTCGTCGGGCCCTAATTGTAGGGCAGGAAGAAGGGGTTAAATATGGTCTAACTAATGTTTATGCCCACAACAGGCCCCATGAGAGAACTTCACTGTGGATCTCCTTGCGAGGAAAAATGCTCAGCTTGGGCTGCCACATTTCATGGCTTCTCGTTAGGGATCTTAATATGGCAAAAATGGAGTCTGGTCGGTTGGGGGTGACCTCTACAGTGGTGTCTGGTTTTGAACGCCAGCAGTGGCTTCGTCTACTCCATGACTACAACCTCTCGGAGATTGATGGTGAAGGTGCCTTTACTTGGTGCAATGGTCAAGCTGATGGGGGTCGCGCAAGCTCTTGGTTGGATATAGAGCTTACTGGAATGCAGATGTAGTTGCGGCACTTCCAGGTCTTTTTCGGTTCTGTCTCAGAGACAATCCAGTTTCAAACCACCATCCGCAATTCATTTCAGACAAGCCCCTGCAGTAGCGGCGATCTGGATGGACGTGTTTTCGCTTGAGCGCGAAGTTCTTAAAGGATGCTGACTTTCAAGAAGGTTGCAAGAATACTTGGACAACTGCCTTCAGACGTCGAGGCATGACTAGTATAGTGGATGCAATTGCGGCAGTCAAAGGTTTTGCCAAACAGTGGGGTCGAGAGTCTGCTGCAGCATGTCGTGCTTTACTGGACACTTTGTATCAGGACCTGCTCCATTCTCGGCAGGGACGTCTTCCAGGTGTTCGTGATCGTGATATTTTGGCATAGATCCAAGCATTGGAGAAGGAGCAAATTCAGCAGGCAAAGACGAAATCAAGTCTGCAGTGGTTTCGTGATGGAGACCGTAATGAGGACATGGTTGACGTCATGCGATGCCTCTTAGCCGCACGGAAAAAGAAGCCCGAATGGTTCGGTGCTAACAGCTATTTTGTCTAGGATATCCCCCATCATCTCTGATGAGTAGCGCTAGTCAATAGAGGCGGCTATAACAGCTGGTGATTTAGGTTCATCAGTCTTTGAACTGAAAAGAGGCAAATGCCCAGGTTTGGATGGTTTACCAATTAAGTTCTTATAGGAGTATTGGGAATGGCTGGAGCCAGATGTGTATTGATGCTTTCTGTGACTTTCAGCGGTCCACTGCTTTGGATAGAATTCTAAACACAGGTGCCATCTCACTCATTCCCAAGGCCAAGGATCCTCAGACTATTTCAGACTGGTAACCCATCACCTTATTGTTATCTGTATATAAGATTTTTGCCAAGGCTTTTGCAGAGCAGGTAAAGGACATCTTAGCAGAGTCCATCTCAACAACTCAGTCTTCTAAAACGTTGCATTTTGAACAATGTTGCTGCTTCTTACGAGCAAAACCTTCCAGTTGTATACCTTAAGCTTGATTTTGCAAAGGCTTATGACAGTTCAGCTGGGATTCATGCGTCGATGTATGCTAAGACTGGGATTTGGGGAATAATTGACATCAGATATTATAAAGCTGCATATCTCTGCTCGGGCAACTGTTATGTTCCATGGTGAGCCATCAGATGCCTTCTTACTCGGTCGTGGTATTTGCCAGGGATGCCCTTTAGCACCATTGCTTTTCACAATTGTTGCAGAGGCTTTGTCGCAGTTATTCACCGTGGCAACCACAGAGGGACTTCTCCATGGTCTTGCAATGGAGGATGGCACACAAGAGGTTTGGAATCAATATGCAGACGACACGTTCCCCTTCCTAGTCGCTAATGCTGAGAATCTTGTTGCTGCCAAAATGCTCTTAGATACTTTTTCACTGGCTTCCGGTGCCCTTGTGGGGTGGCAGAAGTGTACAGCTTTGTGGACATTGGATACTCCAGCTCTGGCATGTGTTCATGATTATCCATGGAAATTACTTGCGCATGGACAGTCCATCAAGTTGTTGGGGATTCCAGTTGGCATCCATGTTACTATGGGAGCTGCATGGGAGAAGATCATTAAGGATTTGGAGAAGCACATGTTCTGGTGGTCCACTGCAAAGTTGTCTCTTGCGGGTCGTATTACAGTGGCCAAGTCAGTCCTTAGTAGTACCCATGTTTATATGGCATCCTTACTGCTAGCCCCACAGATCAAAGTGTGTGAGTTCATTGCAATAGTTCAGAAGTTTATTTGGGCAGGTACTGAGGAAGGTGCCGTGGTTAAGGTGTGGCTTAGTCGAAGTGCATCCTTCTAAAATGGGCAGATGGTCTGGGTATGATGGACTTCTTACTGCAGAGCAAAGTGCTTATTTCAAAGTTCATTTGGAGACTCCTGAATGGTGAGGATGACTCTCCTGGTTCACGCCTTCTTAGACAAGCTCTTGGTCACTGTATCTCTAGGCAAGAAGGCTGTCAAACCAGTCCTACCTTGGGCTTTATTTCAGACTATGCAGCCTTTTCCAAGTGCTTCTCCATTTTTGCGTGGCTTGTTGACAGCATGGGAGGCAGTCAAACATCTTTTCTGGCCATGCCCCTCTATCCACACCCTATTGGAGACTCCATGGTGGTGGGCACCATTGCCTCCAGACCCCTCAGCACCTCCATTGGCAGCATCAGTCATCCCCTTACACAGAAACGATGGCGTCTTGCGGGTGTTGTCTCTATTCAAGCATGGTATGAAGCGGGTTGCCTATTGTCTTGACCTGAATTTCAGACAAAGTTCCTGCTCTCTCGTTGGGATGTATCTATATGGGAGAAGTCACAGAGAATTTGCCTCTTATAGTGCAAGTTGGTGTTGCTGAAAGGGTGCCATGGGACTGTCATAATATTCACACAGGCAAGCACTTTGTCAGATCAATATATCGCCTTCTTTTAGCACCACAGCCCCTCCAGTTGCCAGATGGGTGGCACCTACAGGTTCTACAGCCCACTTTGTGTCGTACATGACTATGGCTTTGGGATAGGTTACTCCTAAAGTCTCTGTACTGTGGTGACAGGTTATCCACAGGTGCCTGCGGGCTAATGCCTTCCGACATCGCTATGATTCTCACATATCTGCAGTATGCCCGCTCTGTCTTTCAGACGTTGGGACTCTTGAGAATTGTCTCTTTGATTGTCCTGAGGTTCAACCAGCATGGTCTTGGCTACAAGGTTTGTTTAACAATACATTGGACTGCCGATGCATTCTCTTGGTGTCCTATCCCAATGCATGGCCTCCAGCTAAACAAATTCCATCTTGGTTCCGAGTTGGCTCCAATGGTCGATATGGGAGTGTCGCAAACACCACATCTTTCAGGGCATGAATTCATCTGCACGCGGTGTTATTACGGTGGCCCAGAAAAAGATATTGATAGCCTACGAGTGTTCTTCCCTTGAATCAGAAATGATGGAACGCATCTGGATTCCGTATCTTCGAATTGATTCTTATTGTTAGTCTCCTATTCTGGAATAAGTACATTGTGCTCCAGGCTCGTGCGTCTGTGGTGTTGTGCTTACATAGATGAGACATGTAAATTTTGTACTTTTTATCTGATTAATAATGTTTTGGCTTTGGTCCTTCAAAATAAATAAATAAATAAATAAGATTTTTACGAGAGGTTCTTTTTTATCAAACCATTGTATGTAATATCTAAGCATTAAAAATAGAAAAAGGAAAAAAGTGTAGAGAGAGAATGTCAATTGTTTCTGCATTCATAACTTGAACTACAGAGGCCAGATTCAAATGATCTGGAGCTCCTTGAAAGCTTATGTAGAGATCTTTCTATTGGCATAGAATTTGACCCAAATCTATCAAGATAGAAACCTGCTTTTTGTACTTTTCAATCTGGATACTTTTTTGCAAAGTGCACGTCATGCAGATTTGATGATAATATGGTTTTTATCATGACTTTTGAATTCAGGCTCCATTTTGAGTGTTTTTATTGCGTTGGAAAGCTCTTTCTAGGATGTTTTTGATGATATATGATATGTTCATATTTAATTAAGTTTTTTGTGTCAAAATACCATATTTTCGGACGGATTTGGTAACACCCTATTAATTGATTAAAATATGATTTGTAAAGCATCAAATCATGCTCTTTGCCCAGTTGATCATTCTGATCATATCCTTTGTCATGCATCGTTGTAGTGCAGTAAGCTTTTATGAAGATATTGAGGAGACAATGTTATTATGGCCGCATTTTGTATCGAAAAGGAAAAACAAAATTGGAACCTTTTGTTTTGGTGTGTTATGGGATTTTCGCTACATTTGATGGTTTATATGTTAATCATGAACTTGCCAATATTTTTTGATTTCCTATTTCTTTTTCAAAAAAAAAAAGAAAAAAAAACATCTCCCATAACTCACCAAAACAAAAAGCAAAAGACAACAAAAACTAAAAACAAAAGAATATAACTAAAATAACAAATAATCTTTTCAAAATATATGATATATAATGGATATGAAGGGCATGAGATATTTGAACATAATAAAATTCATAAAAGGAATGGAATGGAAAGGTTACGTGTGATATAATAAAACTCATAAATGGAATGGAATGGAAAGGCTATGTGTGATATGTGTGCGTAACGTTAAAATACTATCTATCTATCTATCTATCTATCTATCTATCTATCTATCTATCTATCTATCTATCTATCTATCTATCTATCTATCTATCTATCTATCTATCTATCTATCTATCTATCTATCTATCTATCTATCTATCTATCTATCTATCTATCTATCTATCTATCTATCTATCTAGACATGGTCGAGGCATACATGCTTATAAACAATTTTTTTAGATTGTTTTACTAGCATATTTTGCAGTGGTTAACTAACATGGTTCCTTTTATTAATATATGTCCATTAGGTGTGAATAAGGACTTAGGTCCATGACGCTGGTCCATAGGATGTTTTTGATCTACAAAAATTTATATTTATAAAAGTTCTATGATAGTTTCTGCTTTGTTGTAGCCTACAATAAGATTGTCTAGATTCTTGACGATGCAATTTAAGGGAATACTAGTAACGGGCTAATGTTTTTACTTGGCCTTTAGCGTCCTTATGTGCAACTTCAATAACAACACACGTTGATATTGGCAAGAATGGACATTATTTGCTTTTGTAATTATTTTTGTTATTGAAATAGTTTAATGATAGCATCATCAATGTTATTGCTTTTGCAATTATTTTTGTGTTGAAACTGTCTAATGACAGTATCATCAATGTATAAACTTTGCATTTAAATCATGAATAATGATGATTAATAAACCTAAACCCTTGCCGTGGCAAAAGTGTTCCCATCTTATGGAATATGCGGCCTCCCACCAATAGCATTTGCCAGCACCTCATCAATTTTCACGCCCATTGAGGCGAATAAGAATATATTATACTTTTTATATTTGTCCGAAAGTGATCATCAAAACTTACACCTTCTCACACATCTCCAGGTAAGATTAGACATCAAAGATGAAAAGGTGGATTTAGATCATCAATCCCTCTTCTTTGAGATAGACTGGCAACTATGGAATAAAATAACGGCTAAAGTTAGCCAAATGGCTATTTTGTAGCAGTTTTGCCAAGAAATACAGGTAAAGTAGATGGAAAAAATGCCCAAAAAAAAGAAAATTTTAGCCCAATTTTTTTCCCACCCAAGTGAGTTTTTAGGTTGAATAGCCAAACCTTTACCTTCAGACATATCCATCAGGACATTGATTAGCTAAACCTAAGATAGAGTGGGCTGGAAAAAAGGATAGATTAGCCCGAAATTCAACACCAATGTATGTACCAACTTTAAGAAATTTCAAATAGGGTTTAGTTTTTTCTTTTTTTTTTCACTTCCTTTCTTGTTCCAAATACAAAGTTGAAGCATTAGAGGAAAAGAATAGAATAGAATAGTTTTTTAAACGTCCACGGAGACCAATAGATCATGGGACCCATATAATGGGCTAGTACAATCATTACTACTAGGATTAAAAAACCCCTGCCTCAAAAGGTTTTCAAGGGAAAAACCTTTGCAGTAATGATGATACTAGACAAGCGGAGATAATGACTACTGAGGGTTCAGTAATTGCAGATGTTTATCTAGAACCTCAAGTATGTATAATGCCAAGTCATGCACAGATGGTGCTCTAAGAAGTTGTGGAAGCGTGGAATGAAATGCTAAGGTCAAAAAATGATTAGGACTATCTCAAAAAGCGTGGCAACTTCGAGAAGAGTATGGCTTTCATCTTCAATAACAGAATCGGCAACATGGCACATAGTCTCGCTTCTCGCGACAATTGTGGCCGCTCCCATCTACCTGTCTCAATCCGTAGCCTGTGGGACACCGTGCGAATTGATGCAATAGCTACAAGCTTGTTCCTGGACAATGAAGCAAGCAAATAACCTGGTGCCAAGGTGGGATTTATGTGTGCATGATAATGACCAGTTTTCACTTGGGCCAAAGTAACTGCGTCCCATATCTTTTGAGAAAAATGACCATTGAGATATTGTTGCAAAAGCTCGGGATCGAATCGGCAAGCATCGCAAAGGTTTGCTCTAGTTGCCCAAGCGGGCAAACCACGTAGTGCAATGCTCTTTCCAACATCGTTTCAAACGCTGAGGAGATTCAGCCATGGCAAGTGCAAGAACAGGATACCTAACATCATCCATGTGGTGCACCTTGCAGATATAGTGGAGATGGCGCTTCATGGCAGAATGTTGAAGAGGCCAAAAACCAGTCTCTTGTAAAAGAATAGCATAGGGCACCGTTGTTTTAACTCCGAGGCTATAAGTGAGAAAGGACTTTTGCACCCGCTCCAAGCTCTCCCAAGCACTAGCACTAATGGCCCCACACTTCAGAACCATACAGTAAAACAGGCTCTACCAAAGCCCAAAATAAGTGGGCTTTCCGTGGCCAATCATGAATTTCTGCGCGAAAACAATTGTTTTGCATTGCATAGAGTGCTCTCCATCCAGCAGCCACCCGTTTGGTAAAAGGAACAATGTAGTCCTTTTCTTTTTAGGTTTTTGAAGATGTTCATGTATGTTTGAGTCGTGATTTATGTATTTACAATAAATTCAATGTCTTTGCCAAAATGCTTGGATTTTTTAAAATTACTGTAGCGTGATGGCTAATATTTGCCTCTCCATTTTGTGAAAGTTTAGCCAAAAGCAAGAAATTGTGATGGAGAAAAACCATTTAGTTTAGCCAAGTGTTAGAAATTTCTAGCCCCGATTTGAAGGTAGTTTAGCTAAACCTATTTTGGCTACAGTAAAATATAGGAGTAGTAATTTATTCCAAGTAACAACCTATGTAGATCCAATGCCAAGATACCATCCACGTGTCCCAGCTTCACTTGGATTACAACCGAGCAGACTCTTAAACTCAGCTCCTCACCGAAGAGTGATTGGGAATTCTACAGCTTCTTACTTTGGAGCAATAGATTGACAATTTGGTTACCGTCCTTTTGAGTGCGCAGAGTGATGTTTCAAGAAGAAGATGCAGAAGAAAGCCTTTGCATTTGCCAACTTTTCTCGAAATAAATGGTCTGATTTTTCAAACGATCAAACCATACATAGCTTTCCTCAAAGGCAAGAAGGCACGGAGCATCGGCGGGAAATATACCTCCTTGATCATCACCCACGAACATTTTGGAGAATCAAGAACCTATGCAACCTACATGGAACATCTCATCACAACAGTGGATGGAGTACTTGCTGCAACATGATCCTTTTGGGGCTGAAATGAGGTATTAGCATAAATAGACGCAGCACTGATGGTAACAAAGGCAGACATACACTAAACGCATGCAATGTCTCGCAAATGGTAAGGCTGTAGGTTTAGATGGCATGTAAACAGAAACTGTTAAAGTGGGCAAGATCACAAATTATCTCCGTCTTAACTAGTTTGTTCAATAGGGCACTTCAAGGATCCCCCCGGCTTGCCAACAACGTTGTTTCAATATATAAGGCAGGTGTTTCTCACTTCCCCACCAACGACCGCATGATGATGGTTACTTCATCGTTGGCAAAACTGCTAGCCGAAATTCTTGAGCAATAGTTGACAGCATGGGCAGAGAACACAAAGGTACATACCCTTATATAGGCAGAGTTTCGGCCTGTAAACTCCACCATAAATCAAGGAAACCATGCAGAAGCCATGGCATGCCTGCGGATGGTTTCCTTGAATTGTAGAGGCTTTCTATTAAAGGGGGGAAGCTTGAACTCCATAGTCAAGGATATCGCTTTCATTTTCTTTATAAAATATGGGAACACGATAGTAAGATATGGTCAATGAATGCATGAGCAAGACGGACATGGTGGAATAGCCTGCTACTATAAGACTGCATTGATACCTTGAGTTTTCTTGCGCGAAATAGACAGACATAATCGTTACATTTGGATATGAGTGCAGAACTAATGTGAAAACTAATGTGAAAACCCATTTTTGTGGTCGCATGTTACCTCTAGCATACAGACTCAAACTTTTATCACATGTAGCTAGACGTGACCAAGTTAGATTCATGTGTCGAACTGTATGTTGATATTCAAGAACACAAAATTGAGGCATGTAATGCTAGTTGAGGAACTCAATCCATACATAGGGATAGAGCAGTTGACAAAGTTCGACTCTTTGGCTGATTAGAGCTTCATAGTGTAGATGATCTTTTGCCACACACGTTGGAAGAGGGGCCGTCCAGATGGAAAAAATTAGTGGCTAAACTTAGCTAAATGGCAAAATTTTGGCCTTGTTTGGAAAAAAATTGGATAAATTATGGTCCTTTTTGTGCTAAAAAAAATAAAATTTTAGCCAAGTCTATTTCACGCCCACCTCCATTTCGTCTGACTTTAACTAATCATAAGAAAGTGTAACTGCAAAAATTTGGAAAATTTAGCCAACATTTAGAAGCTTTTGCATCAGACTTAGTGTACTTTAGCCAAATTATCCTATAGCCTTTATATTTATTATGGTTAGTTAATATTTAAGGCTTGAATTAGTGCAAAATAGTAGAAGATGTTTTATTTTTTAAATAAAAGCTTAGCCAAACGTAAGAAAGTATAGGTGGCAAAATTTAGAAAGTTTAGCTAAACATTAGAAGCTTTCACCTCAACTTTTGGCATACTTTAGCCAAATCTATTTCACCACTTTGAATATAAAAGTTCCTTTATTTTTTCCCTGGTCCAGCCACACAAATCGAAAGACAGTTGCCTCAGATGTGCAATATATTTGACTTGCTTATCTTCAATGTTCTCGACAGTGTCCATCTTCCAACACTTGTCTAACTTAGAGGGAGCCTAGTGTTTTAAATTATGTGCTCGTGGCTGAGAAAAACTTACACCTTCTCACACATCTCCAGGTAAGAATAGACATCAGAGATGAAGAGGTGGATTTAGATCATCAATCCCTCTTCTTTGAGATAGACTGGCAACCTACGCAAATCCAATGCCAAGATACCATCCACGTGTCCCGACTTCACTTGAATTACAACCGAGCAGACTCTTAAACTCAGCTCCTCACAGAAGAGTGATTGGAAATTCTGCAGCTTCTTACTTTGGAGCAATAGATTGACAATTTGGTTACCGTCCTTTTGAGTGCGCATAGTGATGTTTTAGGAGGAGATGCACAAGAAAGCCTTCGCATTTGCCAAGCTTTTCTCGAAACAAATGGTCTGAACTTTCAAATGATCAAACCACACATAGCTTTCCTCAAAGGCAAGAAGGCACGGAGCATCCGCGGGAAATATACCTCCTTGATCATCACCCATGAACATTGGAGAATCAAGAACCTATGAAACCTACATGGAACATCTCGTCACAACAGTGGATGGAGTACTTGCTGCAACATGATCCTTTTGGGGCTGAAATGAGGTATTAACATAAATAGGCCCAGCATTGATGGTAACAAAGGCAGACACACACTAAATGCATGCAATCACTCGCAAATGGCAAGGCTGTAGTTTTACATGGCATGTAAATAGAACAGCTAAAGTGGGCAAGATCACAAATTATCTCCATCTTGACTAGTCTGTTCAATAGGGCACTTCAAGGATCCCCCAGGCTTGCCAACAGTGTTGTTTCAAATATATATAAGGCAGGTGATCCTCATCGCCCCACCAACAACCGCATGATGATGGTTACTTCATCGTTGGCAAAACTACTAGCTGATATTCTTGAGCAATAGTTGACAGCATGGGCAGAGAACACAGAGGTACGTTTACTCTTATATAGGTAAAGTTCTGGCCTAGAAACTCCACCATAAATCATATTTTCATGTTGGGGTCTTGATAGAGGACAATAGAAACAAGCTGCAAGACCAACGTTGTTGGTTTGTAAATTTTGCAAAGGCTTTTGACATGGAGAAATTGTGGGAAAGATTAGTGCAGTTAGAAGTGCCCTAGGAAGTTGTAAAATGCAGTATGAAAAATATTCATCTTGAATGCCACCATCATGCCAACTTGTCAACAGTAGTGTTGGAGTCCGTCAAGGGTGTCCACTCTCTCTCGTGCTATTTGGACTATACATTGAATAATTTATGTATAAAATGCACAAATGTACACTTTATCAGTAAACCTATTAATTACTAAAGTTTTTTCCACGAAAACCATTCAGCCCCCCCTTTTTTTTTTCTAATTCATGGACAGTAATAGGTCTAATATGTTCTATGTTTCGGTCCCATTGGGTTTTTTTGGAATATGTGGACAAAAAAATCAATTCAATTTTAAATCATTCAATGGATTGTTATTAAAGGGAAAAAAATGCTAACACATTAGGAGGAAATTATGTTGCAAAATAGTCATGAACATGCACATGACATGATACTACTATGGCAAAAAGGAAAAAATGATTAATATGAAATTATATATTCTGACTTTGCCATTCCGTAGAGTGGGTTGTGGTCATCGGATGCCAGTATTATGCTTTTTTCCTTTATATTGTAAAGAAATGATCTCTTCAAGTTTTGCATGAGTTAATAATCTCCCCTCATTCTTGATGTACTTCCATAATTCGCAAGAAGAACACTGGGGAATTCACCTATATACAATATGGATATACCATCAACGTTCCTAGGGTAGCAAAAAAACCTAAGAATACAGTAATTTGTTTTAAGGAAAATGCTCAATATGGTAAGAGAACCATCCTTTTCCATATATTTCATCCAAAAAAAGCTCCAAAATTAACCCATCTCATACACTCAATGGGTCATACGTAATTTCAAGATGAACCTCCTTTGCAAGCATGCTTCTAATGTACCAATCAAGAGTTAGAACAAAACGAACTAACTTTAACAAAAGCACAAATAGACTCAGTCAAATTTATACGTACACCCTGCCTTTAAAAACTTGTTTATTTGACTGAAGAAAATGCATCCTAGAAATTGCATTATCTTTTGCAAGTGTTATGTACATTTGGCTTAAATTAATAGAAACTGTAAAAGATGCAAAACAAACACCGGGGTACGATTATATTAAGATTCGTTGATGCCAATGCCAATGTAGGGAGAGCCTTTAATAACAAGAGTGAATAGAATTTGTTGGTCTAATGATCTCTCCTCATTCTTGATTTACGCTCATATATACAGCAAGTACACTTTCAATGTACCCACCAAGAATTAGGGCCGTGTTACAAACTAAACTACAACAAGGCATAACCTTAGTAACAAATTACAAAGAACTTGTCTATTTGATTGAGGAAAAATGCATTAAGAATGCCACCCCATTTGTCCAAGGGGATGAAAGGCAACAGTAACCATTTCTCTCTAAAAGCTTTTTAAAATCCTACATGCATAGGGTTAAATTGGAAGAAATTAAAACATAAGCAAAACATACACTAGGATACAATTACAATTTTTATTGTTGCTTGAACTACCAATGTAGGAATTCAAATGAGTTGAATGGATTTTTATTGTCCATGTAGACGAACAAGCCTATGGGACCCAATAAAAAGAGCACAGTAAACGTATTACTGTTAGGATTAAGAAACCCCCGCCCAGAAGGGTTTTCGGGGGAAAAAACTTGGCAATAATAAGAGTGCCGATAAACTATACAAGGATACATCATGATACATTATGATACATGTCAAGATATTGTCCGAGGACATAGCTGAATGTGCATATCCATTACCTCCTGAATATATGATCTCAGCAATTGCACTGAAGCTGTGCTCAACATCACATGCATCGACTGATTAGACAGCACTAAGTCAGCATAACATGCCCGGATATGGTCAAATGTAGGAGAGTTCTAAGGAGTGTGGTACTCACCCTCAAGGACTCCCAGTTGGCAGCACTGACAAATCTTGTCCTGACAAATGCTTGCTCAATAGTTCAGGACCTTTTGTTAACTTGAATAGAGACAAAAGTCTAACACAAGTTGGATTCCTGGACACCAAAGCTAAAGTCTACTCTATATCAACTTTAGAGTAAATTCTAAACTTTAGACCAAGGGATGTGTCAATGACTAACCATTATGTTCTTTTGCAAATTTGTCAAGACGTTCCTTTGCAAATACCTGGCAACACCATCTGTTTTAAATAAGGGAAGGCACTGCTTGAATCTTTCTCTATGATTTTTGCTTTTTCTTTTTCGTCATGTATTATCAAGTAGTAGAAATTTACATGTTTTTATATGTACAGATTGTTTGTAATAGGATGAAAAGTGAAGATGCAATTATGCCCTTCTGGATATGACTTAATTCGTGTGCATATACGAAGCTAATGCTAAAGGTGATTGTTAGTATCAACACTAAAATATTATAACTCTAAATTATATTTAATCAGCTTGCTATATTTGATTGTAAGTGCTTATGTTTATCTATCAGGATGACATCTAGAAACTTTTGGATTATTATAGTGGATAAGATCATAAGCTGGTGCAGAATCTTATTATTTGTATTTGAAGTGAGGCACAGTACATATTCATTCAAACCATGGAATTTAAAATGAATATTCGAAGGAACAAAGTGATAATGCAAGATGATATGAATCTATAGCATTGGGGGCAATTCAATCTAGGGAAAAATAATAAAGCTGAGAATGTTAATGCGTATTCTGTGTGATAATGAGAAAGATATTTCATCTTGAATAAATGGTCTATTGGCTGCACAGAAAATGCTCTATGCTATAGCCTTGGTTGAATTAGAAAACATGTAAAATGAGGTACTAAAAGGAGTGGAGTAAAGGAAACTTGAAAGCACATATAATTGGCGGCG
Organism: Isoetes taiwanensis; assembly: GCA_021234155.1. Lineage (NCBI taxonomy): Eukaryota > Viridiplantae > Streptophyta > Lycopodiopsida > Isoetales > Isoetaceae > Isoetes > Isoetes taiwanensis. Next base: position 239,617 of record JAJEKV010000195.1, on the reverse strand, counting down.
AACCATACATGGTCTTCAAATTATAGATAAACTTAGATCAATTCCTAACTAGAAAGATACTCCATCTTGAATAAATGATCTTATTAACTGCACAAGGAAATGCTCTAATATATAGCCTTGGTTGAATTAGGAAACATGTGAAATAAGATACTAGAAAAAGTTATGGAGTATCTTTATTTAACCAAAAGTCAAATATAAGTAAAGATGCAAAGACATAAATAAAACTGTGGAAAAAGCTTACAAGTACCTCTCAAGAGAGCTCCAGATTATGATTCATAACAAATGGAATATCAGCCAGAACAGATGCATCAAGAATCTTATATTCATGTGGAATTGCCCGATTCATCGAAAATCAAATCCTTCATTTGGCAATTGTGGCATAAAGCATTAGCTACAAACAGGAAACGTGAATATGGCGGACTCTGATATTTTTTTCAGATGTCTTGAAGGGGCCGCTCGGCAGAATGGATTCTTGAAATTGCTTCCCCCATTTTTGGTAGGATATTGTTCATGGAATAAATTACTACTCCTATATTTTACTGTAGCCAAAATAGGTTTAGCTAAACTACCTTCAAATCGGGGCTAGAAATTTCTAACACTTGGCTAAACTAAATGGTTTTTTTTTTTTTGAAGGACGAAAGCCAAAAAGTTTATTAATCAAAAAACTAAATGGTTTTTCTCCATCACAATTTCTTGCTTTTGGCTAAATTTTCACAAAATGGAGAGGCAAATGTTAGCCATCACGCTATAGTAATTTTAAAAAATCCAAGCATTTTGGCAAAGACATTGAATTTATTGTAAATACATAAATCACGACTCAAACATACATGAACATCTTCAAAAACCTAAAAGGAAAAGGACTACATTGTTCCTTTTCCTCTAATGCTTCAACTTTGTATTTGGAACAAGAAAGGAAGTGAAAAAAAAAAGAAAAAACTAAACCCTATTTGAAATTTCTTAAAGTTGGTACATACATTGGTGTTGAATTTCGGGCTAATCTATCCATTTTTTCAAGCCCACTCTATCTTAGGTTTAGCTAATCAATGTCCTGATGGATATGTCTGGAGGTAGAGGTTTGGCTATTCAACCTAAAAACTCACTTGGGCAGCAAAAAAATTGGGCTAAATTTTTCTTTTTTTTTTGGGCATTTTTTCCATCTACTTTAGCTGTATTTCTTGGCAAAACTACTAAAATAGCCATTTGGCTAACCTTAGCCGTTATTTTATTCCATCGTTGCCAGTTTATCTCAAAGAAGAGGGATTGATGATCTAAATCCACCTCTTCATCTCTGATGTTTAATCTTACCTGGAGATGTGTGAGAAGGTGTAAGTTTTGCTCAGCCACAAGCACATAATTTACAATGCTTGGCTCCCTCTAATTCTCCTGTAGACAAGTGTTGGAAGATGGACACTATCGAGAATATTGAAGATAAGCAAGTCAAATATATTGCATATCTGAGGCAACTGTCTTTCGAATTGTGTGGCTGGATGGCCCCTCTTTCAACGTGCGTGGCAAAAGATCATCTACTGTATGAAGCTCTAATCAGCCAAAGAGTCGAACTTTGTCAACTGCTCTATCCCTATGTATGGATTGAGTTCCTCAACTAGCATTACATGCCTCAATTTTTTGTGTTATTGAATATCAACATACAGTTCGACACATGAATCTAACTTGATCACATCTAGCTACATGTGATAAAAGTTTGAGTCTGTATGCTAGAGGTAACATGCGACCACAAAAATGGGTTTTCACATTAGTTCTGCACTCATATCCAAATGTAACGATTATGTCTGTCTATTTTGTGCAAGAAAACTCAAGGTATCAATGCGGTCCTATAGTAGCAGGCTATTCCACCATGTCCGTCTTGCTCTTGCATTCATTGACCATATCTGACTACCGTGTTCCCATATTTTATAAAGAAAATGAAAGCGATATCCTTGACTATGGAGTTCAAGCTTCCCCCCTTTAGTATAAAGCCTCTACAATTCAAGGAAACCATCCGCACGCATGGCCTGTGCAGTTATAGTTGCAGTAGTAGCACCCCAAGGGGTGGCACTAGCAGTGGTAGCAACTCCTCGAGGGATTGTATGAGAATCAAGAGCACCCTGAGGGATTCCAGGAGCATGGAAAAAAATAGTGGCTAATATTATCCGAATGGCAATTTTTTGACATTTTTGGAAAAAGTACGGCTAAACTACAAAGGAGGAAATTTTTGGAAAAAAGAAAAAAATTGCCAAAAAATCTCTCAGTTGACCTCCCTTACACCAAGGTTCAGCCAAACATAAGAAAGTAGGAAAGGAAAAATTCTTCCACTTTAGCCAAATGCTCGAAAGTCTGCCTATGCATTTAGGGATAGATTAGCCATACTATTTAATAGCTAATGTGAAATATGAGATTATTCATGAGATTACAGAATAGAGGTTGCTAATACTATATTAGATGGACATTTTTTGTTCTCCAACTATTAGATTTCCATTATTAATATGTTCGTATAGTAAAAAATTAGGCATAGCATAACTGTTTGGTTAAAGTTTATATAAAGGTTCAAACAACAAATAGCCAAACATTCAAAATTAATAAAGGAAGATTATTCAACTTTAGCCAAACATTCGAAATTTTTTCCATGTATTTTGGGTTAGATTAGCCAAAGTTGTTCTAGCTAATCTAAAATATGAGTTTAGTAATTCTTTCCCTGTCCAGGAGCAGTAGTACCGGTAGTAGTAGCAGCAATCCAAGGGGGCTGTAGAAGGTGTCAATTAAGGCCTTATACGCCGAGAAATACTGGAGATCTTGCCATAAAGAGGAAATAATTTTTCTTACGAATTTCTTATTTGCATATAAGAGCTCATTCCCTTTTTCCAAAACATTTCTTTATGAAGAGACTCAACCTCTGTTTGACATGCAAAGAGCTATGTCTGCTCAAAAGCTTTATAGATTGCTCGGCGGGCAAACTCAAGGATGGCGATGAGGAGTCAGCATATGCGACAAAATATGTGATTTGGGTACTGGATATGTGGCCTAGAGCTAAGGGACTTGTAAAAGCGAGGACTTTTGTTTTTTCAAGTTTTTGTTCTTATTTTGACTTGGGTTTGAAAGTTTACATAAACACAAAAGATATATTTTAGGGATAATACTTTGGAACAAGGTTATCATGCCCTATTATAATAATCAGGGGCCAGAGGCCCGAGATTATTATAGTATGGCATAACACCCGAGTTCTAGATCCACCTTAACAAACTGGGCCCGAGAGCTTTATAGTGGCTTTATGTTGGTTTTATGGTGGTTTCCATAACAAGCTAGGTGTTTATGGCTAGGCGTTGATGGCCATTTGGCATAATTTATGGTCATTCGGCATAACAATTTAGTTGTTTATGGCCATTTGGCATAATAAATTAGGTGTTTATGCACCCTCAACTTGTTAGTGGTGGTTACCACCACTATAACCAATGGCTGAGATTTGAACACAACTATAAAAGTTGAAGGCCAGATTGTGAAGGAATCTTTACAATCAAGAACATGCGGTTCACGCGGGCAATCAGTTGTCGATAGCACCTATAGCACCTTGTTAATTCGCATGAAGCAGCCCATCCCATTTCACGTTTCAACAGGATAAAATACTTCCTAATAACTTCACGAGCAAGTTCACGATGGAAATGCTAATTACATGATTATGCATAATGCAAATACCTAAGTTGCCAATAGTTAGAATTTGTGATCTGTCTTATCTGTTATAATCTAATTGTTCTCCAACAAAAAACTCGTCTTTTGTACCTGTTCCAAGAGACATATAATAAAATCATATTGCTCATTGCAAACTATTTATGCATGTGGTCAATGAAATACACCACGGAGATCAATCTTGACCCTTTGCCAGGTATGTTGTGTTACAACCTTCCACTTTGCTTGGTTAATACAGATGTCTATGATTGCTCATCCTTCTTATGTAATTTAGTTTGCTATTTTTTTCGCATTCTTGAGCCGCAATTTAGAGAAGCTTGCAATTGACACGTGTCCTTTCATTTAAATCAGATTGCAATCAACACGTAGAGAAGCTTGCAATCGATACATGTCCTTTCATTTAAATTAAATTGCAATCAACACGTGTCCTTTCATTTAAATCAAATAATCTCATCGATCTTTCAGTCAATTTAGTTTCCTACACGTGTCCTTTCAGTCAAATTAGAAAATCTGAGCAATGAAGAGCTACGATTTAAGAGAACTTGAAAACAACACTAGTCATTGCATTCAAAATTTGAATCAGAGTTTCATTGATATATTTGCACTTCTAAGATTGGATTTGGTGTGCAGTGAACTGGACCCCTTGGATGATTGAATCTTCGATCCTGTGTAAGTAGCATGAATTATAGCAGCTCTAGATGTACGCAATCTGCTCCTAGCAAGCCGGCAAATTTTGAAAAGGTATGTTCACTCAATCTTTATTCTGCGTTCGTTTATATTTGGAGGAATTGGAACTTTTGATCTGACTGTCCAATTCATGGCTAAATACTGGTAGCAATCGGCCCCAATACTTTGGAATACTAGCAAAATCACAGTTCTACTTCTACAAGGAATTCCCAAGATGCAATCCTCCTTTCATTTAGTAGCAATTCTGGCCAAATCTGACAGCCAGATGCTTGAGTTTCCAGAGGCGGAATTTCCCTCTGCAATACCAGCAACCTCAAGAAATTATTCCTCTATTTTTTTAATCATTATTTCCGATTTACTCTAGCGTGGGTTTCTATAGATCTCCACAAACTGGCCAATTTTAACTTGTCAAAGGCTGATTTGCCAGATCTAGCCCTCAAGTAATGTTTGCAGGGGTGTCAAATTAATGCTATCTAAGAGAAACCCAGAGGAATTTGGCCCCTACCTGACGTGGCACATATCCAGACCACACAATCTAAAAATCAAAGGCTGAGATAATGCCACCTCAGCGGGGGGCTGCAAAACGAAGACTACCCATCGAATTAATGATATCTAAGAGAAACCCAGAGGAATTTGGCCTCTTCCAGGCTTGATCGATGCAAGTCTATCAATTTCGACCTGCTATAGGGCCGATTTGCCCTGCTCTAGATTGTTTGGTTCTTTACAGGGTTTTGGCAGATAAATCTGAAGCAATTGAAGCTAGGGATGAGATGTGGCCATGACTCTTCTCCAGAAGATTCATTTTTGAATCCAAAATCCAGGAGCTCTAAAGAATCTGGAAAGGCATCCAAGTCCAGCTTTTTGCACGATCTTGCCTGTCGCTTTTCTTTGTTAGGACTTCATTCAACAATTTCGGGTTATCTAGAAATTTCATTGTGTTAAAATATTTTTGTCTTTCAATGGTTTTTCATCAACCATTTCCACAACCTTTACTTCGAGTTGACTAACTCTGGTTCAAACTTCTATTGTCTACTCATGGATTAGATTCAAAGCCATCTTCTGTTGTCCGCCCCCCTGACTAGGCTTTTTTCCCTTTTTTGATACAAAATTTGCCACACAATTTAAGCTTAGGGAACTACTTCAACTGCCTAATTTCTCTTCTCCTTCAGCCATGGTTGCAGACCTAGCAGATTGGCAAAAATCTAGAAGAAAATACCTCAAGACCAGCGAAATACCCAGACAACAAACTCTTGGCTTCTTCCTTAGAAGAAAATACCTAAAGACTTGTGAAATACCTAGACAACAAACTCTTGGCCTCTTCGTTAGGCTTTGTTGGAACGCATCTCTTCTCCTTTAGGCTCTATTGGAATGCTTCTCTCCTTCTTTCGGCTCTGTTGCAAGGCATGCAAGTGCCAGCTAGGATCATGAGATGGATGGGCCAGGTCTGGCATAACCATAAAATGGCCAGCACTAGCATAGTCGCGCAGTGAATGCTTTGCTATTGATGTTCTTCACAGGGACGTAGAACGGCCTAGCCGCCAAAGTTGTCCAACGATGTGATCATCCCTGCTTTTAGTATGCTCACGTTTTATGGACAAGGAAGCTTTTCAGCCAAGTGGGTATAGCTTTGGGGGAGTTGGTTGGGTCTAGAGCAATAGAATGCGTGAGAAGCTAAATAATATATGCAAGGCATGTGTACAACTCATTGTTTACGTTTAGCCCCATTGTTAATCTTTTAGCAATTAGCGGATGAATGAGGGAATTAGGGTACATTTTATGGAAATGCAATGATTTAAAAGTTTCAAAAGGGCAATGAATATAGAACAAAGGTTGTTAAGGCTAGGGTTGATATATGGTAATCAAACGTCAAGGCAAGTGGGTCTGCCTTCCAGAAGATTTTCAATCCATTCTTATCAAGAATCGCAAATGGCTATGCAAAACCTGTAGAATCAGGTTAACAGCTTGCCTTGACGTCGTGTAACAAGAAGGGGTCAGCCATTCTTGCTTCCCCCTGACCTGCAGAATCCGGTCGCGCCTACACGGCGCTCCCGGATTCTGCAGGCGGCGCTCCCGGATTCTGCAGGTCAGGGGGAAGCAAGAATGGCTTCCCCCTTCCCGTTCCACATAACGTAAAGGGCAATATGTTGTTGAAGCCAAGGGTGAAGTATGATAGGCTTTTTGGAGGAGTCATTATGGCATGGGCGTCTTGACTTTTTATTTTCACCAAGTGCGTATGAAGATCAATAATACATATTTTGTGCACTAAGATACACTTATAAATGCACTATATTATTCTTGTCATGTAGATCTAAATTGTCGCCCAAATGTTGGGACTAAATCATTCCTAGGGGCCACATGCAAAATTCTAGCTTCAACCTGTGACCAGACCAAGCAAAGAGGAGGGAGATCAGATTAAGTCGGGGTTCACGATGCCAAAATAATTGCAAGACTGGATCATGTTCATATAAATAACAACGCCTTTATCCAAGCCGGGCATTGTCACAAAACAATCGGTGGAACTTTCAAGTAAATTGTCACTCTTAAATAGTAAAGGGCGCTTTTAAACGTGGCAGTCTTTTTTCATCCTTTCGATCACATTATTATGCATCTTATAACAAATAATGTCTTACTCCCCATCACACAAGAAAACCATTACTATTAAGACCTTAAACATAAGAGACCTTAAGGATGGTTTGACATGTTTTACCAAATTTAACACCTTAAAAGTCCCAATAGCATTCAACAAACCCGTGGAAAGTCTTATGAGCAATCACTCCACCGCTTTTAACTTCATGACAATACCAAGAAAATGTCCTCCCACGCCAATAGCATCACCCAAGTAGCGATGATCCGACCAAGCCGGCCACTTGACTCTTCTTTGGTGCCAACATCTTCGCGATCCATCTTCATCCCCGAGAACACACCGCCAAAACGTAAATGATTTGTCCGTAATTCAATCTAAACAAAACAGATTTTCGTCCCCGGTGTTTAAATGGGGTAGAAAAATTTGTTTCTAGCTTTTCCTCGTCATCTTCTGATTATCACCTTTCATGTCCTTTCGCAAAGGCTTCAAAATCTTCCTCGCCGGGGCCCTTTTCTTTAGAAGCTTCCGTTTTACCTATATCATAAAATATAAACAACTTTTAACACAGATTAGCTATAACCCCTTTTTTTCCATTTGTTCTATAAAAACTAACATAAGATATGTACAACTAAGACATCTTCAAATATAAACACACTTTGCCATCCGGACCTTTGGTGAATGCATTGCAGAGCATGAAATAGCAATCCATCGATTAAGTTTGATCACCTTGATTCTCAAGCTTTTAGCAAATAAGCGGTCAAACATACTTGCAAAATTAGATCCAAAGAGAACCACACATGAGTCTCAATCTTTATGGGTCAGCAAACAAATATTTAGGCGCCTAGCAAATTGGACCCATTGGCTCAGGGAAAATAAGTAGGGGCTAGCTAAGGAAGAAATGCCCCGATTTTTTTTCCGAGCATGGTCACTATAGAGAAAGACAGCAAGATTAATATTCACAAACAAATCATCCATGGATGAAAATCTACCAAATTCCTCATTCGGTCACCAGAAGATTAAGAACCCGCATGGCTTAACAGATGAAATAACACCATGCTAGATCATCGAGTAGAATAAATGTAAGATTGGAGAAAGACATGGCAATCAATGTCATAACATATAGAAGACTATTAAGAGCTTTTATCGGCATAGACTTTATAATCGATTGCAAATATCATAATAACATGCATCTCACCGACTATAAACATCAATAAGGGACATGTGAAATTAAAGCATGGGAATTATCTTACCCGAGAGGGAATTCTTGACCTTTTGCTCAATCCGTCCCATATTTGCGTGAGTTGTGAATCGTTGATCCGTAATATTTTTTCCGCCAACAATACAGCCAGCCTAAGAGGGATGAGAAATATGGATGGACGCCAGTAAAACTCGGAGCGTCAAGAACAACCAGATTGGCACCGCCAATGACACCTCGCAGAGACAAAATGTTGGGGCACGGCCGGGATATGGGGCAAGCCGATAAAGGATAAGCCGGTGTCTGCCGCAAATGGGTCAAACTTTGAACAGTTGCCCTTATTCAAAGATGTTCCTAGTTCGGATCGGCAAATGCTTTTCATCAATAAGCTCAAGCTCTGCACCAACGTTTTTGACTTCACAGATCCAACAAAGAATGCAAACGGAGAAAAGAGATAAAGAAACAAAATCTTAATGAACTTGTAGAATATATAACACCTGTCACCGTGGGAAAATACATGAACTCGCTTATGAAGATATTGTGAAGATGGTTGGTACAAATATTTTCCGTTCACTTCCTCCTTCGCCCCATGGAAACTCAGGTTCTGGAAAGCTTGGACCCGTGAGGAAGAGGAGCCGACCATGGAACCGCGTGATGGCCACATCTACAATTTGTATATTCTATGATATGTTATGTCTCTCGATCTGAGATGCAAAAGTAGCAAAGAAGTATATTGACCATGACATAAAGATAAAATCGCCTAAAGTAACTTAACATCAATTAAAAGCATCGTAAAACCAAATGCATCAAGAACCTCACCAAAAATGTGAGCTGTTTAAGCATCGACTAATTTGCTTTTAAAAGAGGAACCATGCAACGCTGAAACTTCTGGCCGTGGTGGCCTCCAATACTTCCTCTAGCTCACTCGGAAAAGGATCTCCTTCCGACTATTGGTAACAGGCCGCATTTAAGAAGACCTCTTATCACCGCGGTCGCAGAAGCTTGAAGTCTTTCTCAACAAACCGTAATGCAAGATGAAAGTCGTTGATGGTAGATGGAAACGCATTTAGGTTTATGCAGAAGGATGAGGCCCTCACCAAAAACAGTTTGTGCTCCTCCTTTAGTGGCAAAGCAAAGCCTCAAGTACTTCATAGAGTCCTTTCTTTTGGTCTCGTTGATTGCTTGAGGTCCGGGTTCGCCTCATGGGGATCGCCATAGACAGATGCTCTGTCTGTTTTGCCATAGCCATGCCTGCGAAGGAATGGGCTGGATGACCGAGCACTTACAGGCACCAGCCAGTTTTTAGCAGTCACCAGTATATGCTAGGCATATGCCGGCATATACTTGGATATGCCCACATACCCACATAAACGAGGGTTTGCCCCCCTAGGGGCAACCCAAAAATAAAAAATAAATAATAATAATAATAATAATAATGGATGATAATGATAGAGCAGCAGTCGATAGATATCGAGAGAGGCATCGACACACAGTTAGAGAATATTACACAAACTTGGCAGACGAGGATAAAGAGAGTATACGAGAGAGAGCTAGCGAGCATGCAAGACAACGTCATGCTAGAATAGTAGGAGATTGAACACAAAGAGACGAGGGGCGGTACACAAATTTGTCAGAGGAAGGCAAGGAAAGGATACGATATAGGAGAAGAGAATGCTATGCCAATTTATCTATTGACGACAGGGAGATTGTACGACAAAGGGAAAGAGAACGCTACACAAACTTATCCGGACAAAATAGGCTTGGAATGCGAGAAAGAGCTAGACAATGCTCAGGCCAATTCCACTCCACATCTGCAGTCAACCAAGATCCAACATTTTCACATGTAGATCCGGCAAGTGTGTCATCTAGTGAAGCAATGTGCTTGAAAAGAATAGCACACGAGGAACAAAGCTACCGGTTTTAAGTCATTGGCAAACTCAGGCATGGCAAATGAATTTAGCAACACGTCAAAATATACAATGTGTACATGGAACAAACGATGTTCATACTGCCAAATACCATTGCTCAATATCGAGCATGATGGATTTTGTTGCAAAAAGGGGAGATGGTTATTACCACCTTTACCCCCCTTGCATATTGCACTACACACCCTTTATAATATGCAGGAGTTTGCAGAGCTCTCACGAAAAGTGAATAAACTATTTTGCTTTAGCGTTCTAGTCACTGGTGGATTCGTAAATTTAGATTTTCCTTCCTCGGTAACTATTATTAGACTAAGTCCCACCACAGAGTCGGGACATCTTATACACTGGTATATATACGATGAATCGCGACGTTATGCAGAGGCAAATATTCGACGACGTTTCAATGGCTCGCAACCATTGGATCAATTCTTAATGAAATTAACTCATTTATTGGAAACCTTCGAACAATGGGAAGCATGCATATGCCTTCGGCCTATATAACGATTCACGGACTGGTTGCAGAGGCAACTGCAGATGTTAGTAATATGGCTGATATTGGATCTCGAGTTGCGGGCTTTTGGGTTCGAAGTGAGGGGGAACCAAACTTTATAAATATTCTTGATCCCATGTATGAACCTTTGCAATATCCATTATTTTTTCCACATGGTACTCCAGGATGGGGTCCCAATAATGATCACCGCCTTATGCAATTACAATGCTACATGACTAGACTATTACACGAGGATAGGTTCTTACAACTAGGTCTTTATGTGGAGAATATTTAGTTGATATGTATTCAAGGATCAAAGACGCGCGATTAGTTTATTTTAGAAAGGCTACGTTTCAGAATAGAAGAAAAAGATTATTCGGAACAAGAAAACAATGATCAAAATGATGTTATATATATTGCTTGCATCATTTTTGGGTTCCCAAAGATGGTGTTTTGTACAGGTTGCTGATGCACTGGCGCTCTCTAGGTCAAAGGGTCGTCCTACTTTTTTCATCAGGATGAAGGGCTGCCCTTAAACTAGGACAAAATGCATCTAATATCCCTATGACTATCATTTGTTATTTCCATAGAAGATTGCAACGATTGAAAGAGTTATTATATAGATTCTTTCAATGTGTATCATATATGATAATAGTTATAGAGTTTAAAAAATGTGGTCTACCGTACTCGCACCTTGTGCTAAGAACTGAGCCAAATAGACCAATAGAGTGCATTGATGAAATAATATTAGACGAGCTACCGAGCGATCCGATTCTTCGGGGTCAAGTCCAAAAATTCATGGTGCATATACATTCTGATAGATGTTCTCCACATAATTCTCCTTGCTGCTACAACTATCCGAAATCGATCAATCCTACGACATATCTTGACTCAAAGGGATATGTGCAATATAGAAGACGGAGTGTGGATGACATGTGGATTGTTCCATATAAGGCATTCTTACTTCACGAACTCGATTATATTATGATTGACGCCGCATCTACTGTACATGTTTTTTCTTATCTATATGGTTATATATACAAGGGTTTCGATACTGCAAAATTTCAAATAACTCAAGAGAGACATACAGTTGTACGGTCGCCATCGATTTCTAACCAAGAAAGAGTTAGTATTCCACAAGATACACAGGTGACTAGTAAACAACGTATAGAGAATGTTGCACAGCATGAATCTGAGGATACTTCCTATGAACATGCTCCAAGATCATATATCAGCCATGGAAGCATCTTGGCGAATTATGTCGTATGATATAACAAACAAATCTCCTGCTGTTAAGTGCTTGCCTCTGCACTTGCCACAGTTAAACACGAATATTGGATCGATACTTCTTACAACCTTTGGATTCGGTATTTGGTTCATGTACATACATTCGATATTATGAACAGTATACATTAACACCACGTAACGGCAGATTATTGCTAGAACCTGGAACTTACATAGAGCAAGAGCGAGAAGAGTTCATACAGAACGTCATTAAGAAGAGGTTGAGGCAACCCTTGGTGTGTAGTATGCGTTTACTGTTGCCTAAAGTCGGCGAGGCATTTTATTTAAGACAAATATAGTTACATTGCTCTGCAAGGACATGGGATGAATTAAAGATTGTAGATAACCAGCATTATGAGATGTACCAACAGGCTGCAGATGCAGAAGGTTTGCTTGCAGCACACAATGAGGCAATGCTAGTTATGGAGAAGGCAGTTTTCCTACACAACTCCATTTCCTTTTTGCAATGTTGTTACTTGACCAAGGACCAGCAATTGATTTATGGACCAAGTTTCAAGTATCTATGAGTCTTGATTTGATGGATGATGTCCAAAAGATGATATAACTGCTTTCAATGAATCTTTGTATTTAATTAATAACATTTTGATTTTCAATTGCATCGACACATTGCAAAAGACATAATACTTGAAATGGAAAAAATTTCTGATTACACATTATGTTTAAGTGTCGCAATGCAAATGTTGATTACTATGACAGATAATCAGCTAGACATATTTAGGTTCTTAAGATAATGGCTAGAGTTTCCACAAAATAACGAAGCCACTTCCATAGATGGAAAAGTTGGCACGGGAAAGGCGTATCTCTTAAACTGCTTATGTTTGCTATTACATGGCAACAAAAACATAGTTCTTCCATGTGCTACAATAGCACTTTCAGCACTGTTGTATCCAGGAGGATGAACAACACACTCCCTATTTCAGATTCCTGATTGAGAACAATGTTGGGATTCACTCAATGTTGGAGCAAGATTCGGGAACAGTACAACTGCTCATTGAGGCCAAAGTTATTATTTGGGATGAATTTCCAATGGCTAATAAAGCTATCATAGAAAGTGCAAATTTTGCATTGCAACGATTGTGTGGAAACAATCTTCCTTTCGGGAAAAAAATATTTTGTAACCTGTGGGGACCTTTAGACAAGTTGCACTCGTTGTCAAGGGAGGAGGGAGAATTGCAGCATTTGATACATCTATAAAGTCATCATCATTGTGGAGGATTTTCCAAGTGTTAAGGTTGAACCAACAAATACATAATGCAACAGATCCAAAACTCATGCAGTCGGTTGACAATAGTGGAGAAAATTGGGAACAAACCACGGTGCGGCTTGATATTTTTAACATAACTACTAACATTAGAGATGCATCTGAGTTTCTTTATCCATCTAGGATTCTGCCATACCCAAGTAAATGTGAGAAACGAAATTTTATATCGCCAAATTTTTTAGTGATGGTGTATTGGAAAAAGTTCCTAGTCATGATAGGCCATATTATAGTCATGAGCATATTACTGAGCAAGATGAGCTAATACATGATCATCCATATGCGACCTCAGATTTTTTGAATAACTTTACGCACTCTGGATTCCCTAAGCATGAATTGAGGCTTAAAGTAGGGGCAATATGCCACATAATGAAAAGACTAGACATGGAAAAGTGTTTAGTGAAGAATGCGAGGATTGTAATTGAATCAATGCATGAAAAGTTCGTGATGGTGAGCGTGTTGGGTGACACTCAACTACAAGGGAACATATATCTAGTTTCTAGCAGATTTTTGCTATAAACCATAAAACCGTCCATGGACTATTCACAGACGTCAATTACCTCTTCGGCTATCGTATTCGAGTATGTTTAATAGCTGCCAGGGTCTTACCTTAGATGGTATCGTCATTGACATTCGTACAAATGTATTTGAACATGGTCAACTGTACAGGGGCTTCGTTCGTGTCCGAAATAGGGAAGATATGTTAATACTTCTATCCCCGAAAAAATGGCAAAATCTACTATGAACGTTGTGTATAAGGAACTTCTCTTATGAGCAGGTATGTTCTTCTCTTTTTGTTGATCAACAATTTACTACACTGTGATTTCATTTTGATTTATAAATCGTGACCAAAACATAGTCAAATTCATTTACTTTTTTAATTGAAGTCGGTATATGTATATTAAAGTATAAGTAAAAAAGAGTACATAGAAAAAAAAACTTTTTACATGGAAGTTTAACCCGAGAAAAGAAAGGAGGGCAAGGATCCCTCCTATCTATTAAAAGTCAAGAACTATTTGAGGAATATAGAAAGATGTAAGTCTATAGATAGTTACTGAGTATGATATTTTTGTGCATCCGATAAGGATTCTCTGTTTAGAAACTCGATCTCAGGTTTAGATTAGTAACTTTCCTTCCTTTTCCCCTGACCTCTGTGCTGAGGGTACAGAACATACACATACAATACCCTGCTCTCGCTACACTGTATCTCCCCTTTGCATCCTTGGCTTCGCAGATCAACTCCCGTCTGATATTGTAATTTTGGTCGCAGCAGCAGTCGCACAGGCATGGTTCTTCATGACCAAGTGTATTGGGTGAGCCAAAAAGCCTGGTCCACTTCCTATTTGCCTCCAGATTTATTTTCTTCCACTTAATTCTCCTCATCAGCACGAACATTAATCCTGCAGTTAAAAAGCCCATTAGTTTGATAGACTTTTAATAATCCAGTCAACATCATATTTGATCTGTCTTATTACTCCCTCCGGGTTGACAATTTCATAATTGAAAACAAATTCATTTCTCCCTTTCCAGATCCTCCACAGGAGGATGTAGACTCTCCAATCTGTTGGATTGGCTGGGAGAAAAAAATCCAGGGAGCTAAGAGAGAGGAGATCATATCCCAGATAAGTCGAGGCTAAATCCAGAATCCACTCTGCCCAAATGCATGTTCTGAATAAATGGTCCTCATCTTCACAATTGGCCATACATCTGATGCAGATATCCGAGTCTGCCATATGAAGTCTGTGTCTCTTTTTGTTTGTAGCCAGGGCCCTGTGCCAGAGTTGCCACATGAAAGACTTGATTTTAGGATAGATAGGGCTGGACCACATAAAAGTAAGATTCCTGATACATCTGTCTTGATCTGTCAGGCATTTCCTATGGATGGTTATTTCTTTGTCCCTCATGAGATACTTATAAGCTTTCCTGACTGTAAAATTCAGCAACCCATTATGATTCCAATTAATTCCATCAATGGACCAAATACCATAAGTCAAAGTGGTACAAATGTTATTATACAAAAGCTTACAGTCCTCTCCTTCATCAGCTAAAGGAGAGTCTTCAAATGGAATCAGCCCCTGGTCATTGAACATATTGTGCACATAAATGATCCCATTAAGACTCCATTTTTTAACCTGATCAGGAAAATGACATGCTAAGCAAAGGTTCCCATTATTAGTAATCAGGGCCGGATTCCAGAAGATGGTCTGATCCATCGATAAACCTTCCTTCCAAGTATACATACCTCTAACTTGAATCCATGCTTTAATCCATTTCTTTAAAATACCAGGAGTAGAGTTGGGGACAGTAAAAGGAAAATGAATGGAGTAAGGAAGATGCATTTTCATCTGTCTCCAGCCAAAAGGGTGGCACTTATTAATATAGTGCTGGATGATAATCGAGATGGGATGTTTGATAAGGCCGTAGGCAGCTTTATAGAAATACTTGGCCATAAGAGCAATCCCCTGCTTCTCTATGTTAATGACTCCTAGACCCCCATCTTTCTTTTTCTTGCAACACTCTTCCATGGACACAGGTGTCCAACATTTTCTGTTTTGACCTGAAGAGATAAACCTTCCAATTATACTCTGAAGCTTAGACGAGACTTTCTTGGGAGCAAGGATAACAGAAGATTGGTAAACATGAGAGGCAGAGATAACAAAATTAGCTATGATAGCCCTACCATTTTTAGATAGATATTTAGAGTTCAGGCTATCAACTTTCCTTTGAAACTTATCAATTATACCCTCCCAGATATCAGAGGGGCTGCTCCTAATGGCAAAGGGAATACCAAGAATCTTCGATTTGAGAGTGGGGGGGTCATACTTACAGTCCAGGAGGGCAGTTGTTAGCTCTCCCTTTACCTGATTTCTTGCCATCACCCTTGACTTGGTTCGGTTGATCTTACATCCCGAAACTGCTCCGAATTCATCCAAGATAGTTTGAGTATTTAGAATCGACCTTTCATCCATAGAGACCATGAGAAAAGTGTCGTCTGCAAAGTGTCCGTTTAGAATTTGATCTGTAATATTGTTGTCAGGTAAAGAGAGTCCTTGGATCACATTAGTACTCTTGGCCTCCTCAAGTCTGCTATGCAAAGCTTCCATGACAATTAGAAATAAAAAAAGGGCTAGGGGACAGCCCTGCTTCACCCCCCTTTTAAGGGGGAAGAAGGGACTGCACTCACCATTGATAAGAACAGAGGACCGAGAATTATTTAAGATAGCATAAAAGATATTGATTACCTCTTCGGAGAATCCTAAAGCATTGCAGCAGTGCAGCAGAAACCTCCAACTCACCATATCAAAAGCCTTTGTAATGTCGAGCTTAATAAGGGCAATGTCTTGTCCAGAATCTTTAGCCCAATTTAGACCTAGAATAGCAGTTATCACATTATCCAAAATGTACCTGTCCTTTAAATAGGCCGACTGAGAGGAGCTAATGATATTCTCAAGGACCGGCTTGAGTCTAGCAGCAATAGAACCTGAGATGATCTTATAGATCACATTAGAGAGAGAAATAGGTCTGTAGTCTGAAAAGCTGCTCGGCATATCATTCTTGGGAATAAGAGCAATGAGGCTAGTGTTAATTCTAGCATCTAGACACTTCTGCTTCTTGAACTCATTAGCTAAATTTGTGATACTGTCTCCCAGAATAGGCCATGCTTTCTTGAAGAACTCAGCGGGAAGACCATCTGGTCCCGGAGTCTTTCCATTCTCCATTTCTTTGACAGTATGGTACAACTCAAGGTTACTGAAGCACTTCTCCAGCTCCCTATTATGCTCATTAGTGACCTTTGCTTGGAGGTTAATAAAGTTCAGAATGGTTCCAGGATGACAATCTTGATTGGTACCCATAACATTAGTGAAGTGACTAGCAGCAGCCTTCTTAATATCCTCTTCATTAGAGATGAGATCATCTCCAGCCATAATCTCATAGATATGGTTCTTCTTTGCTCTTCCCTTAGCTTTAATGAAAAAAAATTTGGAGTTACACCTCTCATCCTCCTTAATTTCCCTAATTTTAGCTTTGAGCTTCCAGCCTCTGGCAATTCTGATCTCCTCCTTCTCAATTTCCTTCCTAATTTGCTCATGCTGATCCCCTGAGACATGAGGAAGAAGATCCCTAAGATTTTTAAGATTGGCCATCTTCTGATAATGAATTTCCTTCCCCCATTCCTTTAACCAATTTTTAATAGCCTTGGAGACCCTTACCCACCAATCCATCCAGCCAGAACTGCCCAAGGGTTTAGGGTACCTGTCTAACACCTCCTGGAGCTTACTCATGAAGTCAGTATGATCAAGAAGAGTTGTATTTAACTTAAAGTAAGTTTTTCTTTTCCTGCTTTGATCCTGAGCCGAGATAATAATTTTCTGAGGGAAATGATCCGACAGGGTATAACCCTTCATGTTCTCCACTCTGTTGCTATTGTTCCAAAGATTTTCAGAGATGTAGAATCTATCATGCAAGCACCGGATAGGATCAACCCTTTTATCTGTCCAACTAAAATCATTAGGCTTAGTTCTTGCCAGCATAAGATGATGGGAGTGCAAGAGGTTGTCCCAAATGTTTTTTTCCTGGGGTAACATAGGCTTGAAATTTTTATTTCTCATATATTCACTGGTAACCATGTTCATATCACCCCCCATGATGCATTCATCATAATCAATATTATCCAGTGTTTGGGGTCTGGGTTCGGGAACTCCTGGAAGACAGCCCTCTGTGAGGACCCGTGGATCTAACAGGAGAGTCCGGGGGACTATGTCACGCGGGATTTGCAAGAAGAGAAGAAGAAGAAGAAAACAGAACAAATGAGAGGAAAATGATAAGCTTCCTTGATATCAATGATGAACATACATGAGCTCTCGCAATAGAGAGAAAAACTGAAAGGAGACAAGACTCAAAACTCATCTAAAAACTCATGTGCTAGCTCTACTCATATATATAGTACAATGGCCTTGGGCCCAATATAGACACTCGATGGTGATCTGTGTGCCGACTCTCGGAAGGAGACCTGATTTGCAGGAATGTTGGCGGTGCCTCTTGAAGTGCCTAGAATCACGCTGACGCTGACGCGGGTGGTGACGGGCCGTCACTTGTCTGAGCGGCGCCTCTTGTTGACGGCCACAGTGCTTTGATCGCGCGGGTTCCGCTGCTTGGTCTTCATGAGCCTTTGATGACTCTAACCCGTGGCTGATCGAGGATCCTTGAGCTTGACCTGGTCCGTTGTATGTGATGAATAGTCCTGTACTGTGAGGCATGGGACTAACACCCCCCCACCAAACGACACTCGTGAGTGAAGAAAAGGAGGAAGTGTTTTCGAGGGCGGAAGCCATCTGTGCGAAAGTGATCCTCACGGAGTGAGGACGGGCACCATTATGGTATCTGGCTAATGAGATCCCGGGCGTGTTTGAAGAGCAGGAGGATTGTTTTGGCCAAGGGCGTGATCTCGCATCAATAAGAAAGCGAGAGCGCACCATGTCTTCAAGGGCGCTGCGGGCCTCAAGAAATGTACCGACATTCCATGAGGAGACAGTCCGAGGCCAAAGGCACCGATTAATCGGCATTCGGATTGGTAAGGAAAAATGGGATTGCCGATTTAAGGAGCTTAGCAAAATGCATTTGAGGGCAGCACAAAAAATCGCTTTTGAAGATGGATCAAGGATCGTGAGGTGGTGGCATTCCGCAAGAAGGTGTCAAGACCATGAAGCGCATCCGCCGGCCGCTGCCAACCACGCCATTAGCAATGTAGATCCAACCGTGGTGGTATCCAGAGTGGCACCTTCTTCCCAATGTGAGCGGCGAACAAAACGTGGATCCCACCGGAGATCCGTCGAGATCTGAGGTGGTGTCCATCCTGCATGACCATCCATGACCTTGGTCCAAAAAGGAAGGCGCCAATCAGAAGTCAGGAACCTGGGGCGTGGAGGTACGCCCAGGGAAGCATAGGGAGAAGGAACCATGCCCGTGGGCGTGGGTTGCTGAGCGGTCTCCCTGAATTGACTGACAAGATCCGGATCAAGAGCCTGACACCAACGATCCCAAAGAGAAGCAGAGAGCTGAGAGTTGACAGGAGGGCTATCCCATCCCGTGGGGACCGTCTTGCTATCCAACAGAGCTTGTAACTGATTGTAACCGGCGAGGTGCTGCATATAAATTTGTGCATAGGGAAGATCCTCGGGATGTCCTAGATACTTCCTCGACATTTGCAGCGCTTCCGCTTGCCAGAGAGATAAATGATTGGCAAGCTCAGGCATGTACTCCTGATGAAGAGTTTGGGTCTGAGCAGGATCCGCAAGATATGGATTGTTATCCTGAAGCACCCATTGCATAGTGGGGTCACCCTGAAAGAGCTGGCGTGGCCCATTTCCGAAGTGTTCCTGTGTATCACCCAGATAGAAATCATGAAATATGTAAGCCATGGGCTGAACAACTCAAGGTGATAAAGTCCGGATCGCACGGTGTATGAGATCAAAACCACAAGGGCACAAAGACAACCCTTTGTCTTCAATGGAGAGTTTCGCCAAACCAAGAAAATTCGCGACCGCCGTGGGAATATCCACAGGTCTATCTGCCGTATGCCACTTTGAAAGGAAGAGGTGTCGGCAGCAAACCACATAATCGTGATAGCAGGAAGGAACCGGGAAGTCAACGGGCATACGTTAAGAATGGCGGTATGGGCGCCAAGTTTTGCTTGAGCCTCATCGCCAGATCGAATAGCTTGCGTAGCCGTTGTTCAAGATCACGATCCGGTTGTCCCGCTTCTAGCAAAGAAGCGGACCGGTCACGGACCCGTTTCGGAGAAGTGTTGACTCGGGAGGAGGATTTCCCCGAGTATTGAGACGGCACGGCAATCTCCCGCCATCCAAGTATCTTCGTTTTACGCACCTCCGTAGTTTCGATCTTGAAGAGAGGTGAGCCGAGAGGTTCGTAGAAAGCCCGAGCCAGCCAAGGAGGCAACTTGAGCGCCCCGCTTTGAAAGGTTTTGAACTTGAGTGCTGAAATTTTCACAAAGTTCGAGTACAAGGCGTTGAGTCGAGCATTATCTCAAGGCCCTTGGTACCGGGAGAGCGGCTTTGACTTGTTGTGCTCCAATAAATTCTGAATTTCTGATTGAGCCGAGCCTGTTGATCCGCAAGTTGGTGACTTGATCTTGTGCACTTTTTGAGATCCGCATGAGCCCGTAAGAGAGCTTCATGCTTGTCTTGAAGTTTGGCCTCCAAAGTTTCAACTTGGGCAAAGTGGCAGCTTGAAGGTCCCGTGTACCGCATCGAGGCCTCTAGTGCTCGTTGAACCCCGCCATAAGAGCCGCCTTGGGATGCTTGTAACTTGAGAGCAAAGCAGCTTTGAGCATCCTGGCCGATACCGATACAACAACCGACGAGGGTGTTGTGGTGGTGGAGCCATTTGTTGCCCGGGTTTGTGATGTTTGGGAAAGATGATGTGAACCGGAGGGTGTAGCGGAGGAGGAGACAAAGGACATGGGTGTGCGGACTTTGGACATGACCAGGGGAAGAAGGGCGTGAAGTGCCAGCTCGGTTAGTTATTGGAAGGGAACGCTGAGTGGAATTATGAGAATTTTGTGGTGTGGGAGGGAAGTAATGACGGATGAGGGCTTGAAAGTGGCCTCCCACAGAAACTTCAGAAATGGAAGTGGCACCCCGAAGGCGGTCCATTTCTTGGAGAAGACGATAGAACATCATTTGGGGCCAATCTATGTGGTGGTTGGAGTGTGTAGCAGTGATGACCAGGTTATAGAAAGGCTTATTGATATGGGTGTTCTTGATAGAATACCCAAGGAACTTGCGCCACAGAAATTTAACAAAGGTTTCGTGAGGCTTGTCGATATTGGTCAGACGATGGACATTGGCATGATAAGCAGGTGCACCAAACTCTGTGACATCGAGATCCTGTATGGCAGACCATGATACACAAGGGGTGTGCAAGGGAATATGAAATACCTCAGAAATCAAATGTTGAGTCAGCGAAATGGTGGTGCCATCGACCACAGTGGTGTAGCCTTGCGGGCTGTTAACGATATTGGCGATGAACTGCGTCAACTGGTCAGGATTTGGAGCCGGAAGTTCCATTTGAGAGAATTCGTAAAGCTTGTGTCGTTCAGCGACTTCTTTATTTGGGCCAACAAGGGCTTCACGGAAAGTGGGCGTCAAGAAAGATACAGATGCAAAAAGAGCCGGATCCTTGGGAGCAGTAGCTTGAAGTGTAGAAAATCTTGGGGCAGCCATGGTAACGATTTGCAGAAACGAAGAGTGATTCCAAAGGCGGAGGACGAAAGTCGAGCACGGAGGACAAAGGCGCAGAAGAACGAAAAGGTTTGTTTTTTAATAACCGGAGGCTTAAGAGGTATGAAGATTTTTAAACCGAGCCGTTGATGGTGCCAGTGTCTAAAAGATGCCAAGAAGTGTATTGAGAGGCAAAAATTTGGCTAAGTCCCAAAAAACGTAAGGGAGAAGCAATGAACGGTGAGGATGAGACGTGAAAGAAGGATCGGAGGTGACAGGTGGGCAAAGGACACACATTAATGTTCGACGGGCGTGAAAAGAAGGAATTGCATTCAATGCGCATAACTCGGTGGGATATCATTAAAAAGGAATGTGTCGGAAGGTACCATGGCTAGATATGCGGCGGGAGAAAAGATTCTCATTTTAGAAACAAATTTTGCATTGCAAACACGTTGGCATTTGTGTGATTGGTCCACGCCGACAAGGAGTTCCTCGGGCTTGGCTATATAAGACGAACCGGGAGTAACGAAGGCATCCGATGGCGCCGGATGGTAGGCCGCCGGGTTTGAACGAGGACCGCACTATGCCCACGAACCGCCGTGGAGTGGATTACCCGCAAGATGAATTGTCCGGATCTTCGGCGCGCCACAACCGTGGCATTCGAATGGACGGCCGGTGTGCCGGGATGGCTGAACATCCCGACCCAAGACCAACGGGATGGAGGTGGTTCCCGCACTGCTTTGGGATCCCGAAAGCGTAACCTCTACCATCTCTTTCGTGATCACCTCCGCCCAACCCGAGTAGAGGGTTTTTCCTCTTAGGACTTAGTAGATAGGGCTCGAGCCCGCTTTTTGTATATAGGCGTGCCCATAGCGAAATAGTTGGGCCGGCGCCACATTTTGTAAAAATCTCCACTATAATATAATATACCGCCTTTCTAGTCACTTTACGTGGTGTTTGCTTTTGAATCAGACTGTTTGTTGATGTTCGCTTTTTCGCGGTGATGAAATGTTTTGAGACGAAAGCCATTAACCAATGTAGGTAATGGAGTGCCATCTAACTCGCCAGCTTGGAAAACGCTTTGGTCTAACCACTTGAACAATTTGATAAGGGCCAAGCCAACTAAACTTGAGTTTACCCGAAAATTTTTTGTACCGGAATCATAAAGAAGAACCAAATCGCCTTCTTTGAATGTTTTTGTCTTCGTGACGTTTGTCATGTAAAGATTTTTGCAACTGTTGTCCATGAAGAACACGAATATAAGCATCCCTTCAAGTTCATCCAACTGTTCTAATTGATAGACCCTTTCTTTGAGTGCGGCAGTGGATTATGAGCAAGAGCCGATTGAAAACGGAGTGTTGGAAGGATGTATTCAAACGGCATGAGAGCTTTCGACCATAACCAATTTAAAAGGAGTGTGACCGGTAGCAATCTTGAAACAAGTATTGTAGGCCCAAAGAACAAAAGAGGGAAGTTTTGTCCGCCAACTGTATGCGGGAAGCGCCACAAATTTTCTTGAGAATGGTGACCGAGTTTTGTTGGTGCTTTTCGCCAAACCATTACCTTGAGGATAGTAAGGTGTGCTCTTGTGATGATGTATCGGGAGATAATCCGTCGCCTCCTTGATAGTATGATTGATGAAATGTACACCACGGCCACCGACCAGCCCGTGGGGCAGCCAATCGCGGATAATTTGTTGATAGAGGACCCTAGTCTGTGCTTGCCGCGGTGTTGTCCGAAGTGCACAAGCTTCCCGCCCATTTGGTAGCGAGTCAGTGAGAACCGAATGTAACGGGCACGGTGTGCCGCGGGCAGAGGATCTATAGGTCCCACAAAAGTCCATTCCCCATTTGTGAAGGGAAGTGGCGTGGCGATCGGGGGCCAAGGGAAGAGCGCCACGGGTCGGGGCCCCACCACCGGGCAAGCGCCACACGTCGGGGGCGTATGAGCATCTTTGAAGAGCGTGGGCCAATAATACCCAAATGAGAAGGATTTTTTGCGGCCGTGGTGTCACCATGAAAATGACCACCACCTAGCCCTTGATGAGCTTCTAACAATATCCGGAACTTCATGAGGTAGAAACACAGCCGAAGGATGGTGTCCTTACCCTTTTGTAGAGATGTCCCGCAACCATGGTGTAGTCACCGGACCTCTCTGGAGAAATTGATGGCGACGGATTGCCGCTAAGTGGTGAGAGAGCCGCGCCTCGCCTTCGGGTGGAAGGGCACCGCGGAGGAGGTACCGCTGAAAATCATGGAACCAATGTGGTGTTGCCGTGACTAAAAAGAGCCGAGCATCGTGAAAGGCGCCCGAGACTCCAGTTGAGGGATCATCCCGGTGGATGCGTGAAAGATAATCCGAACGACATGAGATTTGCCGCCTTTATGAACGATTTCAAAAGGAGCAAATTCTTGGAGAAGAAGGACCCAACGAGCAATGCGCCCGTGGGCGGACTTGTTGATCAAATAGAGGAGTGCTTGGTGGTCCACAAAGAACTTGATTTGACTGCCTAAAAGGTAATGACGGAAGCGTTGGACACGTAAAATGAGACCCAAAGCTTCACGCCCGTGGCAGAATAGTTGCGCCGCCAGAATTGAGTTTTCTACCGGCGAGCGATTTGGTTTGTCACAGCGATCATATTCTTGAGAAAGAACAGCGCCCAAAGAGCAAAACGCCGAGACATCGACATGAACGCGGAAAGGGCTTGTCCCATTGAGGAGGAACAAGAACCGTGCCTCGAAAGTAAGCAAAAGCTTCACCTGTTGGAAAGCAAAGATCCGGGAATTCCAAGCCCGTGTAGATTCACACCCGTGAGTTTATGAATGGGATCCGCAATGGTCGCTAGTCCGTGTATGAAGGTGGAGTAATAATTGACCTTACCCGTGAAAGAGCGTGTCTCCTTGATATTGGCCGGTGCTTGAGCCTTGAGCACAACAACCGATTTTGGCAGTGATCCGTGGTGATACCGCTTTTGGTCGACAACATGGCTAACGTAACACCAGAGGTGACGCAAAAGGTGCATTTCTCGTGATTGAGACTAATGCCGACTCATCACATTTCGGAAGACGAAGTTCCAATTTATCCAAATGGTCAGCCATGGTAATCAGAGAGGCGAGAGAAGTCATCTTGAAAAATTTGCAAGAAGGGATTTTCCTTCATGAAATCATGAAAACCGAGAGCATGATGCGTTGAAACGTTGATGGAGAGTTTGATAATCCAAAAGGAACCACCTTGTAGGCAAAAGTGCCTACCGGGTGGTGAAAGTAGTCTTGAGTTGATCGATTCTTTGATTGAGATCCGATTGTAGCCAGAAAACCATCCATGAAGGAGTACATCTCATGTCCAGCCACCTCTTCCAACCTCGGTCCGTGAAGGAAGGGGAAATGATCACGCCCGTGGCCCGGATTGAGTTTCCGATAGTCCACACGCACGCCGGATCTTACCATTGTGTTTAAGGGCAATGACGATGGGGCTCACCCATTCAGAATGTTTGACCTCATAGATCAAAAACCCCGCA
The DNA here is from genome assembly GCA_021234155.1 of Isoetes taiwanensis. NCBI lineage: Eukaryota > Viridiplantae > Streptophyta > Lycopodiopsida > Isoetales > Isoetaceae > Isoetes > Isoetes taiwanensis. Next base: position 214,738 of record JAJEKV010000195.1, on the reverse strand, counting down.
AGAAGGAGTTTGTCAATTTCCGCCTTGACGCGATCACGGTAATTAGGGTTGAGCCTAGATCGCCGTTGCTACTAATCGGTCGTGCATCGATTTGGTAGGAATGGTGAGTTCCCCAAGCTTTTGTTGATTCCTCAAGATCTTTGTAACTCCAGCGTAAAATGTGTTTGAATTTTTTGAAGCTTTGACGGCCTTTATTACGATAAGGGAGCAGGAAGATTTGGCAAGAATGCGCGACAGTTGATTGTTGCCGACGTCCACAATCTCGACTTCAGGAGTCCGAATATGGGGTATTACTTCAAGATCTGGACAATGTGTGCCGGAGGTTGGAGCATAACCGGATGCGTGGCACTTTGCGTGGTGAAAAGAGGGGTTGCTCGGGGCCATCCAGCCAGAGGTCGCCTCATGACAGCGTGTACATCAACAGAGTTGTAGGAGGTGCAAAGATCTGAAAAGTGATCAACACGTTGATTCGATTGCAAGGAGCCAGGTAAGGGTCAAGCAAAGCAGCCACACCTGGTCCCGATCAAGAGTCATTTCTCCCCAAGGATCAAAGATATTCTGGGTAGGATGACAGAGGCGACTTCGCAGTGGAGCCCGAACGCGTGATAAATATTCGGAGCTTCTTTAAACTGTGGTCGAGAGAGAGGGTTCCGCATTGTCAACAGAAATGATCCCCGCCTGCTTGCAAGTCCATGGTGGCATTGAGATGACCATCGGTGATGACTAACCGTCCGCGGGGGCCCAAGAATGGATACTCTTTTGCCTGGCGGAGAAAAGGTCTCGGCCGACCAACATTTCATAGTCACCGGATCTTCGCCACCTTTCCAAACTCCAAATTCCATGGGGAAGCCGGAGATCACCGATGTTTATGTGAAGAAGAGGTGTGACGCCTTGAGGTCGCGCGGATATGGCCATTAGCCAACTTGATGTCATATGGGGCACGAAAAGAGTTGTGTGATGCCCATTTGTTTGGCGGAGTTTATCCGTGATGAGATTGCAAGCGCTTACCTCCATCTATTTGAACATGGTTGACTTGTCGATTACCCACCGTGGCATGGACCGTGGGTGTAGAGGTAAATACGGCCCCAACTAAAACAAAGTTGGGAGTGGTAACCGGTCCTTGAGAGCAGGACAGAGTTTCAAAATGGTTGCCAAGCTTAAAGGAATTTTGATCTTGGCTAGCTCCTCTTGGAGTTCTAGAGGCACGTGAGAAAAAGGATCTGCGGGTTCCACTGGTGCAGGAGTGCGTGGTAGTGAAGCAGCAACTTCTTTGAGTAAGTCAACCTCGGCAGCAATATTGGGATATGTCTGAGAGCGTGGAGGTTGAGATGTGGAAGGGGTATCTTGTCTTTGTTGAGCTCTGGTGGTGGCATGAACATTTGCCAATGTGCGGCCTTCAGCAGCTTGCATGAGGTTCAAATGCCTTGGCGAACTTTTGGGATGACATGTGGCATGAGCTTCTCCAAATCAGGTGCAAAGTGAACCTTTTTTTCGTCCTCATGAGGAATGGTGTCAACTGCAAAGGCAGGTTGCGTGCCATTTGGAATAATGGTCAAGGGACGTGATGCCTTGGTCTGGCGTGAAACTAAACCAACCCAATTTGACTACCGGGCGGGAGGATTAAGTGCCGAAAAATTTCCTCTTGTGCTTGTTGATCCAGCTGAGGTTGATTTCTCGGAGCTGGTTGATAGCGTGATTGCCGAGGCGCTCTTGGTGGCTTCTTAAGAACTGGTCTCGCCTTGTTTGCCATTAGCAATCCGAGTTGGTAAGCCGTGAGGCGGACCGATGTGGTCTGATTTGTGCCGTGAAGTCGCACACGAACTTGTGGAAGTTGAGGACACGCCATGGTGGTATGACCCCATTCTTGACGGTGATAACACCGAAGCTTTAGAAGGATCAAAAGGAGGACGTGGGTTGGATCCCCGTGGTTGCTCCCCGCTTGTCGATAGAGTTGAGTGGGTTGCGCCGGGTGGTGGCTGCCGATAGTGCGTTTGTTGTCGAGGTGTGGTTTGCACTTGATAAACCATTTTGTTGCGGAACGGTGTGGGATGAGTGCGAAAGTGCACTCTTCCGTGGCATGATTGCACATGTTGCATCGCTTGCAATGAGGCGGCCATTGGTGGAGTTACACTCATTTGCCAAATGGCCTTGGTATTTGCAAATATGGCACCGATTTGATCGCTACTGTGGATTAGCGTGTTGAGGCTGAAAGCCGCTTGTGGAACCATGACAGTGGAATGAACGGAGCTCTTGAAGAGCCACGCCTCGGGAGGAAACATTGACTCGAGTGATTGACAAGGTCGATAGCCCCGCCCAAAGTCTTGGGACGCAGTGTATTGATCATGAGTCGAATAATAGCCGGAGGAAGTCCTTGGAGAAACCAGACCAAAATGCGCTGCGTGGGGTACTCCTTGAGCTTACCGGAGAGAATGTGAAGGCGATCCGCAAAAATCGGGCGGCACTCCGTGGGCTCTTGTTGAAGTTCATTGAGTTGCTTGAGATGAAGTTGATCATCATCCGTGGTCCCGTAATGAGACAGAAAAGCAGTTCGCATTTCGGACCAGTCTTGTTTCCAATGGCTTTTGTTGGACATGAGCCATTGATGAGGAGAGCCACGCAGGGTGGTGGAAAAGATGTGGAATTTCAGTTGAGGTTGCGCATGACCATTTAGGACAGCTAGAGCCTCAAATTCTTCCATGTGGGCCTGAGCACTTTGGTCTAACGGTTTGCCTTTCGTGTTGCCAAAGGTGGGATAAGTCAGTTTCAGAGTCTGAAAGGTAGATGTGAAAGTGCTGGGCTGGACAGGAACAGTATAGTGAGGATATTGAGGTTGAGTTGGATGTGGCATGGTGCCCGAAGGGCCCGATGGCGAAGGGGTGACCGTGGTTGAGAAACCCAAGTAGCCGGAGCATTGGTTTTGAGATCCGTAAGGTTGTAAAACGGGAAGGGCAAAGTGGGAAACGTGGGGAAAGGGATATTCCCGGTAGGCAAAAGGAGACGGTGGATAGCCGTGCCCACCCGGGGGAGATGATGGTTGTGAAGGAAGAGGCGTATGGCCTGAAGAATGATGGATGTAGGCATGTTCAGGGGTATGAAAGTACGGTTGAGAAGGTTGAGCCGATAAGGCTCCCCGATAGTGATGAGGGACTGAGGTTGTGAGCAATGTTTGCACGCTTGGGGCGGGGAACCGGGACGCAGACAGACACGAGGGGTGGGTGGCTCGACCGAGCCCTAGACCGAAGATGGCCTCCCTCTATGTCATGCTGCATCCATACATGTCACGCAACAGTTCTCGATGCCGATGGCGCCCAAGCGAGAGGTCGCCCTGAGAAAGGAGTTCTTCCGGGCGTGAAATTACGGGGACGCATATGGCTTATGTAAGAAAGTAGGATGGAATCGCACCGGAGGGGCGCGGCGGTGTTTGGGGGTCCGGGTTCGGGAACTCTGGAAGACAGACCCTGTGGAGGACCCGTGGATCTAACAGAGAGTCCAGGGGGACTATGTCACGCGGGATTTGCAAGAAGAGAAGAAGAAGAAGAAAACAGAACAAATGAGAGGAAAATGATAAGCTTCCTTGATATCAATGATGAACATACATGAGCTCTCTAATAGAGAGAAAAACGAAAAAAGGAGACAAGACTCAAAACTCATCTAAAAACTCATGTGCTAGCTCTACTCATATATATAGTACAATGGCCTTGGGCCCAATATAGACACTCGACCGATCTCGATGCCGACTCGGAAGGAGGCCCGATTCTGAGGAATGTTGGCGGTGCCTCTTGAAGTGCCTAGAATCACGCCGGGACGCCGACGCTGGTGGTGACGGGTCGTCACTTGTCCGAGGGGGCCTCTTGTTGACGGCCACAAAGCTTTGATCAAGCGTGGTTCGGCCGCTTGGTCTTGCGGAGCCTTTGATGGCCGAACCTGGCGGGATCGGGAGGATCCTTGAGCTTGACCTGGTCTGTTGTATGCATGAATAGTCCTGTACCAGGAGGCACAGGACTAACATCCAGGTTGATTTTGACTTTAGTCCAAACCTTAATCCTATCTCCAGGGTTGTTATAAGCATAAATGTTAACAAAAGCTATCTTCACATTACTCATTTTACAACTCAGGATCTGCCTGCCTTCCATATCACTAACCATATAAGGGTCAATTAGATTAAGACTATCTCTCCAAATAATAGCAATGCCAGCAGAGGATTCTTGGGCGGGAATGGACCATAAACTATAACCAATAGGAAGAGTTTTTCTAATAATAGATTCATGCTGAGAATCGTGGATCTTATGCTCCTGAAGAAAAAGAATATCAGGGTTGAGGGACAAAATACATACCTTTAACCTTTCCCTCTTGATGCTGCTATTAATTCCCTGGAGATTCCAGGTAATGCAACTTATAGACCTATCCATTAGTAAATACACTTACCTGCTGCCCTGCCAGCCTGAATCTTTCTTGGACTGGTTCTGGTAGGCCCCGAATAGATTTTCTTCTTACCCCTACCTTTTTTCCTTGTAACAATTTGCCATTCCTGCTCATTGTCCTTTATGATCTCATCAGCAATATGGTTCGAATTCCAGATTCCTTCCTCCATACAGCTCTTAGGTATGGCCTCTGGAAACACTAAAATAAACCTTCTTGTGTTAATAGTAACAGAGAAATTCACATTATTTAGGGATAAAAAAGGGCTCTTATCCATATCTCTATCCATACTGGTATGGTCAATGTTTGTAATAGGGATCAGAGCTTTCTGATTTTTTTCCATTTCCTTTGTAGCACTGGATTCCCCTTTTTCCTGGGTCTTAGGAACCCAAATTTGTTTGCTTTGCTCCTTTTGAGGGATATTCTTACCTTTGTCCGAGGTTTCCCCTAGAGGTAGGACCGGCATTTTAGAATAATTGACCTTAAGACCCAAGAAGTCGTCAGGGCCAGTCTTCACCTTGATCTCCTTTTTCCAATTAGAGTTCACTGCTTTAGAGATACATATGGAAGGGTAGTTCGTCTGAGGGATGATAATATCAATAGTATCACCTAATTCCTCTGAAATAGCTTTGAGGTGAGTCCTAGTCCAGAAAACAGGGGGAAGATTGGGGAAAGAGACCCACGTGGTAATAGAAATATTATCAGTCTTGTTAGGAATAAACTTGGGGCTCCACCTCATAATGTAAAAAGGCTGATAGTTGATGTGATCAATCTTCCTTTTAAGGATTTGACCAACACAAATCTCATCCCTGCAGACTATTTGGATAGTTCTGTTGTCCAACCTAAGAATAGACATGATAGGGATAGTTTGGACTTTAGTAAACCACATCTTGACTTCACTGATAGTCAGACACTTTCTGGGGAAGTGTATCAGAACAGCTTTCTTTGAAAAAATTTCATAAGCAGAGGGATCAGAGATGGCATAAAGGTCTATAAAGTCCTTTTCCGGTCCTTTTCCCCGACTTGTATTTCTGTTCATTTCCTTAGAATAATCTAAAGAATCATTTTTTAAAAGAGCATTCTTATAAGAAACATGGGTTACCAGACCTTTTGCCGAATCGCTTTTTCCCATCACCGGAATTCTGTTTCGAATTTTGAGGTCCCCCACCTTGGTACTCGTGCTATGAAGGTTGTTTTCCTTGATGGTCTTGCAGTTTTGGCAATCGCACATCTCAACTTCTGCAGGATTGAAGAAACCATTGGAATCTCTGATGCAGCACTCTTTGAGTCTCTTTTTTTTAAGGTTGAGTTGATAGGTTTCGAGTGAAGAGGAAATTTGTTCCAAGAAAGAAGTGATGTTTGAGAGAGAGGCTTTGAACAGACGCCTATGCCATTCTATTACATGATCTTCCGCATCCTCCCACCGTTTAATAAGTTTCACGCTTGCTTTGGATGTCCAGTTCAGGCCGTCAAGTTTAACTGCTAACCTCTCGCCTTGTTGAGCATTTCATCCATAGAATTCCTGAAAACATTGTTCTTCAAACTGCAACAGTCCTCTTTGTGTGCCCTTGCTTAACTGTGATAAGCTTATACAGAGAATGGTCCACGGCCTGAGCAATTTCCAGCATGTTCCACACCCAATCTCTGTCGCTCGCTCTACCCTCAACATAGTCCTTCTCCATTTCATCATATCTCTTCTGTCCCGCCACTACCCGACCATCATCTTGCACACCCATGCAAACAGCGGCATCCTTCTGTTGATCATTAATTATATTGAAGGCTATGTAGATTTCTTTAAGGGTTTTCCAGGCTTCATCTCTTTTGTCCTCTAACCAAAAGATTTGCGTCCATTCCTCGTCCTCTAATCTTGCCTCCTGAGTTCCCTGCTTCGGCCTAATGTAACCACTCTTTCCTGCCATTCTTCTGCTAGTTGGCGACTTGAAACCTCCAAACCAAGATTTCTAAATCCTCAAAGCTTTCTGCTGGCTGCAAATCGAAGAACAGAGCCCACCGTACTAGAGGTTCGGCGCCAAAATCTATGGGGACGCTGAGACGAAAGAGATTCCTGGGGAAACGGTTTCCAAGAGCCAAATATCCGGTATTATGAGCCGAAATTCTAAGGGATCCTAATCTATCAAAGCACACAATACTGAGAAAGTGACTGCCCACTGACGAACTGCTGAACCCTACTCTAGATTGATTATTGTACGCTAAACTAAGAAGAGATCTGATAGCCCTGACTGTCACATCATGGCCCACAGGAATGTGAGGGAGCCCGAGACTCTGGAGAACATCCTCTAACAAGGACTCATCCATCGAGGCTCAGGCTTCCCTAGCTTCCCAAGGCGGACGCGAGGAGCGCCAACGTTCATTTTCTCCCAACGTTCATTTACATATCAGTCGTCTATGTTTAACATGTGTTATGTCTGCTCGTGTGAAAAGGAGAGAAGAAAAAGGAAAAATCTCATAGTATATAGATGTTGTGCTGCCTAATTATCGCATGATTCCTCTTACTCAAATTTCTTAGAAAAAAGCAAAAGAATTCCTATCGCATTATAACTTAGTGGTTGGACTATTGGTTAGAGGTGCCGCCCCCCCCCCCCCCCAAAAAAAAAAGGCCGTACTCATCATCCTCTCTCCAAAGAATACAATACCACCATGTTGCCAACATCGTCTAGAAAAAGCTCCTCCGCTTAGAAGATATACTTTCTCCATCCATTCTCTAGACATGTCCACGCTCTTGATTTTTTCTTTTCGACAGAGAGCATGCCCACGGTCATTATAAATGAAGGGTATGCTTTTCTCAACCCTCTTCCGTGCAGGTCAGTATCATATATAAAGTGTTGGAGTTCAAACAAGGTAAGTCTCTATGGTAATGTGCATCATGTCACACATCCCCCCAAAACACAAAAAAAAATTAAAATAAAAAACCCCTCTCTCTTTTCAGCCCATACGATGGATGGTTTGCTATTCAATTATCATAAGATTTCCCTCATCCCTTTTTTTTATAAAATTGAAAGAAAAAGTAAATGAAAATGAAAAGATGTCCATTGCATTGGTGGCCTAATGGTCAAGACATTGGTTATGGGTGGCCCCCATCCAGGCTCAAAACCCACTGACAATCATCGGGTGGTGAAAATAGAGGAAAAAAAGGGGGGGTTGGAAGACACTTATAGAGAAAGAAGGGAATGAACTTTGAACAAGATATCCATCACGGTGACAGTTTAGTGGTCAAGACATTGGTCATGGGCGCCCTCCATCCAGGTTTAAAACCCACTGATTGTCATCAGATGATAAAAAAAATGAGAGACGAACAAGTGTCTATCGCGGTGATAGTCTAATGGTCAAGCCATTGGTTATGGGTGGCCCTCACCCAGACCCAAAACCCACTACTGTCATCAGATGACCAAAAAAAAAGAACAAAAAATAAGGAGGAATATAAATTCATCGCAGTTTTATAGTAGCATATAAGTGAAGATAAGAGGATTGAGAGCCGCCGCGATAAATTTCTTGTAGAATATATATCAATTCTTGTAGATATGAAAGTAGCATAATCCTGCTGCCCTCTGCTGGACCATAATAAATTTATGGAGGTTCTGTTTCTGCATCAAGGCATTGCATACACTGTTGCTAAACAAAACAAAACTATAAGCATGCATTGAAACATGGGTGAATCTGGGAAAAATCCTTTGGTATCATACTCTCTCCTAGAAAACAGTTGTTTCAGGGGCTAAGGAATTGTCAAATACCTATTTAGCTACATTTGCATATTTTGCTTAGAACAAAAAAGTCACTCACTATCATTCTCCTTTTTGCAAGAGGTAGTGACAAGTTCAGAAACTTCATAAATATATTATCCGAGGACATTAGATCCGACCGCAATGATCATTGTATAGGCATGTTATCTCACTTTCATATAATTTAAATTAGTCCTCATAGTTCTTCAAAATGACCCTAGAAATTGCCAAGGCTTCTTTCATAAACGTAAAGTGGCTATTTTTTTACTCAAAATTGAATCAAAAGTACATTTCTCCATTTTGCGGCTTTTTGTGTGCATGTCATGCTTCTAAAGGAAATTCTTTGTTTGCCATGCATTTCAGTCATGTCTAGGCATACAACATAACAACCCAAGATAATAAAGTAGGCTGGATAAGCACATATTCCAACGAACTTTCATGGGCATAGATATTGAAAGCCCACGACACAATATTTGCATATGGTCTGGTTAGACATACCCCTCAGTTAGCTTTGCAATGCTTTCACAGCGCCTCCAAAGTCCTAAGTCGTTATGATACAACTCCTCACCAGACCTCAGACATTAATTAAGCAGTTGACAATATCTTTTTAGTCCAAACAAGCCCCAAGAAGTCTTCAGAAGTATCTCGTTTGAAACATGACTCATCTTCAAGATCTGATCTGCAGTGGTCAACAAATTTATCACGATGCGTTCCCAGAACTATAATGAAGCAACAAATCCATGGTACAAAACTAATGTAATCTGATAATCCCTACCTTTGTAATCATAGAACCTTGTAATTGACTTGAGGCATGTTTTTTCAAATGTATCTTGCATATAGGGTCTTATTTAAAACGCGATGGGTTGGTTTTTGTGCCCAAAAAAGCCGCATGTTATGCCGCATGCGGCGTTCCCTTTTCCCCTGTGGGACATTTCGAAAAAATTGCGTTTGGTACTTGGGCCGAAGCTGCTGAATGGGCATCAGACGAATCGTAGTTGTTTGGTTAGAACCAGTTGAAGCTTCCAGTTCACAACAGGGGTGCAGGGCACCGCAAGGAATTCTATTCCATTCGTCTGCGCTGTCTCTGCTCTGTTTCATTGCTCTGGTAACGATATATCTTCTAATCTGTACCTTAGTTTTAGGATCAGGGTTGCATTTCATCCTTCAGCCGGATTTCAAGAACAATCAAGACATCCACCTGCTCGGGAATGCAACAAATCAAGGCAACTAACAGTGGATGGGCTAATGCAGAAGTCCCCTTAATGCAGCAGGACGGGTATTCTATAAAGATCCGCTTTCAAACTAGTGGATGAATACACTGAAACATTGCCACTATGTTCAAAATGCTCATAACCCAATATAAGGGCCATGGCAGTGAAGAAGGAATGACGTTTCTAATGGCAGCATGCTTTTGTACCCCTTCTTATAATAGCAAAGGTAGATATCTGGGTATGTTAAATTCATCCCTATCAGCAGCAGTTTGTCTGCTGTTGAGTTTGATACACATCAAAATACAGAGTTTGAGAACCCTGATTCTGAGCACATTGGTATCAATAACAACAGCATGAAGTCTGCTTATATGTACAACAAGTATGGATTGTTTATGATGATTGAATGAAATAATGGAGGTTCATATATCAAACGACAATGAAGATAAGCCAATGAAGATAAGCCAGTTGAGCATGTTATTTATTATGTGGTAGATCTTTCTCAAAATTCTCAGGATAAGGCATATACTGGATTTTATGTCTCAATAGGAGGACAGAATGCATGGAATTCGCTGGTGGGATTTTAATTCTTTAGGAATTGGTGGTGGATGTGCACATGGTATCCTTGCACACAATTTGTTATTCATTTTTTTGTTGCTTTGGTGGACAGTGGTAAAAATTCAAATTCTTTTGGCATTCGCCTTTTATTGTCTTTCCTCTAAGACCACTAAGTTTTCTTACATTGTTTGTTGTTTGTATAAGCTAATCTCCTTTTATTTTGGCTCCAGATACAACACTTTAAAACAAGGCCTTCAATATAGTCAGCTTGCATAATCAGCATATAAAAGCTACAGTTTTGAAAGACGAATTGAGGTTTTGTTAAATTTAGCTTCTTCATTAGAACAGTAAGTCGTTATCTTCTTCGATTCATGGATTTGTTTTGTGTTATCTCTAGCGTAATGGCAAGTACTGTCCACATATGTGAAGGCATCGCTGGCGTTTTCTTCCCTCATCTAAGAAATAGTAAGACGTGGACTGTCACTAAAATTCCCAAGAAACGGTGAGACCTGGACTGTCATACACCCATCATTTTATAAATGGATTCTTGCTGCGACAACATACTCCTTCCATTTGATGCATTAAAATAGTCTCTGTCGTTGTAACAGAAGTTCGAATCCTTATATTGGAGTGCTATTATTTTCAAACAGTGAGGTGTGATTTCTTAATGCCATAGATCTGTTTTCTGCATCCACATTTTCTCATTTGCCTTACTAAATGTTCTCTTTGCAAGCAACTTAGCAAGCCTTACATTGCCATTCAATTGTAGACGATTTGGTTGAATTGTGGAAGTCTTAATCCCATCACTACATCGCATTCTTGGGCATGTTTTAGTATAACTTTATATTTGTAACTATTAATCATGTTTCGTGTGCATTTCTACTTGCTCTAATGTTGAGGATCGAAGAACACCTCTTTACCACTTTAGAATAATGTGGTCTTCATTTGCTGCTTTTCCTTAGATGTTCAGCATTGCTTGATTTTTAAATGTCATATTGCATTGCTTTAGGTCATGGAATCTAAGATTTTTGTGAGTTATGTGGCTTTGTAGTCATGCATGTAGGAGAGGGCTCCCAGCCCAATCCCAAGGGCCGACGTCACAACTCCATAGGTTGATTAGATTCCACACAAAGAATTATAGCTTTGGATTCCTTCTATAAGTGCTGGATTTTGTTGCCACCGTGCCTACTCTAGACTCTTTTATATCATTAATTATTATCTGCATGTTTTCTTTTTGATGTATTTATGTTGTGTTGTAGATCTGTAAAAATCTCGAAGTAGAATATGTAGATAGGCTCAACTCCATAAGAGAATGTTGTAAATCTGATTTGCATAAAGTATATCTTTAGCTTCTAATAAGACAACATCTCAGATCAAATATTTTTACCTTTTCAATGTACATGAGTTAGTCAACTGATTCAAAATTTTGTTAAACTGGGCTTAGATGTCACCAACAGAAAGATAAGCATTGATATGGCTATTGCATGGTAGATACTCTCCTGCAGCGATCTAGCAGTTCTATGGATTTCAAGAAAAGTGAACTGGAACCAGAGGTAACAAATTTATTTCATTGCATGTACTCGATGTATTAATAGATGCTATTTTGCAAGCAATGTATGCCACTGTCATTTTTCAATTTCGGCAATTCATTCCAAGGTGTCATAATGTTTTGTTGCTTTTTACTGCAATTATTTCTCATATATGAATGTCCAGTTTAGATCATCAAACAAGGCCAGAGTCTCTGGAAACACGTTTGGATTCTTTTTGGCATTCTTTTGTTGGTCTATGTGGACATCTCTAGAAAACAGAATTGAATATGCTTCAATATGCATTTTATGTTCTCAACATGTTTCTTGCAAGCAGAGATTTATTAGACCTTAGAATACCCCATTGATGACAATTTGACCCATTATTTATTGAAACGTGCTTCTACTTGCAAATTAGAATTTGTCTACCAAAGGGAACCCTTGTTATTAAAATGACCAGAATTCCAGCATTCCATGGATTTACTTCCTTTAGCCATTAGAGTTTTTTTGAGGTCAAATAAGGGCCCTTACTCGATGCCACGTCAAAAAGCTCGCGGCTAATGGGGAGCCGAGCTTGTACAGAACTTTTTTACCGAGCCTTGGTTTCACCTTTCCAGGTGTCAACTGCACGTAGCTTCGGTAATATCCGTGCCTGTAGCTTCGGGTGTCAGATTACACACGTGGCAATTATGACCGTTAGCTCCCGCCCTCAATTCCCGCTCAGGTGTTTTCCTCAACAGAGTTTGCGCGAAGATCGATTGCCCGCGCCAAGGGAGCTTCGGTTTGCTCGGGAACTGCTTCGACCTGCACCAAAGGGAGTTTCAACCACAGAAAAACTTCGATCAAGGTAAAATCGCGTAGCCTTTCCTAGTATTTCGATTCGCTCCACATTCTGATTTGAATTCTGTGACTAGATGGCTATAAGCTCTATCACAGTCGGAAATGACTTTGAAAGCTTCGTGGTGTCGACCGGAGCTTTGTTACACTCCAACCTGCAATGCGAGGTGAATGGCGAGTCAAAAGATGCAGGAGAAATGATGTTTCTGCACATTGGAAGGCTTTGATGGTCGGATTTCGATCAGGCAAAGAGATATTTGTACAAGTAAGGCATGTATACACTCCAACAGATATGGCAAAAGAAAAAATAAGCAAGCGACAAACTTTCCCACGGTTAGAAGCAAATTGTGAGTATGTACTTTTATGCAATCCATATTCAAATTAGTTCAGTTACTTATCCAGTTCATTCCTATTCTCTCAGGTTTGTGTATATCTGATGTGGAGAACACTGTCTCTTCACACTCGATAAGTAGTGTATTCCATTGCTTTCACCAAGATATGGGCTGCTTGTTGTTCGAAGGTAGCACACCAGTACAGCTCAGAGAAAGGGGTATATGGTTCTGGAGGTATGAATGCTCTCCACGAAGCTCCAAGCTAACTGAGCTTCCATTGCCCAGCCTGTCCGATTTATACTGCAGGCCTCTGGATGCCACTTCTATCTTATTAGCACGGAGTAAGTTGTCGCAGGAAATGTTCACGGCATTGAAGGAGAAGGGAGGAGTCTGCGGGCAAACTTTAATATACAGTATACAAAAACTTGTACATGCATACCCCACAAACGAGGATCGCTATGTACGGTCCAGATCAAGGAATAAAGGGAAAATATGCCCATCTAACAGCTCTCGGTGCCCTATGTAACCCCCCGTGTGAATATGCACCCAAACCAAAGGGGGTTTCAGGGGGATTTTAATTTAAATGTGTTGGATGCAATGGTTTGTGTTAATGGTAGTTATGTGTTGGTTGTTACATCATAAAAATTTTTGGGCCCTTCGGGCCCTAACAAACAAACAAGAAACCCACCAAGGAGAAAACAAACATCTATAATGTTTATGTTCTTCAATAAGGATAGTAAAAAGAATGTAAATACAAGAGATATCTTCATTGATCTGCATGTCGAACAATTTGTAGAGTGAAACAACAAATGCACATTGTAAAATAAGGAATTCTATTTCCAAGAGTCGTTAGAATATGAAATATTGTGTAGATAAAAATGGATATACAACTAGGATTTGAATGGATATATGGTGCCCCGTAGGATTTGAACCTACGCATGTCCACTAGGCCAAAAATTAAAACATACCTAGATTCGTAGTGTATGAAGTCTCCCTATGGGTTTGGACATAGGTGAAGCAGTTGAACAGACTCTGTGCATGGGATCCCCTGCAGTGACATATCAATGAAAACTAGAGGTAAGGACATATAAGAGACAATGTAAATATGAATTGTGTCTTAGTGTATGATGTCTCCCTATGGGTTCAGACGTAGGCAAAGCAGTTGAACAGACTCTGTGCATGGAATCCCTTGCAGTGATATATCAATGAAAAAATAGAGGTAAGGACATATAAGAGACAATGTAAATATGAATTGTGTCTTATATGTCCTTTTGACAACCATTCTCCTCCTTAAGTTGAAGCATCATTTTCACAGCACAATCTCCTCTTATATTTTCAAGATCTAGCAACCTCACATGTGAAAGGTCCTTCACCCCAAATCTAACCTGCAATTCAAATTTAAAATCTCAACACTAGTAAAATCAGCTAGTAAAATCAACCGTAAAACAAAACACATGCTGCATAAACTCTAAGCCAAATAAGAATGAACTGGTAAATGTCTTACCCAAGAGAGCATAGCATCTGCAGCTTCACTTGAAGCAGGACCCATGGTGCTCTTATTAGCTCCAAATCCACGATCGTTCAATCGTATGCCTTCCTTTTTGACAATTTGAAGCAACTCCTCCATGTATTTTATGTCTTTCAAATCTGGTTTTTCAATTGCTTCCAGGGAAACATACTTCTAAAGCAAACAATCACTAACATCCTTCATTTCAAAGGGCTTATAGTGCGCAATCTAATCCCATAGCAGATCCGTTACATTTGTCCCATTTATTTTTTAGCGCAGGGCTTAGGAACAACTGGTAAGCTTCACCTAAAGCTTCAAATCAACCATTTGCAAGCAAGAGATTTATCTAGGTATATGGAGAAGCCGATGTAGGGCATCAAATCGTACCTTGTATTGCTGATATTTTGCAAAAGCGATGAACTCGAGCTAACCACATGGAAAACATCGGCCTGGTTTGAGAGCTCGGATGCAATCGAAACGCTGGTTTGAGAGCTCCGGATGCAATCGAAAATGCCCGATCAATGTGTTGCGGTATGTTTTGGCCTTACAGAATCAACCCTCACTCTGTATATGCCCTCCGGTATAACCAAATCAGCATCTAAGCATATCCGACGGGCCATTTTTTTTAGCTATCATAGGCGATTCGGCAGGCATTTTTTGGTCGCTATCGGCAAGTATGGAAGAGATAATCGGAAAACCAAAGATGCCCGGAAGTATTTTGCAAGATTTGGCATCGGCCCAGCCCGCAATCCAGGTTCATGATCTCTTTGTGTATATTTTCGGCTGCACCAAACAGATCCGGAATGCAACCATGTGGCATGGCCACAAGTCCTGCCCTAAATCGATTTCCAAACAACCCTAAAGCGATTTCCACACCACTACCACTGCTTCAGCCTCAGAAATCTACATATATCTCAAATGCTTATTCGGCTGTATATAGCATTGGCAATATCTGCAGCATCCCATATTACTCTGCTACAGACCCAAAAAGGAGCCGTGAAGAAGCCGCTCCTTTCGCTTCAACTCTGGGAAAATTTTGATGGGTACCAAAGAACCCTAAAATACAGCTTTCGAGTTTTGCATGCCACGAATCAGATTTTTTTTTTTTTTAAGGGGGGTAAACCATTGGCAAGCGCTATAAAAAATAAGGAATATGCATGCGCACTCTAGATGTACGCATTAGTACACCCACGAGAATACGCCACGAAATCATATAAAAACCTTAGGGAAAAAAATACAAAAACACAAAAGCAACCCCCTGTTATTTTGCTACATATTCAAGAGCACCGACAATGTAAAGAAGACCTTGAAGATGTTTACAGTTCAACAGTCGGTGGATTTTAGATAGTGTATTTCTTGAAGGTTGGAGTGCTCGACTTCACGATGGAGCTGTGTACTGAATGCAGGATAAGTCGAGACACGGTTCGGTTCAGATATTGCATTCGGAAGCACAAACTCTGTATGTCACTTTCAAGTATAGGAGATGGCGAAATGTCCGTGAAGGAAGAAAGTACGTCTGGATTCCTGTTGAACAAGATGACAATGATGGCACTCATTCCGTTGTCATAGATTTGAACATTCATAAGGATAATCAGATGTTCAAAAGTCTGAGAGCGGAGAGCGAGTGGTCTCTATTCGATGTTCGGCGGCAATTAGAGTTTGAGACAGACTTAAATTTCTTCCATTTCATGATAGACGGCCAGAAGGTGGGAATGCGCAGAGAAGAATGCGATAAAATGGGGTCATGCATGCCACCCAAAGTCATATCTGTATATGAATCTATCTAATATAAATATAAGTGATTGTTTATATTAATTGCAAACATTTGCTTTCATTGGAATATAAGACTTAAAGTAGCCATGTTGCGAAATTATGTACAACATAAATTGTGGATGTATTTTCACACCGTACTTACGGTGCGAAATTGTGGCTCTCATAAAATATGGAAGGGCCATTTTCGCACAGTAGCCACAGTGCGGAAATGTGCATAGCATAAAAAATGAAAGGGGTATTTTCGCACCATAGCCACGGTGCGAAATTGTACATACAATAAGATATTGAAGGGTTGTTTTTGCACCGTAGCCACGGTGCGAAAATGTGCATAGTATAAAAAATGGAAGGGGTATTTTCGCACCGTAGCCACGGTGCGAAATTGTAAATAGAATGAATTATCGAAGTCTTGTTTTCGCATCGTAGCCACGGTGCGAATTTGTGCATAGCATAAATTAAGGAAGTGTTATTTTCGCATCGTTGCCACATTGTTAGTCTCTCTTGCAAATCAAGCCGCTACAAAGGTGCTCACATTCTAAGCGTCATAAATCGAGGCGCTGCTCCATGAGAATGGCAAATAGCGGGTCAGATAAGGCATGGGAGCTGTTTAGCGCATGGTATGACAAAATAGTGGAGAAAGAAGGGGATTTTCGTCAGAAGCATCCAGAAGAGTTCGAGGAGGAGCTAGAGGAACCAGTGGATGCAACCACTGTATATAATAATTTTTGCCTGAGCGTAGACATTATGGCAAAGTGTAACAGGTTTACTGATGCATATGGCGGCATCCTTCATAGCTTCATGGCTAGAGCTGATCCTGACGTGAAACCATGTCCTGTGACACTAAGCAAGATGTTTCCAAAACCTGATCAAGACCGAATTAGAAGGTTCTTGAAGAAACTACCTGCAGAACTGTGCAGGCAAGAGGGCAAGGAAAGTTTTTTCGGCCTAGATATCATATTCAGCACATACATGATTTACACTAAGCCAAGCAAAGATGCCAGTTCTTCTTCAAGTGCACAGGTCGCTCAAACAGAATGCCCCGCCTCACCAGTAGAGGAGCCGATAGATCCTGAGGAAGAGAAGCTCGTACTGGAAAATGAGGAGAACGAGGTTGTGGAAGAGGAGGTCTCTGAGAAAAAATTATCTACTTGGGGGTTATCAGAAGCATATCCCATCCATGTAGGTGGGAAACCATACTTGTTGCTGCCGGACATATCTGAAGTGACCGGGTTGAGAGAAAACGAGATATTGGGCCAGATATATGCGCATGTTGTAGGCCCGGGAGGACTTATATACTTTGAGACTGATGTCCCCAGACAAATGATGGAGGCTGTGACTTATGATGGATCCTCAATACCTCCAGAGGATGCATTTGAAATTGTCATGCAGCAAGCTGAAGCAGGGTATGAAGCAGTGAAAGATGTCAAATTTGAAGCTGCTAGCTCTTCAAACACTGATCCTGTGTTCATAGAACGTGAGCTGTCGAAGTCCTCTTTCAAAATAACAAACCCAGCTGTTGTCGACCGGGACAAGAGAGAGGTATTTATCTGGTTTCATTTTTTATTTCTTCTTGAATCTGATGTTTCTTTTATGCAGGAGTTATTTATTGATGACTTCTGTGCAAGGCATCAGAGAGTCACCCTAGGTCGGGACGCTAGTATTGCACATTATATGGGCTACCTTCACAAGGGGGAAATTATTGTGTTTCACAATAAATATAGTCCATCTGGAGTACAGGAGGTCCTCAAGCTTAAAGCTCTGTCCTTAGCTAGCAACCACGTGAGCCGCAAACTATAATCGAGTTATAGCAGTAGATAGGGCTATCGCAATGTATGTCTTCGGGGGCTTCAAAATGTACTCTGTCCTTGCAAATAAATCAGCTCTAGGCTTGAGTGGAGTGGACAAGGAAACACTTCGCTTGTCCTGTACACAGAAGGACCCTGACATATTGTATCTGTTAGATGCAATTGGGGCTGGAGTAAAGGAAGAGGACTTAGAAGAATTTGATTCGGGTACTCCAGGCCCTGATGCCAAGAAAAAGAAATGTACTTAAAAAACTTTTGTATTAATATAATGTCATTATTCTATGGATTTGAAACAAGATGACAGATTACTTGAGATTGCCGAGCTAGGGATTTGATTGTGTCCAGGACGAGGCTTCCATATCAAGACCAGATATTATGAACCAGGCTTTGGAGAGAGCTTTGGCGGCTGGGCTGTGTGTCTAGCTTTTCAGGTGGGCTGACTGGCACATCCCAACAATGCAGCATCTCTTTTAATTTCTCTTTTGGTATCCAATCTGTATAATTGATTCAAGATTGAAGCACATGTGCCTTCTTTGAGCAGTGCGGGAGACTGCTCAGATTACTCTTTGTCTCTTTTTCTCTTCATCTCTACTTTTGCAGAAGGTTGTTTTAGAGCATTCAAGATTTATCTGCAGTTTCTGGAAAATGAGTATTTTGCTCCTGTAGTATTCTGTTGTTAAATGGAAGAAGAGGTTGAGAGAAGACTTATATATACGGTAGCTGCAGATATGATTTCGGATCCATATGGGATCATTTGTGCTTAAATTATATCTGATCCATAAGGGATCTTTGTATTGTAATTTTTCCTATCTGATCAATACAAAAACTTCTTACTTTCAAAAAAAAAAAAAAAAAAAAAAAAAAAAAAATTAATATAATGTCTTTTCTATAAATTGTCTTTTCTATAATGTATCAATTGTTTTCATATGACGAAAATGCTTTTGTATGAATGTTCATCTATGATATTCATTAATTGTTACAATTCAATGTCAGCAATAAATCCTTGTTAGATGTATATGTTAGGTATTCTTTAATGGTGGCTACGGTGCGAAAACAAGTTGTCGACAGTTTTTGGACTAGCAGTTTTTGGACTGCCCTATTTCGCACCGTGGCTATGGTGCGAAAACAGGATGTCGGCAGTTTTTAGACTGCCCGATTTCGCACCGTGGCTACTATAAACATTTTTTAGTCTAGGGGTTTATGGGATCGGTACAGACAATATTGCTTATTTGAATTTCTTTCCCTTGCTAAAATCCGCTCATGTCCATGGAAGGCGCTAGCTCTGAAATCCCACAAAATGAGGCGCTTGACCAGCGCCAGAATGTTGAGGAGGTCATTACTAGCAGCGCCGAGACTGCTATTACCATCACAGAGACCGCCGATCACAAGCCAGCAAATGGACGTAGATGAGACTGCCCTTCCAGAAGGGTTCGGGCAAAGCCTTGGGAATGTCGTCCACACTATTAATAATAGTGTGGACGAATATTTCCAAAACCTGAACGTGTTTCCTACTCGGGTTCTTTGCCGCCCGGTAAGGTTGTTGGGGAAGGAGTTTTTCCGGTGAGGCCTTTATGCGCCACAATATTCCGGTTCGGATGATCAGATTGTGGTATCGGTGGACACGCGGCTCGATCCAACAACGGGTCGCCCTTCCCACCCCAGGCGAGGAGGCGATGAGGAAGCCGTCGGGTCATACGTCATGTGGCCCGGGTTGATGACATCCATGTAATAAGACGGCGGAGGCACGGGCCATTCCAGTTCTTGTGTAATGAGATCGATTACATGCCGAAACCATTGGGGGCCTTCTACACACACGCCGTGTGTGGCGGGTTGACCAGGGGCCATGGTGCCGGTGGGTCGCCGAATCAAGTAACTCCCTCGTCTATGGCGTTGGGACCACCACCGTGATTCGAAATGTTTGGCAGTGGTGAGGGGGAGGAACAAGTGCAAGGGTAGCAGCCGATTATGGAAGTGCAAAGATGACCCGGCATCACCTGGTCCAAAGATGATCGCCAGGATCACCGGACCCGGCATGATGATCAAGATCAAGAGGGACCAGCATGCTTTCGCCGGGATCGAGGTTGATCACGCTGCAGCCCGGTTCAGTGGAGCAGGTACTAGAAGCCCATTCCCGGCGTTTTGAAATCCACGCCGAAGAAATCTGACCCGGCAAAGCCTCCTAAGCTTGTTCCTAGTTGGAGACAAGCTGAGAGAGATGCAGCCAAGGAGACAGATAAGCTTGGGAATAAGCAGAAGCCGAAGGAAGGGGAGCCTAGTATTAGATATGGTGGCCCTGAGAAGATAAAGGGTGCTCCTCCTAGCACTCAGGCTTTGAAGGAGATTAGGTACTGGCAGGCACGCACCAAGCCTTTGATTCCCAAGCTTGCCTTCGCTAGAATGGTCAGGTACGAGATGCTGGCCATTATTTACAGGAGGAAGGAATCAAGGAGGAAGAGGAGGGACAGAGCACCAGACTTCGTCCCGATGGTGGAGGAGGAGGTGAATAGAATCCAAGCAGAGGCCTTGGATATACTGCAAGAGGCAGCAGAGGTTCATCTAATTAGCCTCTTTGAGGACACTGTCCGCTGTTGTGTGCACAGAGGACGTGTTACTGTGTAGGATGCGAAAATGACTATTTCACATTCTGTGGGAAGGTCTATTTCGCACCGTCACCACGGTGCGAAAATGACTATTCCACATTCTGTGGGAAAATCTCGTTGCCACGGTGTGAAAATAGTAGTTCCAAAGTTTTTGGAGGGCGCAATTTCGCACCATGACTTCGGTGCGAAACAGACTGTTCCACACACTACGAAGATAATGCTTATCTGAATTTAGAATCTACATGTAAGGAAAATGGCCAAGAGCTTTCCAAATTGAATATGTGCGGTAAATAGATGGATCACATGTATCACTTATGGTTACATACTTATAACTAGAGAATGTCTGAAGTATTCTAGTAACAGAATTGAGAACTCATATAAGAGGCATAGCATACATGAATGCAGAAGTTCATTCGCAATCGGGATCATCATGAGCAGGTAGTTGAGTGATGCGATTAATCTCATAGACGCGACGCTCTGGAACCCTCCAAAGGTGGATAACAACATGATAAAACCCGTTGGAAGAACGATTTCGACCCTCTGCTACTCCTTCCAGCCAGGGATCAAGGGGGATACCCCTCTGAGAACATCTATAAAGATCATTATATGTCATAGTGCAAGTAATGAAGTCTATATCTTCGGGACGAGGAGGCAAGGTAGACCCCCTGTAATAAGAATAACCAGGCCGAGACATAGCAAATGGATGCCTTCTGCATTGAATGGAGCTGTACTTATATCGAACAAAATTATTGACATGCACTGTAGCAGCATTATTGGTTATATATACGAGCATAATGTACAAAATACACATGTAAATATAATGTACGTATATAGCATATATACCTGGTTTCTCTTTAAATAGGCATCTATTCCTTCATTGTCTTTGTCTGCTTCTTGTTTGTATGCTCCTTGCCTCCCTGTCCGCTTCTTGTTGCTCCTTGCCTCACTGTCTGATCCTTTCTTGCATGCTCCTTGCCTTCCTGTCTGCTCCACTAGTTGTTCCTTGTCTGCTCCACTAGTTTCTTGCAAATGGTAACTTTGCAAGAACATCCTCGCTGGGTTGATCCGGAATATTTGCAAGCATGCGGTAGAATTAATACGTGCACTTTTGATGAATTTTTTAGCAACTTTTGGGGGCATCGATGGCGTCACGGTCCAACCACAGAGCTTGCAAGGCAGCTGATCAACTTCATTATCGATCGCTATACTCGTCATCTCCCTCCACTGCCGGAGATCAGTTCGAGTCATGCAAGGATCACTCTAAGTGCTTTGGAACTTCTTGAACCCCCCTCAGATTTAGAAGATAGGCTAGAACAGTTGAAGGTCTGCTTTTCCATGGTTTCATGGCCTACTCTCTGGATCAGTATATGCCTCTGGTCATTCCTACTAGTGAGAAGAATAGGATTTATATCCTCATTGAACTTTACAACTTCCATTACAAATCCTATTCCGTTCCCTTGACTTCAACACACCTAGCTATAAATTCTTTCACCTTGCTTTCACTTCTCACCTTTGTTCCATGTTTTCACCTTGCTTTCACTTCTCGTGTTCTCACCTTGCTTTCACTTCTCACCTTGTGTTCCGTGTTCTTTGCTAATTGATCTTGATCCTTGCTTCTTGCTCCTTGATCTTCCTTGTTTCTTTATCTTCTTGGTCTTTGGTCTTCCTTGTTCCTTGCTACTTGATCTTGATCCTTGTTCTTTGCTACTTCATCTTCGTGCTCCTTCATGCTACTTGGTCTTGTTCCTTGCTCTTGATCTTGCTACTTGATCTTGTTTCTTGCTTCCTTGCTCCATGATCTTCCTTGTTCCTTGATCTTCTTGCTCCTTGATCTTCCTTGTTCCTTGCTTCTTGCTACTTGATCTTGATCCTTGTTCCTTGCTACTTGATCTTCATGCTCCTTGCTACTTGGTCTTCTTCCTTGCTTCTTGCTCCTTGTTCCTTGCTCTGCTCCTTGTTCCTTGCTCCGTCGGTAATCCTTGCTTGCTTTTGCAAATGATTGGATCCAATCCTTCCTGGGCTACTCCAGAAGGCCTGCAAGCATGCCCCAGGCTTGCAATGGAGTTGATCAACTTTATTCTGGAGCGATTTGATTGTGGTCATGAGCCACTGATGGAAATTAATCCATCTGAATGTTATAGGAGACTTGCAATGAGGGGAATTCTTGAACCCCCTCCTTATCTGGACGAGATGCTACAGCAGTTGAGGCCTCTTCTTCGTGCTGGTTATTTAGCACACTCTCTGGATCAATACATATCAGAGTTCATTCATGAAATTTGTAAGGGACAGATGTATGGCCTTATTAGGACGTACTACAACGAGTACAACAACTTTGTGGAGTTGGGTCCGCTCTTCTTCCGTGAGTATCATCATGTGGAATTACTTTTTCTAATGACTAGGTACCCCATATGGTGGGAAGAATCAGGCTGGGATACGCGTGAGCTCTGGTTTCCTAACTCAGCTGCGTGGGTTACCCCTCGCAGGGGAAGGGAAAGGGGAAGGGGAAGGGGTTAGGAACCTAGGGGAAGGTTACTAGGGACATACTGCCGTGGTCTCTAGTGACCTTTGCTATCTATCATACATAATTCATATGATACCGTGTTAATATGTTCTCTAAATGTGAAATCGACTCAGTTACAAATTATTGAAGGGCCTATTTCGCACCGTAGCCACGGTGCGAAATCGACTCAGTTACAAATTATTGAAGGGCCTATTTCGCACCGTGGCTACGGTGCGAAATACGTGGATATTCGCTAGTTACATGCCCATATTTCGCACCGTATCCACGGTGCGAAATCGACTCAGTTACAAATTATTGAAGGGCCTATTTCGCACAGTGGCTACGGTGTGAAATACGTGGATCCAGTTTAGTTACATGCCCATATTTCGCACCGTGGTCATGATGCGCAATACATGCATCCACAGTGAGCACTATCGAACTGATAAATAAACCAACTCTTTTACAGTAGAGACATTATCAAGAGCTCTCAATACGGACATAACCTTTGCCTTGCCTACATCTCATTGATCTCCACTCCCTTGATCGCTCAACAGCTGCGGACTTATACCAAGCTTCCCTCTTTTTTTCCCGCTGGGTTTTTTGTCTAAACAACTTAGCAAGTGTTAATTCACTCTGGTTCCGTGATTTCTTCACCCACTTGGACACGATCCTTCTGTAAAACCATTGACACATCTGCTGTAAGGAATTCCCAACTGAACCTCTGTGTTGAGTGAAACGGATTCCCAGGCTTCTATATTCCCTGACAAACCACACGCCATGTGCGAACAGAATATGGACATAGTGAGTCAAATTGGCCTCACCCCATGCCGTCAGGAAAGACTTAGTGAAGTTTGTGGATCGCCTCACGGAATTTGGCAACATCATTTTCCTGCACTACCTTTTTTTACGCATTTCCTTTACCGGTCTGGAGAAATCCTGCCATGCCTTGATTTTCTTCAGGCGTGATCTACCACGATCATTTCGATCATCCTCAGCTGCAATAAGATCCTTGTAAGCTTCCCAAACACCAGATAAGTTCTCTTTCGCGGGAGGCAAAAACCTCTTAGCCTTTGGACCACCCATACTGGGTTTCAGGGGAACCTTGCCGGATATCTTTGGATCTTGAAGTATTTTGTAGTGCCCACCATGAAGTCCCACATTAGATAGCACCTTTTCAACTTCATGCATGACAGCTTCCCTAGAGCTTTGGGGTGATTTATTCCAAGCAAACAGGATACTCATGTAAACCATCTTGTCTATGATTCTCAAGAAAGCATGAAGGGTGCATATGTGTACTCTTTTTAACGGAATTGGTAGAATTGGCATCAAGGTTGTGTCCTTCTCTTCTCTATTTGGTGGCTCATCCTGGACACAGTCTAATGTACTCTTGTCCAACCCAAATTGAATCTTTTTTCAGATAGAGGCGGTAGGGACAAGCATGAGTAGTCTTACCAGCACCATGCTTCATTCTATACATGCATTTTATTGTCTTCAAATCTGCAGCAAGATGCCATTCAACCTCGTACTCACCATATCCAGGAACTGCAAGTTTTTCTCCGATTTCGTGAGAGGCAATCATTGTGGGGATGGGTGTTTGATCAAAAAGCCATTTCAGTATACTGTGATTTTCCTCTGGTACCTGAAATAAACCAACCCACCAAATGTGATCTTCAGACTGGACGGAAAACTTACCATCTAGATTTGACTCTTCATTCCCTGTATTCAAAGCTCTGTTCATTAGACTCAGTGAAACCCTCTCGTACTTCTCGCCTTTCACCAATTCCATTTCATCCAGCTTCAAAACAATTCTTAGTTTGCCAGCACACTCTTCTACCTTCATATCATAAAATCGAACCAAAAGCTGAAGCATTCTACTTAAGTCTATCCAGCAATTGTTATTTTCATTAAGGCAGAAAGTATCACCAAACTTCGACTTCTTCTTACCTTTGGTATAGGATGGCAATGTATTCAAATTGACACTGCTGGTCAGCTGATACATATCACCAAGAAGCTCTTGCACTTGTCTGTTTCTCGATGACCTACAAGTCCTCACACTAGTCATCCTTGGTAGTAGAATAGTTTTGGTAATACCTTGTTGTTTAAGGCCATCCTGCAAGCATCTGAACAAAGCA
This sequence comes from Isoetes taiwanensis, assembly GCA_021234155.1. Taxonomy (NCBI): domain Eukaryota; kingdom Viridiplantae; phylum Streptophyta; class Lycopodiopsida; order Isoetales; family Isoetaceae; genus Isoetes; species Isoetes taiwanensis. The sequence goes on along the minus strand of JAJEKV010000195.1, from coordinate 189,807 downwards.
ATGTAAGCTTGCCTACTTATTCCGACATTGTCACACAGTTCTTGCCCTGATTCTGAGGTTTGACCGTTCCCCAACTCATGCAGCAGTTGCTGTACTACAGATTTCCTAAGTTGAATGCTACCAGGAAGCTTTAACATTTCTAATACATCATCTTTAGTAACCAATTTCTTTAATAAACGGGCAATATTAGCAGGTTTCCTCTTATTTTCTTCTGCCAGGTTTGGATCAACAAGCTTTTTAATAGCCATGACCCTTTTTTTTGAGCCTCCACCCCCAGGGGCTAATATATTTATGGGCTTCAGGTTTCTTGCCCTCTCCCTGATCCCCAGTGGAGTTCTTTTCAAGCGTTTAACTCGCTTGTGAAGGGAATCATTTTCTTGCGCAACCCTCTTCATTCCTTCCTGCAGTGATTTCATCTCCGTCACCAATTTCTGATTTTCTACCTCCAATTCATTGAGCTTGCGGCATTGTTGAGACAGAAAGTAGTTCGCCTGTTGGAGCTGATTAACATCTGATAAAACTTTGCAATTGAATCCATACAAGTGGATATACATGGCACGCAAATGTGGATCAGTATTACCATTAACCAAATTATTATAGTAACCTAGTAACCCTTGCTGTCCCCTACAAGCAAATTCAATAAGACCGGATGCATAGTGAAAGTTTGGATGGGCTCGAGTAAAAGGATCACAAGGATACAGTTGGCCTTTAGCCCAGAGGTCTATATTCATGGCTCCAGAAGCTCGCAATGCATCTTCATCTATTGGTTGTTTCCAAGTGAACTTATTCATGTAAGGCAGGCATCCTTTTGGCACTTGCACTCTAAATTGACCCTCGGAATTAGTTTGATCCTGAAACAGAAGTATTTGAACCAAGAACACTCAAAGGAATGCAATGACAACTCGGAAACCAAATACCTTTGCCATTGACGTTGCAAATAACCGAGAACCAGAGCGGAGCTTAGAATTAGGAAGATTCTTTTTTTTTTTTTTTTGTGGAAACGGCAGTAGTATTATATTACATGTAATTACATGGTAATACAAAAAGACAGGGGGAAACCCCCTGTACTAAAGGCCAAATTGGAAAATGGCCTTGACACTCCAGAGGAGGATAGTTACTAAGATTAAAACACTGATTGAAGTTTTTAACAGAATATCAGAAACAAAATTATAAAAGCTTAAAGTTTCTTTTGTTCTGGTAAATCCTGCTGGTGTGCTGAGTCTTCAGTTTCCTGTGACTCCGTCTAAGGAGATTACTGCCGAGGCGTGAATGGTAAACCTAAAAAGCAGATCATCGAGCTCCTGTGCTCCATAGGAAGAGGAATCCAGAATGTAGAGGATCCAAGACTCTCGGGCCTCCATACAAATTTGAAGCTTCTCCTCAAAATAAGGCTTGATCTCCTGCTTGAAAACCCAGATATCATCATCTTTCAGTACTTGTTGTAAGGTTCGAATCATTATCGTTTCTGTTTTGACCCACTGCAGAGCTGCCAGCACCTCCTGATGAGTCATAGGACGAGTATCTTCCGGAACCTCCCGGGCATGGCCGCCTTCATAATGTTTATTGACCAGATAATCTGTTACAGACATTAGAAGTGTTACTGAAATAAGACGAAAAGAAAGCATAGAACCCTTGAAAAGAGCCCAAATCATCCCATCTTTTGTCATAATTGCATCCTTTTTTCATTCTATGAGCCATGGCTGCTTCTGCTAGCTCCAATTGAAGGGTAGTCTTAAGATAGTTCAAGTCTGGACTGTGGTGGTTAATGGCAACATTGTTCTTTAGCCACATTATACCCTTTGCCATCCATGGCCCAGTTCTGCTCCACTGTCTGTGCTCCCCTCCCTCTATTGTGTCTTGTTAGAGCTTTGTAAATATTTCTATTGGAACTGGTATCTTGTAGGAGACTAGAGATTTCCAACCATGTTTTCCAGTTCTCACCATTTACCATGTTACCAATTGTACCCAGGCCCCTATCCATCCACTCCTTGTATTTTCTTGGATGTTTAAGTGCTAGGCATCCATCATTTTCACTAACCAGCCCTTGATGCCAGAAGAAATTGAAGTTTTCTGAGACTTGTTCTATTGGATTCGCTTTAAAACACACAGAAACCTGATTCCAAGCTTGGATGATCCTTCTCATTATGGTGGAAGTGCCTGACCCTGTATTAAGTTGATAAAATGCTGAGTCAGGAAGGTGATGAGGTGTAGATGGACTTCCCACTATTGTAGTCTTCCCAATCCAATACTTAGTAAGGGCAAGGGCGGGGGATTTAGCAGCTGGGTCCAGAGCTCTCCAGACCAACTTAGCTGCCAGAGCTTGGGCCTGCAGGAAAAGATCTTTGCATCCCAACCCTCCTTTCCTTCTAGGTAGAATCAAATTTTTCCAACCTACCATGTGTGTGCCCTGCCAAATGAATTCCTTCATTATGATCTCTAGCTCCTGATAGGTCTTCTTGTCTGCAATTATTGCTGAAGAGAAGTACACATGAGAGCTGGCAATAACACTATTGATTATCTCTATTCTCCCAGCTAAGGATAAAGACTTAGGATACATTTGAAGTTTTTTCTTTATCTTGGTCACAATGGGTTCCCAAAGGCCATGCAGACTCATGTTGAGAGCTAATGGAAGACCTAACAATTTGGTAGCTTTTTGGAGACCACAAACACTTATGTCTTCAATGTGATTCTCAAGGGTGTCAGAGATGAAGGCACACTTTTCCTTGTTCAGGACCACCCCAGAAGCCTTCCCAAAAAGTTCCATTGCAGAGAGGAAATTTCTAATACTGTCCCCTTGTCTTTTTAAGAACACAAAGGTATCGTCAGCATACTGCATTACTGATAAAGCATCTTTTGAGTCAGGAAGATTTAAGCAACTAATCTTCTTATCTTGTTGCATCTTCATGATATATCTAGTAACCATTTCTGCTACTATTAAGAAGAGATAGGGGGCTAAAGGACACCCCTGTCTCACTCCTCTTTTGCACTCAAAAAAGGAGGAGGGAGAGCCATTAACCAAAACTGTTGAGCAGCCAGTTACATTGAAGCCAACTATTTTCCCAATAACCTGATCTGAGAAACCCAACTGTGCCATGGCTTTGTAAAGAAATTTCCAGTCAATGGTGTCATAGGCTCTTTTGAAATCCAATTTTAAAAGTACACAACCTTGATTGGATAGTTTATTCCAGTGTAAACCTTCATAAGCTCCAATGAAGTTGTCCAAGATGCACCTCCCTGGAAGAAATCCAGATTGAACTGGACAGATCTTATTCTGAAGAATCTTTTTTATCCTATTGGCAAAGATCTTAGCCAAAACTTTATATGTCACATTTGTTAATGAGATAGGCCTCCAATCCGAAAAGTTGATAGGCATATCTACCTTTGGGATGAGGGCAATTAGACCTGCATTAATTGCTGGGTGTAATTTCTCAGCCTGCCAAGCACCCTGTACAAATGTAACTATGTCCTTGTTCATTACATCCCAGAAATGATCATAAAATTCAGGAGGTAGACCGTCAGGACCAGGGCTTTTCCCATGAGCCATACTCCTTAATGTGCTTAAAATCTCTGCTTCCATTGGAACTGCCAGAAGCTGTACATCCTGAATATGATCATCTTTTGAGCCAAGGTATTCAAAGAATTCATCCATTTTAGCATTGTCATTATCCTTGGCTGTAAATAACTCCTTGTATTTAGTGTAGAACAATTTTTGGATGTCCTCTTGTTTAAAGAGCTCTTGTTGATTGTCATCTCGAACTGAGGCAATCCCATTGTTCATAATTCTGCTTTTAGCAGCTCTGAAGAAGAATTTTGAGCTGCAATCATCCATGCAGTTCACATATAGACTTCTGCTTTTTATGGCCAAACTTTTAGCTTCATATTCTTCAATCAACTTGACTTTCCTTTCCAGGGACTCCTCTCTCTGTTGCAGCTGCACATTAGCTTTGTCTGAAAAAAGGCTCTGCCTAACATCTCTTATTTCCGAGTAGACCTCCATTTTTTCTAATCTTTTTTTCCTGTTCCATTCCTTGCCCCACAGTTTCACCCAATTTTTGATTTGCTTATTCCTGCATATAAACTCCTTCATAGAGCCACTTGTATTCAAATGCTCTAGTGACATATAGAATCTGGTGAACTCCTCACAAAAGACCTTATTATTCAGAAAACTGGCATTAAATTTGAAGGGAGTGTCAGCACATCTGTTTTGAGGAAGAAGACCAGTGTCCAGGATCTGAGGGTAATGATCTGAGATTGAGTTACTACAATCATTACTGATGATCAAATTATCCCAGCCATCCAGTGTGGAAATGCTAGTATAATACCTGTCTAACAGACAATACACTCTGTCATTTCCTTTTCTCTTATTGCACCAGGAATATGCATTAGAGGAAGAAGGAGCATAATATATGAAGCTATGAATCAATTTATCCCATTGATCTCTCTCTCCTCTGGACATGTTGATCTTCTTTCCTGCTTTTTGTTCCCAAGATGGGGTATTATTAAAGTCTCCACTAAGGATCCAGTTACTAGTATTTTGACTCTGCAGCCAGATTGCCATAGTTTTCCATTGTTCTTCTCTTTCTTCAGGAGAGGTAGAAGCATAGACATTAATAATGCCTACTTGCTCTTGTCCAATCATCAAGAATGCCACTTGCCATCTACCTGATGGGTGTAGGAAGGAGTTCACCATTCTGCACCCGTTCCAAGCAATGCAAATGCCTCCTTTTGTGCCATCTGCAGGGGACCAAATGGATTCACCATTGGGGAAGATCCAATTTCCCAAGTTTGAAGCTTCAAAGGCTGGCAGCCTATGTTCCTGCAAAAGAACAATGTCTGCTTTGAGCTCTTTGATAGCTATTAGAGCCCTTTTCCTCTTCAGGGGGCCCTTAATTCCTCTTAAGTTCCAAGTGACAATCTTCATTGAGTTTTGGAGCTTCTGGAGTTTCTGGTAACAGGCCCATTCTCCCTGGGGGTATAGACCTTTTTTTGTCTTTTTTTGATTTGTGGCTGAGGAGTAACATAGTTCTGTACTTCACTCCCCAACTCCTCTCCACATACATCCTCATCCTCATCCTCCCAGAATTTACCATAAAGTCTAGAAGAAGGGTCTGCCAATTCCCTTAGCTTAGCTGCTGGAGTCTTGAACTCTTCCCTTTCCAAGGTAACTGTGTCTTCAGGAGTGTCTTTCTCCAACTCTTGATCAAAAGGGCTTATAGGTCTATTGATCTGATCACTGTCAATTTCCCGGCCGGCTGGAGTTACAAGTCTTTGGGGCTGGTTCCCCAATCCTTGGCCAGATGGACTTACAGGACTATTGCAATGCACAGCATCAATTCCCTGGCCTTCTGGAACTGGAAGCTGTGGGTTTGAATTACTTTCCAAATCCCCTGTGCCAGGTGTATCCTTTACATGTTCCACAGCAATGGAGGACTCAATTGTTGTATCTTTATTACTCAAAACTGGACCACAGACCTCTAATCCTTTGGGAAATAGTTCCATGACTGGAAGGGGAGATTCATTGTTTGTGTTGGCTGTCAAGGGAGAGATTTTAGGTGAGCTCGGTTCTCCTTTCTCCTGGCATCCAGTTGACTCCTCAGAGGAGGAATAGCTCCCATTCTCCTGGGGCTCCCTTATTGTGAGAGCCATGGAGTTATTCTTTTGATAAGACTTTTCTTCCTCCATAACCCCTTTCCCTTTAGCATCAGGATTGTTTAGGACCTTTACTTTAGAGGAGTCCTCCATGAATTTCACCTTTTTTTTCCATTCAGTTCTCTGTCTCCTTTCCAAACTCTTTCCTGCCTCCATTTTAATCCTCTCCTTTTCCCTTTCTTCTCTGATTTTCTGCCTCCTCCTTTTTCTTTTTTCACTCCCATTCTTGTTCTGCCTGGATCTTTCTGCCTTGCCTTTGTTGGGTGTGACCCACATTTCCTCCTTTTGGGTCCCCTGTTTCCCCTGGTTTATTTCCCTTGGACTCTCTTTTAGCTCCCTTTCTCCTTTACAGATTCTCCCCCCATGGAGTCTCAAACCACAAGCCGAGCATGGCTGTGGCAGACCTTGCCATACGAGCTTTAGGATTTTGGGATTACCAAAGTAATCCACAAATTTTATGTCGCCCGGGATTGGCTTTAGAAGATCGATTTGAGCCCACACTCTTGGAGCTTTATCTGGGGAAACTTCCCAGCTAATAATATTTCCAGTCTGCTGGAACAAAGTAATCAAGGATTGCTCATTCCAGTACATCGGGTTTAGGCCTTGTAGCGATGTCCAGGCCGGGTGATATAGTTCTGAGAAATTCAGAGGGTCAAAGGAAGGATACCATTTTTGAAAGAAAAACTGAGTGTTAGCCCTGGAAATGGTTCCTTGTTTGAGTAAAAGGGTAGCTGTCTGGTTATTACTACACTCAACCATAAAAAAAGGGAAGTCAATCCAGTATATACTGTTGATTGCTACCCCCTGTTCCATTCTCTCCAACTCTCCTTTTAAAAACTGAAGTCTTACCCCCTCATGTCGGATACAGCCAATGAGCCCTCGGGATTTCAGAAACTTTAGTTTACTTTCTACAGCAGCATTACGGAGAGGCTTACCCACAAAAACCGGTTCCTTGTCTGTCAATAGTTCCTTTCGCACCTCTTCCCCCACTTGATTTGAATACTCCAGGATTTGGTCCACTGCCTCCTTCTGACATTGCAAGGTCCCCACTCCAGAGGAGCGCCTGGTGTTCACCATATCTGCAGTAGAGGTAAGAAAATCTCCAAAAGCTAGGAAATCCTTCACCTTTTCGCCCTTCTCCACCGCTGCTAGTTGGCCTGCAATCTCCCGAATCTGACTGTGTCCCTTCTCACTTAGGGTACAAATAATATTCAATAACTCTGCATTCCCATTTTCCCTTTTGTCATTTCTCATATCCGTCATTGTTGTCCCTTTTCCCCCCAAATCTGCCCCTTTCTGCCCCTTTTGCACATTTCCCAATGCTGTCTCTGTCTGTCCCAACTGTTGACCGTTCCCAGACAACTCTGCCTCCTGTTCAACTACATTGCACGAATCTTTCCCTTTTTTATCCATTTCTTTTTCCATATTTTACTGTTTTTTAGGTTTCGAAACTGCAACAATCCACACTCCTAACTGTAAACTTTCACAACTATTTTATTATCCGTCCACGAACAGTGTGTATGAAAGACACCTGCTGCACTAACATTCCTATCACCTACAAACTCACCCAGCCAAGATTCTAACAGCAAAACCTCAGACTGAGGGACCACAGAGGAGATGGGCGTAAATAATTCTTCTGGGAAGAATCTATTGTAAACCAAACTCTCCCATAGCCGAGCACTTTCTCCCTCGAGCCATCCACAAGAGAATCTATCTCCTTGGATCACGATCGTGAAGAACTTCATGTTTTAGGGTTGAAAGTTTTCTGTCCTCCCGCCCGCGCCTCCGCCATCGTAGCATCTCATATGCCCTTTCAGAGTAATTAGCAAATTAGGGAGGAAGATTCTTGCCACAACAAATAGAGCGAAATTGAAAAATTTCGCTCTATTTGCTGGCAAGAATCCGCTATAATTCGAATTCAAACAATGTTTGGGCGCGATGGCAAGATCGTTGGCGCTCGATGGCGCGATGGCAAGCTCGATGGCGCGAGGGCAAGCTCGATAGCAAGCTCGATGGCGCTGAAGCTCGATGGTGGGAAAATGAAAATCTTAGATGTAATCATCAAATATTCAGGTCGTTAGGAAATAATGATTGCAAAGTTAGGTTCGAGGTTAGGTTCGAAGGTTAGGTAGTTAGGTTAGGGGAGAGTGAAAGTTAGGTATGGAGGGGGGGAAGCTAGGTTCGGGATCCTACGTGGCGGCCCCCCTAATATATTCTTACAAGGCCCTTATTTGACCTCAAAAAAACTCTAATGATTCCTATCATGGAGGGGGGAGGGAGGGGAAATAGTAAATGAGATTCGCACCCTACCTGGAAAGAGAGAACCTTATGTTCGTGTAGACCCTGGGTGCTAACCTGGAAAGAGAGAATCCTATGCTTTATTATAAATGTTGTGTTCATCCAAACGGTGCGTCCACCTATGTTGATAGGATGCTCACTGTCCCCTCATAAGTGCAGTGATCTAGGCTATGGAAAACAAAGACTGTGTGATTTTGACCGTGAATGAAGCCAGTATAAGATCTCTGTCCAACTATTTGGTTACGAGGTGTTTGACTTACTTTGATGCATTTTGGTTGTGACTTTTTATCTAGAAAGGTAAATGTTGTAGAACAGTTGGCTGAATCATGAAAGTCCCAGTCATATCAGTGCATGCATTCTCAGACATGTCTTGGTGTTTGAAATGATGCAAGCTAATTTATATTTGTAACTATTATTACATGTGCTATTGGCCATGGTTTTGTGGCAATGGAAGGCATCTGTTTGTTTTACCTCTCTGAAACAGATAGGTTACCTATGCATAAACCACGTATATAAACCATGTTGTGTATTTTAGTTTGGTTTCTCATACACAAGGCCATTAAATTGATGGGCTGACATATATAAATGGCTGAGAAGCACATATTTTTTTCAACTTAATGAAATATAAACCATGTTGTGTATTTTAGTTTGGTTTCTCATACACAAGGCCATTAAATTAATGGGCTGACATATATAAATGGCTGAGAAACACATATTTTTGGGTTGCCCCTAGGGGGGCAAACCCTTGTTTATGTGGGGTTTTGACATATTCTAGGTATATGCTGAAATATACCTAGGATATTCCGGTGACTGCTCTAAACTTATTATTCCCTGTAAACTCTCGGTCATCTGCGTTCTGGATCGCCGACGTTTGAACCGGTTAACTGGTAAGGCAAGCCGAAGCTCCTATCTTATTCCTTATTTCTGTGGTGATCATTGTTCCCATCTCATTCACTGGGTTTTACAAAAAACTGGAGGCTAATTATGCTCTCATACAGCCTTCAAATTTTCTAGAGCTTTTTACTTCAAGGAAATGGAATAAGCTGGAGGTTGTTGAGTGCGACTTAGAGGATATGGATGGCATTGAAGGGGCAATAGGAAATGCAGGCATAGTAGTCTATGCAATCGGGGCAAGTGAAAAGGAGGTGTTGCATGTGACAGGACCATATCGCATTGACTATAAAGCAACCAAAAACTTGATCGAGAAAGGTAAGAAGCTTATGTCTTTTATAGAAAGTTTGGACTAGGATAATGCAAAGATTGTGCTTCTCATATCACTGGTTCAAGAGCATAGGTCAAAATGGAACTGGTAGTTTGTAGAGCACATACTTATGTTTCTGCATCTAAAGTTCTAAGCAGAAATCATTTTGACAGGAAAGGAGCATGCTTTAGTCATCTGCAATCATTGTAGTGACATAGATTGGCTTGTTGGCTGGGTGCTTGCTGAGGTAAAATATGTTATCCTGACCAACATGCGCATTACATGAAAGTTAGTGCTGGACTGAAGGAACATTTAGTCCTTTGTGCATTTTTAAAAATTGTCTGGTAACGTGCATTGAGCATTAGACTGTTTTGTGTGAATGAATATTACCACACTTTGATGAACAGATGGTCTGTGCTCCAGCACTCTGGTTGTCTTGATAATGCTCGAACTGTGATGAAAAAATCCATGAAGATCTTGCCGGTAGTCCCATGTTCTCACATAAAATAATTATGTGCATGTATTTTGAATCTTCCAATATTTGTACTGTTCAAATTTCAAAATGTTTTTCTATATTGAGATATTGATTAGGATAAAAGACTTCTCTAGGTACAGAAGATGCCTATGCTATTAATCTAGCAGCCAGCATTATTTAATAACTGTTTTCTGTTCGATAAGCTTTAAGATAAGTATTTACAATATACTTTATGACCTACATTATTGATGTGTTTTTGTTGATCAAAGATGAGTGGTAACAATTTTGATTTTGTGGTTGTTTGTGAGACAGGTGATTGGTTGGTCCATGTGGTTCTCAGAATATGTATTTCTGGATAGGAACTGGTCAAAAGATGAAGTTACTTTGAAGGTGAAGCTTATGAATTTATTTAAAAGGTCTTTCTCCAGATATTAGATGTGTGCATTGTGTAAATGCAGAAAGGTTATCAACGACTGAAAGATTACCCACCGGCATTATGGTAAATGCAGATTGGTTATCAACGACCGAAAGATTACTCACCGGCATTATGGGTTGCTTTTTTGTTGAAGGGACATGATTTACAGAGGATAAGTTGAAGGCATCCTAAGAATATGCGGAGTCTACTGGGATTCGCGTGCCAAAGCATGTATTAATTCCTCGGACAAAGTAAACAACTTGAAGATTGATTTTATTCTTCAAATAGAAATGCATTAAGTTTTGGATCAGGTTGTGGTTTCGCCCTGTACCAATCTAGTCTTCATAGATGTTTGTTTTGACATCAGGATGATGTTTGGACAAAAGCTTGCAGATGGTGAACTCCATTCAGATACGGGTGATAGTATTCAAGGGAAAGGAATGATACAGGTGCATTTTTTTTTTATGTATCTGATTTCTATGTCTTGGAATGAAAGGATATTAATTATTGGTGTGCATTGGGTTATCTACGGCATTTCAGCTATTGAAACTTTTCATGAGTTGTTGCGACAGCCAAGTTTGCATCCAGAGGGAAACAAACCTGTTGCACCGATCGAGCTATGCCCTATACTGCAGATGTTATACAAGATTCTTATAACTAGGTAGGATTGGGCGCTTATGCTGGTTTTTCTTGGCTACTGATTTGTACTATTCGTTATGTGTTTGTTTTGACTTTTTGTTTTAGGAAAACAATTTGGCATTTTAACTTTGTAATTTGTTGTCAAAATAGTCATAGTTCCACTGGATAAAAATATATTCAACCTAGATAAGATCTGCGTCATCTTATTGCCTCTTTATGTTCCAGCATTTGGGACTTGATGAAATTACGTACTTGATTGCAGAGAGTGCGTCACTAGTGCCATTTTGCAAGCTCTACGTGATGAAAACATGCATGACCCAGGCAAAAGATAGAAATTGCACAAGATAAGGCTTGCTATATGCCTCAGCTCTTGGGAGATCTGCAACCACAATCTGCTACAAGGTTGAAGATTCCATGCAGGCCGATATTGGTGTAGGGTGCTTTGGTCGCTACTGCCTGTGTTTCAAGGGCTGAAATCTGAAGTTGAGGATATTATTGTGAAAATTTTATAATCTGTTCCTGTTAAGTAATGCCATAAACTAGTTTGCATCAGCAATAAGTAGGGTTGCTGGATCTACTAGGAAGAGTCCTTCAGATATCAGTCTTTACAAGTGAAGTAGTCTTTCGGCAATTTCTTATATTCAAGTTCTAAACAAAACTGTTGTAAAGAGTTATATATACTTTTTATTTTGCATATTGTTAGCATCCTTCGCGATGAATGGATTGCATAATCATGATTCTTTATGATAATTACACGTGTTGTGAGAGGGCCAGGTCTCTTTCTTTCACCAAATTCCTGATGCTCCTTTAGAGAGTCATGCTTCTTGTTAATGTAAATACTTACAATGATTAAGCATGCCGACGTGTCTATTGTATGTTGACATGTCTATTGTAGTGACATGGCATATTGATATAATGCCACGTTCACAACTTGATAGTAGTTCCTTCTACAATCATCTGCTCGCTGATTTATATGTATTGCATGTTTTTTCAATTCTCTTCATATAAAGATTATGTTCTAGCAAGAGGAGAGGAGAAAGTATTTGGGAAGGTCTTGCAAGGCAATTGGAATCCTGTAACTCCTGACGCACAGAAGAAGGATTTTCTTGCTCTCCAACATTTAAGAATCGGGAAGCTCGCATCTCTCACAAAGGCTCTAAAGTTTTTGCACCTCTAACTCGCATCTTTCACAAAGGCTCTAAAGGTTTTGCACCTTTAACTATTGGAGAGAAGAACATGATCAGCAATTAGCCATTTAAGCCAAGATGCAATACGTCGGCTAGAAGACTATATAAATTGGCAAGATTATCTCCAAAGACTTAAGGTATGGAGAGCAAAGTTTTTGGAATTGGTTTTTGGAACTCGTGCTAAGGTGGATGAGGTCAAGTTAATACTCGATGTTTTAAATGGATTTTCAAATGATTATCAAACTATTCAAGATCATCACTAGTTGAAGGCCAAGATCAAAATATCTTCTAGTCAATTTGAACCTCAGTTATTTGATAAAAAACAATTGAGAAAAAATGAAGCTTCTAACTATCTCAAGTTAGGACTGGTAATTTTCCTGTTACAACAAGAAATTTCAATACGCCGTCCCTATTGGTAAAAATTAGTATAGGGATCTTTTTACTTACTACTGTCATAGCAAGAAGAGACACATGAAGAGGTAAGAATCCCAAAATTTATGAATATTCGACTACAACTATAGAAGAAGATGCATGTGTTTACTATTGAAGATCTGCAAATTTAGTATCTAAACTTGGCAACCTAGAATGTTGATTCTACAGAGGCAATTTGATTGGTAGATTTTGGTGCAACTAAACAATTAGCAAGCCAGGAAATAATGATAAGACATTCAACCCCTATGATCAAACAAATTGCAAGAGCCAATTTGCTAAGTGTTAGTGATTTTGATCAGAAAATGTGACACATCTACGCAATAAGTTATGACTCAAGCATTCATATACTATATTCATACCCTTCTTACACCATCAATGAAATTCCAAATTAACACTCTTAGTCCTGCCCATCCACTGGTCCAAACTTAAAACATAGAGATTGCATCGGACGCCCTCCATCAATGCTCATGTACGGCTATCATTCCTGGAGGGAGGGAGGGAGATCTTGATTTAACTATGGAGATAGGGATTTTTGGTGTGTGCGTTGCATAGATCTTGTATTTTGAGTCTGGAATCATTGGATTTTACCTTTTCTTGCGAGCGAGTTTTGGAGTTAGGCTATGCATCAAACTTTTATTCCTCTACAAAACCTGCTCCTCAAATGTTTGAATCTCTCTATGACAAAAATCCGATCAGATCAAGTAGTTCTCTCATTTCTATGCTAACAAAACATGTATTTCCATTCTCTACTCTATTAGACTTATCCTTATGCTTCTGCAGTCCTTGTTCCATGACGAGCACCAAAGATTTCTTTAGGCCAATTCTCATAAAGTCATAGAATCAAGTATTCTATCGTTTTGAAGTAGCAATTTTGATTGATTGTGAAAACATAAGTTTGACGTATGATTTAAGCCACTTCACCCTTGGGCCATCGAGGGCAACCCTCTGTGTGCAGCACCTTGTTTTTAACTTAATGAAAGCAAGCAATCAAATGCGTCTAAGAAACCATTGCCCTTAATAACATGCATCTATCTTTTGCCAATATTTCAAGAAAAATATGCATATATCTTTTGCCAACATGGTCAAGAAATTGCATGCGAATCTTACAAAGTTTGGGATGAAAATAGCTTTATCCCGGTTTTGGTGATTTCCTCGTGGTGACTACTCTCCCGCGGAATCACTGACCCCTTTGCTCTGCCACGTCAGAATTGAAAGCACCCCAAATTTCACGCGTGCAGCAGTATATTTTGGTCAGTGCTTCTTTCTCAAAAGATCGCTACGTTGTGATTCCGCCAGAAGGTATACAACGGAGCCTGTCAGGTATAGATAACGGGCCCTCCGGAACGGATCCCATTCCCGGAGGGTAGTCACCGTGACGGAATTACCAAAACTGGGGTAAAGCTATTTTCACCCCAAACTTTGAGTGTTATAAGTTATTAATGATGCAAAAACATTATTCATGTGACCAAAAAATAAAATACACTCTTCTCCATGTTTGTCATTCCACATAGCTAGATAAGTGTATGTGCGTATCGACATATTGTCCAATAATTAACACACTTCTACAAAGTTGTTTGGACTATATAATTACAGCCACTTCCTATGGCCAGTCCTTTGAAAAAGGCAATCACTATCGTGGGTTTGGTTTAGGCTTTAGAGTTATAGCTTCACCATATTCTAAATATTGAATACTAGAATCTAACATACAGCTCATCGATGGAGCAGGCAATGCTATCAACCATGTTAGGATTACAGCTTCATCATATTCTGAATTTAAAAAACTAGAATTTAACAAATAGCTCATGGATTGCAATGCTATCAGCCATGTCATCGCACCATAAATTTAGGGGTTAGGGTTTAGACTAGAGGGTTAGGCATTTAGGATTTCTGTGTTTGGATAGGATGTTATGACTATGTTTTTTATATCTTTTACGGATGGAGAAGTTTTTATATCTTTTACACATGGAGACCATTCAAAAGGATTTGTTTAAGGTTTAATGGCTACAACTTTACCATATTATGAACTCTCACACGCATAGGAACTTTAAGTGCACGATGTATATTTTGTAGCTACATATAAATTTTCACACCACTCCACTTGAATACTTATTAGATTTGTTATCTTCCACAAAATCTAAACCATCCTAGGCACCAACTAATATTCTAGACTTTATGTGCTCCATCACTCTATCCATTCCATTATTCTATTCTATTATGTCTGCCTATTCCATTGCTTCACGATTAATGTTTGACCTCCGTAAGACCTATTACATCAACCAATTATTCCATTATATCTATGGACCTTAACATGATTACATTTTGACTCTTTATTCATTTATCATCTATGGTCTCCGTAAACGATAAAATAAAATAAGATTCAATTCAATTCATTCAATTTATTTCACCTACAAACTCCACACATATACCCATTCCACATGTCCCTGACTAATGCCCAGCATCGCCAGGCATATGTTTCTAGTAGTCCTTACAGCTGCAGCATTCAAGTGTAAAGATGTGCTCATGAGATCCAGCGACGTTTTACGGTTCAAAACAGGTTGAGAATAAGCTTCACCAAGAATTCATCGGCATGGAATGCGAGAAAATTGGAGAAACCCCTGCAAATCTGGATCAAATATTCAAGATAGGGTACATCTTGCGTGACTCACTGGAAATGGGTTTAGACGAGAAATGGGTTCAAGAGAGAGGTGTACTTAACTTCTAGAGCATTTTTCCTCGTGAAGAACAATCAGAACATTTCTTTGTATGGAATCATGGTAGAACGAGAAATCTGCAACTCTTAGAAACTGTTTGTATTTCTGTTATGATTCATTACCTTATTTATCACAGAAAGCACATGTAGTAACCTTCAAAGACTTACAGCTATGGGGGATACAAAGAACCAAAGATTGTAAGACAACATTATCCAATACTCAAAATTTATTTAAAATGCAAAACACTGGGCTTCATGGGCTAAAGGAATAAGTACTCAAATCCTTGTCAAGCCATGGCAAACTTCGTTCCAAGCTAGGCCTCTTCCTTCTAGACCTTCAAGTAGATGAAGCCGGGAGAGATATGAGGGGGCCAGGTCTAGGGAGGAAGAAATATCTGCCATTCATAACTAGGATGAGAAGGCAGTGGAAGGTCTCCAGAATGACATGGCATGAAGAAATTTCTTGGGGTGTCCAATACTTTTAGTCACAGGTGTAAAACTTTGGAGCCCAAATCGTATCTTATGCCACATCAAATTTGACTGAGGCAGGCTGACAGTGACGCATGGGATAGATTAAAACTTCACTAAACTTCTACCCTTAGGTTAGGCAAACCTACTAACAAATAATTGCATTTGACTATTGTTTCAGAATAAAAATTGATTGATGACTATTATCCCCAGTAACACCATAAATGACAAAGATAAATCTCAGTTGCAAATTTTTACCTCGCCTCTCCACAACTTAATGTTCAAGCTGCCAAATACATTTAATATTGGCAATGCATCATAGCATATACAATTGAACAGAAAGAAACATGTAATCATGGTCCTGAAATATAGATGAATTCATTTCCAAATACCATAGCTTACTATATATGCATCACCTGGTTTGTAGTTGAGACTGCTTTGCTCGCTAACATCATCTCCTCTTTGTTGCATTGGCAAATATTGTATGATGGAATACTGAATCTCTTTTTGTAACGGGCCCATGGTAGACCGCTCGAGTATTCGAACCTTGAATGTGCCTGTGGGGCGTTCCCGAGACACCGGCATAAATGGGTAGAAGCGACTACTCATAAAGTCTAGACGGTTTTGCCCAGTTGGTTAAGGGCATGTCGTTTAGGAATGTTACAGTTGGTATCAGAGCAGGTCTCGAGTTCGAGTCTCCATGGGTGCCTATATGCATGGGTAATTTGCAAAGACTTGGTAGTCATTGTGACATGGTATGACATAGGCATGGTGTAGCCTTGGATGCTCGAGGACAAGCATAGTTCTAGTGGGAGAGACTGTAACGGGCCCATGGTAGACCGCTCGAGTATTCGAACCTTGAATGTGCCTGTGGGGCGTTCCCGAGACACCGGCATAAATGGGTAGAAGCGACTACTCATAAAGTCTAGACGGTTTTGCCCAGTTGGTTAAGGGCATGTCGTTTAGGAACGTTACACTTTTGCTAGCACTTGTGTTATGCTTGCATTGAAAGAGGACAACTGCTAGTTCTTCGTTTGTGCCAGGATAGCATAATGCTGGTTTTTCAAAGTATTTATGCAAAGCAAGCCTTGTTAGTCAACCACTTGTGTTATGCTTAGTCAACCTTATGCTGCAGGAATTTGAAAAAAAAAAAAAAGAACAAAAAGATAGGCATATATAAATGTCTCAACACTTTTAGCCTAACGAATACACATCATACAGCTAATAGCTGTATGAAGTGCTACCGATATAGGACACGTAACATCATCACAAAAGTGAGGCATTCAGACAAAATTTAATTATTTACAGAAGAGAGAAGACGATCTGGCAAAGATTGAGAAATCACATTTTTAGCCTTCAATGAATTCATAAGCTTTGGTTGTCAAACTATCTACGTGTTTTCAGTCGGAGCTCACTTTGTTCCATTCAAGAATAATCAAGAGGCAACAAGATCCAATGGCTAATTGTCAGAAACCTACTTCTAGCAATGCTGAAGCTTTGCAGTGGGAGATGCAGACTGCCTTGAAGATGTTTGATAAACCACGTTTTTGAAATATGACCATCACACATCTTGACTTGCATGTGGCAAGAGAGGGCAACATAAAACCAGTTGGATTTGCAAGGTATGACGCAAATATGTTGTAGGAGCATTAGCCTACCAGAGAAAATAATTAATGAAAGAACATGCTCCCATATACGAGAGTGCTATGCCTGCAAATCATCCTCTCATTATCATCTCCTTGGAATAAGTATGTACTCACTTCTCCTATGCAAAGTTCATCTACAAGGTATTCAATATATGTATTCGATGTGAACACCGAGAGCACCAAGAGCTTCGTCTACTTTCTTTGCTTATGTGATGGCCAGAAAATTGTATAGAACGAGATTTGGCATACATCCTCTTCCAGTCATATCCTTGAAAAGTTTTTTGGAAGGCATCCCCTTTTAATCATACCTTCAACATCTTGGACCTCATCTAGTTTGGTGGCTTTGCAGAGTCCATTTATAAGTGCATTGTAGGTAACAAGATTTGGTATGCAGCCCCTTGGAATCATGCCCCGAAAAAGATCCGTTGGCTTTATCCATCTTGCTTGCTTTACAAAGACCATCTATAAGGCAATTGTAAGAAATAACATCTCAAAGACATCCCCTTTTAACCATATCTTCAACAACATCTTGGGCCTCATCTAGTTTGTTGGCTTTGCAGAGTCCATATATAAGTGAGTTGTAGGTGACAAGATTTGGTATGCCGCCCCTTCCAATCATGCCCTCAAAAAGAGCGTTGGCTTCATCCATCTTGCTTGCTTTACGAAGACCACATATATGGCAATTGTGACCATCTATAAGGCAATTGTAAGTAATAACAGCTGGAAGTCATTCTCTTATAATCATGTCTTCAACAACATCATGAATGAGTTGTAGGTGACAAGATTTGGTATATAGCCCCTTGTAATACAAAAAGAGCATTGGCTTCATCCATCTTGCTTGCTTACGAAGACCATCCATAAGGCAACTGTAAGTAACAACATTCGGAAGACATCCCCTTGTAATCACATCTTCAACAACAGTAAACAGTAAACGCCTCATCTAGTTTGTTGGCTTTACAGAGTCCAAAATGAGCGTTGGCTTCACCCATCTTGCTTGCTTTACAAAGACCATCTATAAGGCAAGTGTAAGTAACAACATCTGGAAGACATCCCCTTTCAATCATACCTTCAAAAACATTGTGGGCCTCATTTAGTTTGTTGGCTTTGCAGAGTCCATTTATAAGTGAGTTGCAGGTGACAAGATTTGGTATGCAGTTCCTTGTAATCATGCCCTCAAAAAGATCGTAAGCTTCATCCATGTTGCTTGCTTTACAAGGACCACCTATAAGGCAAGTGTAAGTAACAACATCTGAAAGACATCGCCTTGTAATCATATCTTTTGTAATCATATCTTAAACAGCACGAAATGCCACATCTAGTTTGTTAGCTTTGCAGAGTTCATTCTTGAGTGAGTTGTAGGTGACAAGATTTGGCATGCAGCCCCTTGTAATCATGCCCTCAAAAAGAGTGTTGGCTTCATCCATCTTGCTTGCTTTACAAAGACCATCTATAAGGCAAGTGTAAGTAACAACATCTGGAAGACATCCCTTTGTAATCATATCTTCAACAGCATGAAATGCCTCATCTAGTTTGTTGGCTTTGCAAAGTCCATTTATAAGTGAGTTGTAGGTGATAGGATCTGGTATGCAGGCCCTTTTAATCATGCCCTCAAAAAGAGTGTTGGCTTCATCCATCTTGCTTGCTTTACAAAGACCATCTATAAGGCAATTGCAAGTAACAACATCTGGAAGACATCCCCTTGTAATCATATTTTCAACAACACTAAACGCCTCATCTAGTTTGTTGGCTTTGGAAAGTCCATTTATAAGTGAGTTGCAGGTGACAAAATTTGGTATGCAGTTCCTTGTAATCATGCCCTCAAAAAGATCGTAAGCTTCATCCATCTTGCTTGCTTTACAAAGACCATCTATAAGGCAAGTGTAAGTAACAACATCTGGAAGACATCCCCTTTCAATCATACCTTCAAAAACATTGTGGGCCTCGTCTAGTTTGTTGGCTTTGCAGAGTCCATTGACAAGACAGTTGTAGATGACAAGATTTGGCATGCACCCCCTTTCAATCATGCCCTCAAAAAGAGTGTTGGCTTCATCCATCTTGCTTGCTTTACAAAGACCATCTATAAGGCAACTGTAAGTAACAACATTTGGAAGACAACCCCTTGTAATCATATTTTCAACAACACTAAACGCCTCATCTAGTTTGTTGGCTTTGGAAAGTCCATGTACAAGGCAGCTGTAAGTGACGGCATCCGGCATGCAGCCCCTTTTAATCATGCCCTCAAAAAGGGCGTTGGCTTCATCCATCTTGCTTGCTTTACAAAGACCATCTATACGGCAATTGTAAGTAATGACATCTGGAAGACATCCCCTTTCAATCATACCTTCAACAACATTGTGGGCCTCGTCTAGTTTGTTGGCTTTGCAGAGTCCATTGACAAGACAGTTGTAGGTGACAAGATTTGGCATGCACCCCCTTTCAATCATGCCCTCAAAAAGAGTTTTGGCTTCATCCATCTTGCTTGCTTTACAAAGACCATCTATAAGGCAACTGTAAGTAACAACATTTGGAAGACAACCCCTTGTAATCATATTTTCAACAACACTAAACGCCTCATCTAGTTTGTTGGCTTTGGAAAGTCCATGTACAAGGCAGCTGTAAGTGACGGCATCCGGCATGCAGCCCCTTTTAATCATGCCCTCAAAAAGAGCGTTGGCTTCATCCATCTTGCTTGCTTTACAGAGACCATCTATAAGGCAATTGTAAGTAATGACATCTGGAAGACATCCCCTTTCAATCATACCTTCAACAACATTGTGGGCCTCGTCTAGTTTGTTGGCTTTGCAGAGTCCATTGACAAGACAGTTGTAGGTGACAAGATTTGGCATGCACCCCCTTTCAATCATGCCCTCAAAAAGAGTGTTGGCTTCATCCATCTTGCTTGCTTTACAAAGACCATCTATAAGGCAATTGTAAGTAATGACATCTGGAAGACATCCCCTTTCAATCATACCTTCAACAACATTCTGGGCCTCGTCTAGTCTGTTGGCTTTGCAGAGTCCATTTACAAGACAGTTGTAGGTGACAAGATTTGGCATGCACCCCCTTTCAATCATGCCCTCAAAAAGAGTGTTGGCTTCATCCATCTTGCTTGCTTTACAAAGACCATCTATAAGGCAATTGTAAGTAATGACATCTGGAAGACATCCCCTTTCAATCATACCTTCAACAACATTGTGGGCCTCGTCTAGTCTGTTGGCTTTGCAGAGTCCATTTACAAGACAGTTGTAGGTGACAACATTTGGCAAGCATTCTCTGACATGCATCTCATAAAGAAGAGCATAAGCCTGATCCAACATTTTGGCTTTTGATAAGCCAGTCATGATAGAATTGTAGGTAACAACATGTGGTTGGTATCCTCGTGCAACCATCAAGTCCAACAAATGACATGCTTTTCCTAGTTCATTTGTACTACAAAATCCATGGATTACTTGAGTGTATGCTCTGACATCAGCAACACATCCTATCTTTTCCATTTCCCCCAGTAAAGCATTGGCCCGATCCATGAGCCCCAGCTTGCAGAGAGCTGTAATAACAAGTATATAAGTATAAGAATTTGCAACGCACTTTTTTTTAGACAGTTCATCAAACCACTCAACAGCCTCCTTAAATCTCCTGGTCTTAACACATGATTGGATGAGACAATTATAGGAAAAAGTGTCATGTGAAAATCCAGGTTTTGATGCAACCAACTTAAAGTCTCGTGTGGATGCAGAATCAAACCTTTCAACCTTCGTTTTTTTCAATGTTTTCCCAACAACACGAGGCGTTGGAAATGGTGTATCGTATTGTCTCAGAAGTGGCGTCTCGCATTGTGTCAGTGCCTTTATCGACTCTTTATCATGCAAAAGTTGGGAGATATTTCTTCTTGCCATCAATACAGATCCCGGCAACGGGATATGGCCCATAGACTTAAGCCATAGCCTATAACAACAAATGGGCTCCCGTATAATATGAGGTCGTTGAGTGAGAATCGAGCCAGAGAATTAAACCAGAGAACTAAATCAAATTTCAAGCCCCTCTTCTCACTTCTTAATCTCTTAAACGATTCCACAGAGCTCCACAATTTCACAGAGATCCACAACGATATGTCGTCCGCTCTATATTGTACGCTCTGGTTGTAATTTCCGTTCCATACATCAAAACCCTCGATCTGGTTTTTAGCATATTCTTGGTATATGTTGGTATGTACCTCGTTGATATTGCCAGTATTTTTAGCAGGCTTGCCTAACTGAGGTGGACCTTTTCGTGCAATTCTAGTGCATCCACATCGACACCCACGTCAGCAAGCCTGCTAGTCGCTGCTCATTCTGCCATTCTTCTCCATACATTCTTTGCCCTTCCCTTTACATTGGCCTTCTTCTCCATGCATTGGATTGCTGGAATATTAGTATAAGGTTCTACATTCAGGCTTTGCATTGTGTGTTTACACGGAGTTTCTTTTTTGCTTCTAAGTTCTTTCAAGTTATGCATCTAGAAGGGCCCATTTAAAGTCGGCAAGCACGCTAATCATTTGCTCATCCCGCTTCTGGGTTCTTTCAAGTTATGCATCTAGAAGGGCCCACGCTTCTGGGTTCTTTCAAGTTATGCATCTAGAAGGGCCCATTTTCGTCAGCAAGCCTGCTAATCGCTGCTCATTCTGCCATTCTTCTCCATACATTCTTTGCCCTTCCCTTTACATTGGCCTTGCATTGGACATTCTTTGCCCTTCCCTTTACATCGGCCTTCTTCTCCATGCATTGGATTGCTGGAATATCTAGTATAAGGTTCTACATTCAGGCTTTGCATATGGTTGGTGGGACTTGCATCCACCCACGTCTCCCACCCGATGGTAGCTAGTGGGTTTTGAACCCTGGTGGGGATTACCCCAATCCAAGACCTTACCACTAGACCAACACCGCGATGGGCCAGAAGAGCCCATTTTGGTTCGGCCTATTACCTTCTAGTAGCCATCTGCAATGTTTGAGACCTAGTGCTTTTAGAGCTTTTTAGCAACGGTTCGTCATGCTAGATACTGCAATTGGAACATCACTTAGATTTGCACTAAATGCTTATGCCCGCATAGCTGACTTCTAGATACATTTCAGATAAAGCAACACAAGCAAATTCAAGATTTCTTAGTTTGTGCTTAATGAATGCATGTATTTGTGAACTCTAATTTGTTGTAAGGATACAATGAAAGCCAACTGGGAGTACCTTTTGCTGTGAAAGTATTAATTTTTACTGCAATGTCTTTAGTTAATCCCCTTAGCTAAAACCTTACAAACAAGCTTCAAAAACTCCAAAATGTGAGGAAGCATTGTCTTCTTGATGCAAAGGGTAGCCTTAATATTGTGGTCGTCTTGCGGTTCAGAATGCAACCTGGTGTCTAATGGCCTAAACAAGCTCCCAGAGGATTGCTAAAAGATCATTTGTGTGTGTACCAGTTGTCAGCTGCTTCTAGGTCCTTAAATGCTCATATTGTGATGGAAATATAGAGATGTATTTAGCATTTAGCAAAATTTATGGTTACAGTTTATGAACTATTAGTAGCATGTATCTTAGTTGAATAGAGGACTCAATTACAAATGCTTTACAATTCAATTGGAGAGGATGTATTGCCCATGATTGGCTAACTTCTATTATGATTTCGTGAGCCTTTCCTTAGCTTTATTGACTAAGTGTGATCCGCCTGGTTGCAACCTTTTTTCCCAAAGTCTGGATGTTTGGTACTTTTTTCGACTTTGTTTCTAGCCATTTGATCCGCCCTACCACAATCTAATTTCCAGCCTATGAGCTTGGTACCCTCTAAAATTCCCTGCAAGCATTTTTTTTTTAAGTCTTGGTTAGATAAAGACAACGTGTTTGGCTTTACTGGTAGATTTGTCAGTTCCTCTCCTAGTTTCCTATTTTAGTAGAGCCATCTCTAGGATGATGCCTTTACATAATCTATTTTCTAGCTTACCATGTGTACCCTACAATAGGAATATTGTGGTTCCTAAAGCTTGTTCATAGTCATTACCGGTTCAGTTCATGGAGTTTATTCTGCAAGAGCTTGCCTTTTTTTGCACCATTCCTACCATAGTTCATATTGTTTATTTTGCAAGAGAGCCTGCCTTTTTGTACCATTTCTACCATAGTTTTTCACTTGCTTCTTGTATTGCCCCTTGTTGTATTTACAGACAACGGATCGATCTCAAAGTGGATTTGGTATTAGACATAATGGATTGATCTTAGACTGAATTCAGATTGGGTTGCAACAAGGTTTCTGTTTTGCTCTCCCTTGTGTAATGTGATCCAGGCCTTTCTGACATAACCAACACTTATACAATCCTGACCTCACGCTTTTTAGCACCTATAAACTGTGATTCTACTCAATGTGCAATTTCTAGTTCCTTCTTTACGCATTATAAAAGACTGGAAAGGTTCCATTCTTGTGACAATAGAAGCTGGAATCTAGAGAAAGAGTCGGACTCTTATTATGCAGAAATATGTTGTGATCTAGTTAGGTATATCCAAACAATTATCTGCAAATTTTAGTGCAAGGAGGGCCAGGAATTTATGGCAGAAACGGGACATAGCTATGTGAAAAAAAAAGGGAGGGGGGGATGGACATAGGAAATTCCTCAAGCAAAAATCATATGGTTCGTCTCTTGATGTGATACGGAATGGCAAGAGGAAGGCCATTCTATTTGTGCCCTGCCACAAACCAAATGGCCATTCCACGACGTCAAGGTAAGCAATGAAATTGGATTCAAGCTCAGATTTTGACGAATTTAGGCTTCGAGTCTGTCCAAGCAACTCGGATTCAGGTTTTGATTCAAGTTTTATGCTTCAGCAATGGTGCTTCAACTGGTTTTGTGCTTCAGCGACTGTGCATTTCTGACAAGATTTTGGAGCTCACCATGGCATTTCCAGCTTTTTATGCCCGCCACAACCATCATAGCCACAACAGAGGTTTTTCACGCAGGTAATAAATAGTTCAAGAATGCAAGTTTTCACTCAGGTAACAGGCTGTAAGAGGTCGTTCAAGAATGCTATACCTATTTGTCATTCTTGAATAGAATGGTCGCCACATGGAGACCTCCCATTGGATAATAAATCAGAATGAATAGTAACTTACGCTGACGATAACATTTGATCAATATTTGATAGCAGGATCTGTGGCCGGTGTGGTAGAACACGTAGCAATGAAATTTGCAAACAGATTATAAAGAAGGTTAGAGATGATTCCATTATCATGTAGCTCTGAATCTGCTCCAGTTCATAACATCTCCTTCATCCTCATGTTGGCGCCACAATATTTCTTTTGGAGCATAGTTGTTGCCCCTGTACCTCTTTCCATGGTGTCTTGTCTGACCCCTTGGACATATCTCAATCCCCGTGCTTACCTAGTTTTTTACATTAGCTTAACTCTTTATTGACCTCTTACATATGTTGCCTTCCTCATAAGCACAGTTAGAATTTTAATTCATGGTATTTATCTTGTTAACCTTCGTTGGACACCAACACATTCAATGCATTTAAGAGTTGTCCCTTAATTAAGGCACTTTACCTATAAAGTCATTTGAAGTGTTCATATAAAGCACCAATTCATTAATTTGAGAAAAAAATGCATTCTTATTTTGCTCGAAATAGCTTGTAGGTTGTGTTTAAAAGGATAGTTTGTAAACAGTCGTCGTTCCTCTGAAGCAAGAAAGCCTTCGGAGAGGTCGATTTTAGGGAAAAAATATGCCTCACTTCAGTGAATATGTCGGCTCTAATATACGTGTGTTTTTAGCTTTTATTAAAGTACTGTTGCTTCTCAAAGCACGCAACAACAAGTCGACAGAATCGCCATTGCAATCTTTTTCTACCGTGAACATACGATAGGACGAGCAAGTCATGCAAAGAAGGATAATAAAAAAAAAAAGAATATAGTGCTGAAGAATATTTATTATCATAAATGGTACATTTCTTTGGATTATCATCAAATAGCATCCATCACGCTTAGAAGAATCACAATGGCAATTAGTCTAAGCTAGAACTATCCTTTATTAATGATTCGAGATGCTCTAACAAATGTAGGAAATCCATTTGCACCACATATCACTTTCGTCGTTGCCATGTCTATTTGTTGCTAATCCAATTCCAATCGATCTTTCGTATCCACTTTAGCGCAACCGGTCTTTTCGGGGATCTCCAAGTCGTTCTCATCAGTATAATCTACAAGGCGTTCCTGATTTTTTTGTAATACCTCACTGAAGTCATCTTCCAGATCCTGGTCATCGTGTATAGCACCAAGAATTTGCATGTGTGGCTTGTGATGCATTCTATCATAGATCCTGCTGAATTCTTGAGAGTTTCCTAGACCATTGTTCTCATGCTCGGACGCATGACCCATCTGCTCATCTTCATCAAGTGTACAGAGTTACTTGGGCCAAGTGCACTATCGATTAGAGGCATCGTCACATTCAAATTATCAGTCAAAGCACCCAGCTTTCGAAACACAGGTAATGTGGTGGCCACATCCCTCTCCGGATTAGCAATGCCTTTTCTTACTTTGTCCAATGTGGCCTCATAGATTTGACCTCTCTTTAGCTTGTCCAACGTGTCGACACCCTGTCCCAAGCTAAAGCTTGCAATAATAACGTATGCAATAATGTCGAGAAAATACCTTGCCAATTTGCGGCCTGATGATGGCCTTAGTTGGTCAATCCGCCCATGAGCAATATTTCCAATAGCTCCAAGGACGTTCACACAGGCAATCGCAATGACAAGAAAGGCATAGCCTGAATTATTTATTCGGGTTGTAAGGACAACAAAACATGCAGATAACACATAGAACCAGAGTTGCATGATGTAAAGACTATGCAAGTTTGAAAATTCAGATTTACTTGCCAAATATGTGGAAACCAGTTTTTTCTTCTTACCTTGAACATTAAATGCTATCCAATTCCATTGCAATGTAGAAGAACAAATATTTTTTATCAATTTAAAAAAGAGCTTCAATACAGGGGTGCCTACTTTCCTCTAGGACAATGTCACCTTCATCCTGCAAGCCACAAATTTCAGGCTACCAAACTGTCTGCATAGTCATCAAGAAAATAAACAATATCCCGCTGCACCAGTGATGCTAGGCCATGCATATGTGTTGGACTGCTCAGATCCACAAAGCTGAGCAACACGTCCAATTCAGCTATAAGGCTAGCAGCAGTTTTGAAGATCTGCAAAAACATTGAGTGACAACTAAATTAGCAGTAATCATAAAACCACAAGAAAAACACGTTTAAAATAGATGCCTACAATAACAACATAAAATACCGTCCAGAATCGCACTCGGTACTGTTGGGGGTCAAATCCCAACAGACGCAATGTAAGGTGGTTGGGGGCAGGGCCTAACCAAGCAATGTAGTGTGGTGTGTGGTCACATGTCCAGTTGGATGCTGCCTAGTGGCGTGACGTTAAAACTACT
Source organism: Isoetes taiwanensis (assembly GCA_021234155.1). Lineage (NCBI taxonomy): Eukaryota > Viridiplantae > Streptophyta > Lycopodiopsida > Isoetales > Isoetaceae > Isoetes > Isoetes taiwanensis. Next base: position 163,236 of record JAJEKV010000195.1, on the reverse strand, counting down.
ATCTATCTATCTTAAACCTTTGTTACTTGTCTCAAACTATCATGCTCATTAACAGGCACAGTCAAATGGATCATGAAGGTATCTATAACAGAAGTACGAGATTTGCAAACTGGGACTTTTGCATAAACACACAACAATGACATGTCGGTAGCAATAGCTTGCAATTAAAAACAATGGCTCGCATGCCGTAGAAGAGTGTTGCAACTTGTAACATTGCTTTCCATCTAATAACCATCACATTTCCAGCACCATACAACACCATTCAACACCATGCACATGTTGTTTTAGCCTTTCATAATTCAACCAAATAGAAAGGTGTCCATAAATCTACCTGTATGTTGTATCAGCGTCTCCAAGGGGAGCTCCCCCTATCGATCCATCATGTGAGCATTGCAAAGATGTGGTAATTTAGCAAATGGTTTATGGCAATCAAAATATTGTCAGTGTAAGTCTGTAGAAACGGTACAAAATATTGTCAGAAAAATGAAAATTCTTCTGAACGTCCTTTAAAAGGCCATACGACCTAGTCAGTAACAAACTACTATACTAGAAAAATTGAGGATGTTATGATATTTTCAATAAGGATTAACTTATCTGTTAGGCTTTTAAAATACCTTAAGAAAATATATTTTATTGGTGGGTTGTACATACCAGATTTATAAGGCTCCAGCTCTGGAATCTATACAATAAACAATCCTATGGTGCCTGCCATTCAATTAAACGTATGATTCAGAAAACTACCAAGCAAACAGAAATTTGAAGAAAAACATATAGATAGAAGCAGAGAGCCTACCACGATCTGAAGCTGTTTGTAGCGGCGGCCAGATCCTTCAAGTAGGGTCTAAGACACTGATGACCAATCTGCTCTTCATGTCTATGACTTGATTCTCCTGCACCCATTACCAATTCTTGTTAAATTCTAGGAAATCCCACAATTCTACGAAAGGAACCATAGCTTCAACAGCGCAGAAGATTTTAAACAAAATGAGACTAGGCAATGGGGAGGAAAATCGTCCAAGTATTGGACTTATGTCAAGGTTCAGGAAATAAATGGGCGATGTCGGGCCCATCTGCTTAGACGTCGGAGGGCAACGCCATAGCTGAGAAGCTTAGTACCTTATTTTCCATAGGTTTTCTATTTTTCTTAACGTGGATTCAAAAATTAAGAGATCTAATTGTTGAGAAGCTTAGTACCTTATTTTCCATAGGTTTTTTATTTCTCTTAACCGTGGATTCAAAAATTAGGAGATCTAATGGTTGAGATACAATTAAGTTAACGTGGCATAGCTAGAATTGCAGCAAAAGTGTGCAGCTGGGGTTAGGCAACCCTGCTAACCAGAAAAGAACTGGAACATTTAATAGCGCAGAAAAATAAAACCCCCATTGTGCATGGATTTTTGCCGGATTTTGTTCAGAGGAAACAAGAAAAGAGGTTCTAAAGAATTTGGCAATGGATGTGGCGATGGATTCAAGAGATTCAGCAACGAATTTTGCTTTGGCTTCAAGAATCGGAAGCCTGGCTCCGAGAGTCGAAATCCTGGCTTTAGTTTGAAGAATAGAAAACCTGGCTCTAAGAATCGAAAGGACGACCCACTCTTCTTCATGCTTTTGCCTCGTACATTATTCATTTCCCTGTTTTTGTTTGCCAGATTAGGTTTGTTTGGATACTTGCTTTACTATATTGAATTTGTAGATGCATGCATATGAGGCCATTCTCTGTTTCTGACTTGACCTAAATCTAGTGGAAAAGCCTGCACACATCAGACTGATTAAACATAGCCTGTGCTGCCCAGTTTATTCTGATTTTGAATCCAGCAGCAAACATAGGCTATTCTCTCTGCACAAACCCTCTGTTGTTCTCTGTTGTATAACTGGTAGCAAACATAGGCTAAGCTCTCTGCTCAAGCCCTCTACCATTCTTTTGCCGCACAAGCTTGGGCGCAGAATTTTTGCTCCTCTGCTGTTCTCTGTTTGTTCTTTTTTTTTTCTTGCTTTTTGCTTTTGCCAAACGTCGTTTTATTTTTAGTGACTTACATATTGCCAATGGTTTTGCTTTGACAATGGGATTTTTTTTTTATTAAAGACTTTTTTTCCAACCAAAATTTATGTAAAAAGCAATTGCAAGTGTAATGGGCAAGACATACCTGAGTTCCATGCTTGCCAAATACCGAACCTGGATAAATCTAATGGGTGAGACATACTAGAGGCCCACACTTGCCAAACTGCAACTTCTCAACTAGAAGTTGGTAGTACAAGCTTCACAAATTCAAATATGACATTTATTTTAAACCTTAATGTTCAAGCGGCACAAGAGTGCATGAACCATATCACCAGACACAAACAAACAACCCATCATCATCTGGAAACCATTCTTAGAATATAATACAATGCATTGCCCCAGAGGGGCACCCACTACAACCTAAATAAAAAATAGCAAAACCAACAAATAAATAACATAAGAAACCCAATGCAGCTTATGCTCTGACCCTGCTCATAGATGATGGAGTGACAATAGCTTGACTTGTTGTCGCCCTACGATCTCCATGATCAATAACCATAAGCCATAGATCAACACATGATAATTCTTTCCAATATGAAGAAGAAATCAACCTTGGGTTGACATTTATTTAGTAGAGCCTTTTCTCATAAGAACATTTTATCTTAGAGAACAAATCGTTGCAACAACTCTACATACCACAGTTCGATACAAATTCTCTCTTAGTTGGTGGTGCAAAATGTAGGGACGGTTATTCTAGCAAGCTAGCATGCATGCATCCTTAACAAATTGGTCAAGTTTTAAAGCAGGATAAAATCCCAGTTGTTACATTAACACCTTGTTTGTTATGCCAAATGACCATAAACACCTAGAAAGCCACCATAAAACTCCATGGTCCAGTGTGTTTAGGTAACACCTTAGAGCTCGGGTGTTATGCCCTACTATAACAATGTTGGGCCTCTGGCCCTCGTTCCAGGGTGTTATGCCTCTCATTTTTTGTCTCTTATTGCCTTTGACACAACACGATAATAATGGTTTTGCAAAAGATAAGGCTTGTCCTGGCGGGTGAATTAAAATGCATGTGAAACCTTCAACCACATGAGTATAAAAGAATAGAATAGAATAGAATAGTTTTTTTAACGTCCACGGAGACCAATAGGTCATGGGACCCATACAATGGGCTAGTACAATCATTACTACTAGGATTAAAAAACCCCTGCCTCGAAAGGTTTTCAAGGGAAAAACCTTTGCAGTAATGATGATACTAGACAAGCGGAGATAATGACTACTAAGGGCTCAGTAATTGCAGACGTTTATCTAGAAAAGAAGGTAATACACAATCTCCTCCATCGGAATCTCCAACTTGGGTATATCACTCCGTAACAACCTGGCCCTCAAGTTTTAAGGCTGAGACCACATCTCAGCCGTTGGTTGCAAGAGTGTTACCCACCATTAACACATTAAAAAGTGCATAAACACCTAGTTTGTTATGCCAAATGGCTATAAACACCTAGCTTGTTATGACAACCACCATAAAACCACCACAAAACCACTATAAAACTCTCGGGGCCAGGTTGTTAAGGCGGATAGCACCCTAGAACTCGGGTGTTATGCCCTATTATAACAAACTCGGGCCTCCGACCCTTGTTTGTTATAATAGGGCATAACATCCTCGTTCCAGGGTGTTATCCCTCTCATATATTATTCTACAAAAAAGGTTTTAATTGCATCCAAAGTATGTACTTTGGCACCATCCAATTATTAGCATATGAAATTAGTAAATTCGCCTAGTTGATAATCATTGCCATTGCGAATGAATATTTTTTACTTTAATACTATTGAGTTGAATCTTGTTAAATAATTTTTACTCGTGCTTGACACTTCAACAAACGTTGGCATATTCTACATACATGATGTGACAACAATATGATTACATATTTTGCCAATAAGTTGCTATATTGTAGCTTATAATGTGTTTCGTGCAACGTGCTCATGCATGGCAATAAAACATTAAAGGCCTACACTAGATCATCAATCTAAAGTCAAATGACCCCTTTGCATTTTTTTATTAGTGGGGTTAATTATTGTGACAGGTGTGTTATGCCTGTGTGGATGGCCTATTTACTTAAATTGGATTCTTGTATTACTTGCAGGCCATGTTCCTGTGGCAAGAAAGACAGTGATTTTCGACTCTCTGCTACTTTCTAAAGTTTCGTTCAATTCATAAGGGTTTGTTCAGCTTAGTATCCAAAGCCAAATATGTTATTCTAGAGTCTAAGCAAGACATTCAAGTTTTATCATTGGTTTTCTTTTTACTATGAAGGTTTTTCTTTTGTTCCTATTTTGCTTTTCCCTTTTCATAGTGGTCACCTTCAAACCATCAAAGTTTTCGACTTTTCAATTATTGTCATCTTCCATATTAGATCCCTCTTCCAATTCATCTTCTTTATATGATGTAGGCTCAAATGACACAGTGCCTTATTCTCTCAAGCCAAGTCAAAAGAAAGATGGAGAGCAGAGGCCAAAAAATAGGATAAGGAAAATGTATCTTAAAGCAAAGGTGGATGGTGCATTGGCTTTGAAAGAAATGGAAGAAACTTCAAAACTCGGCAATTCATCCTCATACATCACTTCTATACAAAGGGATTGTGTGGGAAATGTTACTTTATTGGGAGACAACATTTTGAAGCAAGGCGAAAATGTTAAACTTCCTTGTGGCCTTGCAAATGGATCATCCATTACTATAATAGGCAAGACATCAGCTGGCTTCATATTAGAACTGAAAGGATCCAATGGGAGAGACTCACCTATACTTCATGTCAATCCCCATATTGAAGGAGGAAGATTTACAATTGAAATTAAAAGTGGTTTGTTTCGTAAACCGTGGGGAACTCCCCAACGTTGCAAAGGACGAAGGATGAACAAAACAATTGATGGAAAGGTTCAATGTGAAGCTTGGATACGAGGTAATAACACTTTATATCCCATTTTAAAAGACCATACTTTCTATCTAGAGCTAGTTGTTGGGTTGGAAGGATATCATATATCTATAGATGGACTCCATGTTGCTTCATTTCCCTCTAGAGAGGGCTTTATTGCAGCGGATGTGGCTTACCTATCAGTTGCTGGGGATATTGAGCTCAAAGCCATTAAATTGGCTTCATTACCTTCTGTTGATCCATTAATTTCTACAGAAAAGCTTGGAAAGCTCAGGTCACCAATTGTTTCTATAGTTGGCGTTGATTTGTTCATTGGAGTTTGTTCTAAAAGTGACAACTTTGCCGAGCGGATGATCATTAGGAGTACTTGGATGCAATCACCCCAGGTGAGATCTTCACAAGTCTTAACACGTTTTTTTGTTGGGCTTCATTCAAATACTAGTATCAATTTACAAATTCAAAAAGAAGCAGACTATTTTCAAGATATGGTCATTCTTCCGATACTAGACCATTATGACCTTCAAGCTTACAAGACATTTTCTATTTGTGAGCATGGCATAAATATGTATGCATCCTATATCATGAAAGCTGATGATGACACGTTTGTTAGAGTGGATGCAGTATTAGAGATATTGAAAGAGATAAAAAACACATCAAATATATATCTAGGTTGCTTGCATGAAAATGTTACAGCCAAAGATCTAAACACTACTAAATGGGCACTCTCAAGCGAGGAGTGGCCTAATGATGCATATGTATTTCCACGATATGCACTTGGTGGCTCTGGTTATATAATATCACATGATATTGCTAAGTTTGTTGCATCACATGTTGAGGATGCTAAATTAGAGATTATCAGACTAGAAGATATTGTTATGGGAATGTGGATTCACCAGTATAGTAAATCACAAGTAGTTCAATATATGCAACATCGTGGATTTGGCAACTGGGGATGCTCCAATGGATATGCTACAATACATCTTTGGTCAAACCACCAAATGCATTGTCAGTGGAATAGATTAAAAAATGGTGACATTCGTTGTTGTTTATGATGGAGGTTGTTCACTTGATGCATCGTTCTTATAAATTGATTATTGCCTTGTTTATGCTTATTTTGCATCAATATTCATTTCATCTCACAAAACGATATGGTCAATATGAGAGGTTTGCGAAAGAATAAATTACCTTGCTAGTATAGGTGCAATGCGCATCTAAGACATGTTTCTAATCAAAGATACATTGCTAGTAAAACTAACAGTAAAGGGCGATTTTTTGATTTTCTACCAAAGAGATTACAATTTTCCTCGTCTCATCATGTCTAGCAAAGTCAAAAGAAAGACGAAGGGCAGAAGCCACAAGATAAGGAAAAGCAAAGGTGGATGGTGCATTGGCTTCGAAAGAAAAGGTAGAAAATTCAAGACTCTGGCAATTCATCCTCATACATCACTCCTATACAAAGGGATTGTGTGGGGAATTGTGACGAGCCTGCCGAGTTGACCCTCCAGGCAACTCGGGATCTTTTCTAACTTAAGGCTACAGTTATGTACAGGTGAATTTAGGTGAAGAATTTAATCTTCCTTCGCAAATTAAATCCACAGTTTAGGCTCAACAAATAACCCTGGTTCATGCATTCAACATATTCATAAGCTTCATATATTCCAAGCTCTAACTGAGAAAATCAATAGCTCAATATTTACAATGCGTTATAAATATACATGCACAATAGCACTGAGCAAATCAACAGAAATTGCTAGCTCTAGAACTCAAGCACGATTCCCGGCCACATTGCCACCATCAACCTGGCCGCCACCTTGCGGGTTCACTGCACATGCACTCACTGGGATTCAGATTTGCTTGGGGCAGTTGGGCGCTTCTCCAAAAGGCATCAATTTCTCAGGTTAAAGCCTTTCCCAGCCCAAATCGGCACTCAAATCCCCAATTCGGCTGTTTAGAGGCAATTTCGACCTGTTTTCTCATGAATCAGGTGGCCCTTTAATTTAATTCTGGCAGCTCTGGAAAGCTTCTGATTTTTCTAATTCACTGCTGCCCAGGGCAGATCGGCCCCTCTAAGTCTGAATCGGCCTCTTTCGATGCAGTTCCAGCTTGATTTAGATATAGGATCCACTGTTTGCCAGCAAAGTTTCGGTGGAGCCAAGCCATTTCTGTACACCTCAGAGGCCTTGATGCAGCAACTCGACACCCTTTTCCTCTGTCTGCCTTCCTTCTATTTATCTGGGTTAAGCTTGAGAACGAATTCAACCTACCTTTCAAGCTTGCCTTAAGCCCTGTAACTTCTATCATGTTGCTCTTTGAACACCTCAATTAATTCTGAAATACCTGCATATTCAATTTTGCCTCGCAGACTTTACCAGACCCTCGGCAATTCCAACCATAGCTAATCATAGAGGAAATCTACCATCCAAAAGCATGTACAAATTGATTCTTGGCAGCCTATGCAACCACAACTTGAATCCACAAAATCCAAAACCCCACCTGATAGAATAGATCGATGCAGTTCTTGATGCTATTGCCAAGCTCCTGCCTTCTCGGTGTCTCCTCAGCCCCACAATCTTCAAAACCATTCTCTTGCAAAAAAAAACCTCACGTACCACCAACAAAAGCCCTCTTCTACAATTTTTCTTTTTATAGTTTGCTTATGTGGATTTTGTACAAATACTTATACAATACGGGTCCTTAACTTCCCAGACCATTACAGGAATGTTGTTTGAAGCAAGGCCAAAATGTTAAGCTTGCTTGTGGCCTTACAAATGTTTGGTCCATTACTTTAATAGGCAAGACTTCAATTGTCTTCATATTAGAACTAAAAGGATATAATGGGGGGACTCATCTACACCTCATGTCAATCCCCAGATTGAAGGAGGAAGTTCTATAATTGAAATTAAAAGTAGTTTCTTTCGTAAATGTTGGGCAATTCCCCGATGTTGCAAAGGACGAAGGATGAAGAAAACATTTGATGAAAAGGTTCAATGTGAAGCTTGGAACCAAGGTAACAACACTTAGTAACTCATTTTAAAAGACCAAACTTTCCATCTAGAGCTAGTTGTTGGGTTGGAGGGATATCATAGATCTATAGATGGACTTCATGTTGCTTCATTCCGCTTTATTGCAGCAGATGTGGCTTGTCTATCAATTCCTGGGGTGAGCTCAAAGCTATTAAAGTAGCTTCATTACTGTATGTTGATCCATTAATTTCTATATAAAAGCTTGGAAAGCTTAGGGCACCAACTGTTTCTATAGTCAGCGTTGATTTGTTTATTGGAGTCTATTCTAAAAGTGGCAACTTTGTCGAGCAAATGATCACTCGGGGTATGATATGGAGCGAGCACGGGGGTGTGGTCCACATTGAAAGGGCTAGTAAAGTAAGGGAATGTAAATGCTAGTCCCTAAAGTTTTCCAAGAATATAAATAAAAGGGACTTAGGAAGCCATCTTCACCATTAACAAAATTATCCAAGTAAAAAGGGGGCTAAATATAAAAGCAAAAGGGACCTTTATGCAAAGTCAACTTCCAGCTATTTTAAACAAAAAAAGGGCAGCGTCGAACATCTTGAGCTCTGCTATCGGTTATCACAAAAAGGGGTCGGCTGAGATAAAATAGCAAGGACCTTTTAATGCGACAATGATTGTTTTAGACAGCAAAAAGACAAATTTGACTATAAAAAGGGAGAATCGGCCAGATGATAGCATCAACCATCACTACGGCAGTTCGACGCTCAAGCCAATCCTGCAGATTGGCATCTACTGCCTCTGAGTTCTTCAGAAGCCCCAAAACTTCTAGATTTAAGTTGCTGATGTTTTCTTGGATACAACCTGAGATTTAGTCTGATTCTTAATTGTATTGGGTCCCATAGACCGATTGTCTCCGTGGACGATAAAAATACCTTCCTTCCTTCCTTCCTTCCTTCCTTCCTTCCTTCCTTCCTCTATAAAGCCTATCCAAGTCTACTGTAGTTTGATCGATTATAAGCAGAAGAGAACCCAGCTTTGATCGATGCTTCATACCTAAACCATCTGGACATTGCCTTAAGCCATGTGGATCCGGTTGGGCGGATATTCAGTGTGCTCCACATCTTGTTGTTGAATTACAGTTAGTCTTGCACTTGTATTGGGCCGATTTATTATCATAAGAGATCTTAAAATCATTTCTTTGTCTAAATTGATATTGCCAAAAGCTTTCGAGTTGTGTTAAATTCTTTGTCTCGTATCAATTGGTATCAGAGCCCAGTAAATCCGAATACCTGATTAATAGCCCAGAACCGCTTCAATGTCTCTGAAAGAAAATACCAACATGCTTTGTCCAACGCAAGTTATATTGCATCTCAGTAGCATTGCTTATGCCATATAACTAGCAAGAGTATGGTAGGCAAGTGGAATTGTTGTCTATCTTGTATCGCGATTGGAGCTCCTAAACCTGTGGAGGATATAGCTGAGACTTCTAAGATTGCGGAGTGATCACGAGCCATTGTCAACGAGAGGAAGTGGCTCCAAATTGGAACCATGGGGTAAAACAATTAGAACTACTTTTCTTTAGGAAAAGATTTGTAAGTTGTTTTTTTACGTGGAATAATATTAGACTATTATTTTTAATAGACAATGTACTAGATTGGTAATTACGATTGCAATGTAATAGGCCTGAATATGGTGCACTAATTCTGAATACCTCTTGGTAGATTAGCAATTGTGCCGCAGCGCAATAGGTTTGAACAAGGGTGCATGGTGCATATTTTTGAAGAGCGGTAATTGTGGTTGCAACACAATAGGCCTGACAAAAATGGCATCTGTAACGTGGACATACAATTGTTTTGCAGAGATTAAAAGAAAAAGGAACGCGTATGTACCAAAGATATATGGTACTATGGAAGTACAGTAATATGTATAATTGTTTCTTGACTTCGCAGATTTGAGAAACTTCCAGGTTCATGATAATTGCGGAACAACCACCTTGAGACGGGATGGACCGAAATGGAGCGTAACTTGGATGCTCACAGACGATCTTTTTGAGAAAGGATTGATTGATATGGAGGAAATACGGGGATGTGGTCCACATCGAAAGGCCTTGTAAAGTAAGGCAATGTAAATGCTAGTTCCTAAAGTTTTCCAAGAATATAATTAAAAAGAAACTTAGGAAGGCATCTTCACCATTAACAAAATTATCCAGATAAAAAGGGGCTAAATATAAAAGCAAAAGGGGTGTTTATACAAAGTCAGCTTCCAGCTATTTTAAACGAAAAAAGGGCAGCGCCGAACATCCTGAGCTCTGCTATCGATTACCACAAAAAGGGGTCGACTAAGATAAAATAGCAAGGACCTTTTAATGCGACAATGATGTTTTAGACAACAAAAAGGCAGATTGGACTATAAAAAAGGGAGAATCGGCCAGATGACAGCATCGGCCATCACTGCGGCAGCTCGACACTCAAACTCGATCCTCCAGATTGGCATCTATTGCTCTGAGTTCTTCAGAAGCCCCAGAACTTCCAGATTTAAGTTGTTGATGCTTTTTTGGATACAGCCTGAGATTTAATCTGATTATCAATCGTCCCCTCCATAAAGAACAAGGTTGCATATTAAACGAGAGTGTTGCAGAACTCCCGTTTCAAAGATTCCCTTAAAAAAAACACCATGCTCTTAAAATTGGCCTTTTTTTTATAAACTTGAGAATTTCAAAAGGTTCAATTTTTTTTTCCCTCATTTTGGCTCCTCATTAAGTGACAAGTTTGTTTTTTGCAAAGAAACACCCTTGAAAATGGCAAAATATAGACATGAATACATAATCTCTGAAAGTGAGATATCAAAAACATCAAAATAGAGAAAAAAAATAATTATTATTTCCTTAAATTTTTTCAGTACATCAATTTGGCACCCTCAAAATTTGGTGCGTATCGAACAATACGCTCGTCAGACGTTGCAACTGGGTATCTGTCCCAAGTCTCCACGTTTAGTTGTTCCAACAAACATGTTTGACGTTTTATTGGCTGATTAACAAACAAGAAAATAAATAAGTAAATAATTGAACACTAGGACACATAAAACAAAAAATGTAAAAACAAAAGTGTATTCCGGAATACACTTTTGCTTTTCCAAAAAACAAAAGTGTATTCCAGAACACACTTTGGATTTTCAGAAAAAGCAAAATTGTATTCTAGAACACACTTTGGATTTTTAGAGAAAGCAAAAGTGTATTCCGAAATACACCTTTGCTTTCTGAGAAAGCAAATGTGTATTCCGGAATACACATTTGCTTTCCTGAGAAAGCAAATGTGTACTCTGGAATACGTGTATTTCGAAACAACATGTTGCCTACCATTTGGTTAAGCATTTATTTCCTACCATTTAGGGGACCCCGTTTAATATGCGACCTCCTTATTTTTGTTGAGGGTGAAAACTAAAAGCATTGATGCACGACCTCTATATTTTGTTGAGAATGAAAACTAAAAGCATTGATGCACAACATGCAATATTCTCGACACATTCCTTGTAACTTGTAAGACATCATTTTAATAAAAAGTCATATCATTTCAAACCTCATACATTTTGCGTGAACATTATTATTGAAAAATGCAAAAGCTACTCCATTCTACAGCCTCAATTTCACGTTTTAAGTTAACGACGACTTTTAGGAACCATTGTGTTCTTCCTGCACTTGTGAAGGACAGTAATGATTTTTACATGCCAACTTCAGTGCCTAAAATCTCATGATGAAGTGATTACAATTTACAACGTGTTATTTTAGCCAAAAAGTTTTTTACCATTGGATCAACATATCACCCACTTGAAATTGCAGTTTTAGGGGTTATGTTCAAAACACCATGGTGTTTAAAATTGATGTCTCTTTGATATAACCAGTGCTCTTAAACTTTCTAAATTGGCCTTTACTTTAGCTGTATGCAATAGTAGGTCCAGAGCTAGAACCAATTTTTATGTCTTGTTTAATGGTTTACAAATGAATTCCAAGTATTTGTCCAAGGTGGTTCAATAGTAACGATGATTTTCAATTCCTCAATCATGCACCAATTGTGGCATTTGACATCAATGTTGTATTGCACGGCTCATGATATCCAAAGTATCATTTCCTCTTCTTTCTAGTTGCTTGTTAGCCTTGAAGCTGCATTCCGTTTAAACATACGGAGTGCCTCCTTGCAATGACCTTGCTCAGCAAACGATGTGATCATAGTATTCCAAAAGGTCGTAATTTTTTCAGGCATTTGATCATACAAGTGCTGGCCTGTAAGCTGTCCTAGCATTGAGTACGCTACGATCATGAAATCCATGAGATAATATTCTGCTCAAGCATTTCTTCAAATAGTTGCACAACGTCTTTATATTGGCCCTGCTGTATAAGCCTACAATTATTACATTCCATGACACAACATGTTTTTTTGACATTTTTTTACAGAACTTATTCAGCTCAAGAGCTTCATTTATCAGAACTTGAAGGGTACATGCTTCGACCATGGCAGTCCATGAGCTCACATCCCGCATAAAAAAGTTCCAGTGCCTCTGCAATTTTTCCCTAGTGGCATCATATAAATATATCAATCATATAAATTTGTGTCTTTTCCTCCTTAAAAATGAACACTCACCAAGAGTTTCAATTAAGTACCACGTGCTCTCTTGAAGAGGGCCTTGGCAGAGTATAGTACTGCACTTCATGTTGTGCCAATAATTTTCTGCAAGCCACAAAACATACACACTATTTTTTTGCAACTAAATCATAAAGACAGATTAAAAAACGACCTTAATGCAGCCATAGCTATCAAAGACAGACTTAGAAAACTGGAGTTCAGATAATGGCTACTAACTGTGAAGATTGGCATAAAAGATGTTTTTCTCTTAAGAATCTAAACTACAAGTTATCATTTTCTAGAAGCCACTAGAAAAAGTGCCCAGCGTTGTAGTTTTACCTTAAGCAAGGATTCGACTTTTCCAAAAGCAAGCACTCTGCAATTGAAAATGCATGACCATTAGCAGCAGAAGCAACAACCTTTTTATCATCTGAGAACGGCATTATGTTGGCCTGAAAAACATTATTTTTATGACCAGCACCTTATGCAACAAAAATCAAGATCAGACAATTTACCTTTAGCCACATTACAGCAGAAGGAGCTGACATATCAGTGCAAATATTCCATTGTTCTACATTCCGAATGAGCCGCCATAGGAGATTTCTTGAAGTCCAGTTACCAGTTTCTTCTGAGAGAGCTGCTGCTTAGCAAGATTATATATCCCCGCGTGGGTCTTTGAGGCAAGATACAGGAATGCCAAGAACCGTCTCTGAATTGGGCAGTGCAAAAAGCCCTGCCCGTTGAGACCTAACCCGATGCAGCAGAGGCCTAACTAACCCTGAATAACTAACCCTGAATAACTAACCCTGAATAACTCGATGTTGAAGACCCGAATAACCTGATGCTGAAGACCCGATGCCCAACCCGAAGGTGCTGAAGACCCGATGCCTAACCCTGCATATCGCCCAGCATAATTTCGAGCCAAAACCCAAGACTATTTGGTGGAAAAAAATTTCGGATCACCCCACAAAGAGACGATGTAGCCAGCGATTGTCTCTACTGTAGCACAAACCTAAATACAATGCAGCGCCAAACTAAAATGGCAGGCGCTAACTCCCCAGAAGAAAATCGCCCAAGAAAACCAAAACTGCCAGGTTTCTTGAAAACCAAATGCTATTCCGGAATACAAAGTGTATTCCAGAATAAGATTTCCTCTTTCTTTTAGAACCAATATCCTGTATCCCTTGTCCCCACAAAACAAAAAAAAACAAACATTTTATTTATGCCACGGTCCTGTATCCCCACAAAACAAACGAAAAAAATCCCAAGGTTGTTGGTTTGTTTTTTCCTTTCGCTAATCCCTTCATTATTTTGAACTATGTTCATGTTTCAATTGAAACAAAAAAAAAATTGCAAAGTCATTGAAAATTCGGAAAACCCAGAAAATAGCAAGATCACTGTTGAGTCTCAAAAACTTGTACAGCAGATGTGTATTCTGGAATACACTTGGGATTTCGAGCAAAACCAAAAGTGTATTCTGGAATACACTTTGACTTTCCAGAAAAGCAAAAGTGTATTCCGGAATACACTACTGTTATCCTCGAATAGTAAAAGTGTATTCTGGAATACATTTTTGGTACTTTAAAATATTATATCATTAAAAATGACTCATAAAAAATGCGTTTTTACGGAATACAATCTAAGCTAACAAAATGTTGCGTAGGGCGCATTACACTTATATTAGTCGTTTTACTTAAAAACACACTTAGGTAAATTGAATTTGTTATGAAAAGTGTCACTTTGACATAGTTGATTTTCTCTTTGCACAAAAAAATGAGTGATTTTGGGGGGGTCAAAATGCATTTTTATGACAAAAATAAAAAGTTTAGCCCATTTTAGCTCTTTTTTTTTTTTTAAAAAGGGAATCTTCGAGGAATATTCCTTTTGCTCTCGTTTCAATGAAACTCTCTCGTTTCTATTGCAACTCTGTTAAAGCCTATCCAAAGTCTACTGTGGTTTGATCGATTATAAGCAGAAGAGAACTCAGCTTTGATCGATGCTTCGTAACTAAACCATCTGAACATTGCCTTAAGCCATGTGGATCTGGTTGGGCAGATATTCAGTATGCTCCATATCTTGTTGCTGAATTACAGATAGTCTTGCACTTGTATTGGGCCGATTTATTATCACAAGATATCTTAAAATCATTTCTTTGTCTAAATTGATGTTGCCAAAAGCTTATGAGTTGTGTTAAATTCCTTGTCTCGTATCAGAGTAACTGGATGCAATCAGCTGAAGTGAGATTTTCACAAGTCTTAACATGCAATTCTCGTATGAAATGACAAATTAAAGAGAAGCAGACTATTTTCAAAATATGATCGTTCTTCTAATACTCGGACCATTATTTTTTTTTTTTTTTTTGAAGGAAAGAAATTTTATATTAAAGAGATAGGAAGAATTACAGCATATGGCCTCTCATAGACCAGATAAAGTTAAAGCACTAAGATCCCATATGGATCAGATTTTATATCTGTAGCTTCTGTACTAATCAGCCTTTCTCAACATCTTCTTCTATCCATCAAGTACTACATGATTAAAACCAATCTTCCCAACTAGATAAAGTACTACAGGAGCTCAACACAAACTTTCCAAAAACTGCAGATAAGTCTTGATTGCTCAAAAGTAAATCTCTTGCCAGAATAGAGAAGAAAAGAGAAAGAAATGAAGAGTATCAAGGAAGCTGCACCTGCTTCCATAATTTGAACAAAACCTGCAGTTTCATTAACCATTAAAAATGACAAACTGATGTATGATATCATAACAGATGCTGCATTGTCGGGAAGTGAAACAGTTAGCCTGTAGTTGGCTAGACACAAAGCCCAGCCACCAGACTCCTCCTCTCTGAAATCTGGCTCAAGATATGTAAGCGTCATCCTGTTCAGAAATTCCCTAGCTCGGCATCTCAAACGGTCCCATATATTATCAATGAACATGTAGATTTTAGATCAAAGCACTCTATTCTTTACCAAGAATTCTACTCCAAACCTTTCTGCTAGAAAGAAAGAGCTAGAGGAAAGGGGAAAAAGCCAACCCTTCAAAAGATCCGATATTTGATGAGGCTGCCAAGAAAATTATCCATCTAAATTGCTCTCCTTACATCTGCTTCAAATCTGCCAAACCTTATAGACTCTACGCCCTTTCGGTGCTTCTTGCACAAACAAGAAAACTAACTTGGCAAATCGGGCCACGTTAGTGGCAACTGGCATAATAAGGACCGCCTTGAAACAATTCTGAGAGATAAATACCAGACTGTCTTTGAAGAACCGAAATCCAAAGAAAAAGTTCAGCAAAACCCCACTAGCGGCACCTTGAATCCTTGATCTTCAAGTAGGCTGGAGCAGTGCCGGAAGGAACGGGAGAGGGGCGGACTTCTCTCCCTGCCACCGCCCTAGTTCCAAGCGGCAAAACCTGCGCCAAGAAACGCGAACGGCCACATTTTTGACCACTTGGACCATTATGACCTTCAAGCTTATAAGATATTTTCTCATTGTGAGCATGGCATGAAAGTGATGACACTTTGATAGAGTGGATGGAGTAATAGATATATTAAAAGAGATTGAGAACACATCAAATATATATCTAGGTTGCCTGCATAAATCCCTTTTTTTATGTTATATACTGGAACATGTATTTGCAAAGGATAAAAGGCATAACAATATATTGCATTGGTTTTGCAAACATTAAGCAAACCCATTGTCTAGGGAAGGACTTGGTTTGCTAAGCATAGTATGATAGAAAAACAAAAAAGGATGAGTTAAAAGCAACAGTGAAAAAACACAAGTGGCATCTTGGGGCAACATGCTGGCTATATATAAATAGGCGTGGAAAAGGTATATGGGCTTTTGGAAATTAGTTTTCTAATCTAGGTATGATAGAAAAGCCAAGAATGCTGAGTTAAATATAACAAGTTAAAAACCCCAGTTGGCATCTTGGAGCAATATGTAGGCTTACGTATTATCTTATGGATCTAATGGTTATGTCAAATAATTCGCAAAAAAAATTCTAAAGGGTAAACCATTGGAAGTACGAAACCATCATTATTGAATGAAAATTTAGGGTTGAATCCCTTTGGGAAATCCGACGATCTTGGGTTGCTGCTCCTGCCTATAGCCAGCCTTTATGAGCAGGGATTTTCCTCGATAAGTCATCCTCTTTGGGAAATGGAATACAATTTAGATGATTGGTCTGGCAACCACAATTCAGAGGAGGAAGTAGAACTCCAAACGGAGCAAAATAGGATGCCCCTTTGGTGGAGGATATTTGTAGACTGGAAGCTTTACAAATGGACAAAAGAAATGGAGGACGGGGCTATGAAGCCAAATATGGATACAGTGATGGTGGAGCAAGAGGTTATGTAGCAAAAAGAGATGGAGGATTTAGTAGAAAGCAGGCTAGTTATTATAGGAAAAATATTAGCAATGAGCCTTACGTCCCAGAAACATAGTTTGACAAAGGTGTAGACTCAGGTGATGAGGAAATCCAGGTATGATACAAAACATCACAGTCTTTCTTGCTTAAGCAAGCTACACAGATAATAGAGAAGATGTTCTTACCAAGTCTGATAGAGATAAGGTGGCCATGTCTCTTTTAATAGCAACGAATTTAAATATACAGGATCTTTAAGTATGGCTTAATGCAAACATATGGAAAATGTTTCCTACTATTCTATGTGAATATCTATAGGAAGAATCTTGCATCCTACTGCAGCCTTTATCTGATCAAATAACATGAGGTGTAAGTATCTTTAAAATGAAATTCGTGGCTGGGTGCTATCCTTGAAAACTTAATTGATATATACAGTTTAGTTGCTTAAACTTTATAGCTTAAATGCTATGAGAACATATTACACGGAAGCGCTTATAGCATTCTTAAGTAGTTAAGAAGGCTTATGCATGTCTGATTGCAGGTGAATAAATAAATTAAGCCTCAAATATTATAGTTTATGTTTGAGATTATTTTGTGGATATCTAACTACTGCTGGCCTAAACCTAAATATCTAACAGGAGTATTTGTTATTGTAGGGCTTTGAACTGGTGTTGTTTCTAGTTCTAAAAACAGAACAATAAATACAGGGGCAAGTGTTTTAAGCCTGTACCCAAGTTTAATATTCTGTATGCCCGTTTTCTAATAAATAGTCATAGATGCTTCATCTATTAGCTTATGTGTAGTAAGGAGCATTTATGGTCTGCTGCCTTGTTAACCAGCCAGATTTGACCAAGTATGGCACTGTATAAACATCCAGGTTATACAAATAACAAGTGACAGATTTGTAAAAGCTTGGATTTTGATTTTGATTTTTTCTTCTTTGATCTTTGTTGTCCTAATATGTAGCACAATAATAGGGGGGTTCCAGCGAGATGAGATTTGATATGGATATAAAAATGATAGTTCCTAAAACCATAGATCATATATCCCTAAAACAATTGAATCGGGTTGTTATAAAAAAAAACATACATTCAAGATAGAAAATAATTACATTAGCTCATTGGATATATTGGTGAAGGTAGTCTTATTAGGACATTGAGTTATTTTGGTAGAGGTTCGAGCCCCCATATTTCATTTTCTAAAATCTTAGGCAAAGCCGTATAGAGGTTCGATATTTCCTCAAAACCTTAGGTGAACTCGTACTTCATATTTCAAAATCATAGGTACCTCCAATCATAAATGACCATAAACAAAACGAGAGGTGCCCAGAGGCTCCAACATACGATCTGGGTCGTACGATCGACGGATCCGACGACTGTGGTAGTCCAGAGTACACCTCGTTTAGAATATATAGCACAATAACCTCGTTTAGTAAGCTTCTAGTAATCAAGAGCAAAAAGGTACAATGGGTGAAGGGCGTTAAGCCAGGAAGCGCCCAATGTACCTTTTGGCCCTTGTGTGTCGTTATTGAGATTATCGCTAACGTATGCATGGTTGGCTGCAGATACATGGTACTTCTTCTCTCATTGTGCTCGTTTTGATATTATGGTATGATTTAGCTCAAAA
Organism: Isoetes taiwanensis; assembly: GCA_021234155.1. Lineage (NCBI taxonomy): Eukaryota > Viridiplantae > Streptophyta > Lycopodiopsida > Isoetales > Isoetaceae > Isoetes > Isoetes taiwanensis. Next base: position 144,725 of record JAJEKV010000195.1, on the reverse strand, counting down.
GATTGCATGGATCGATCACATAGCGTGGTGAAGAGCACTGCCCACGAGAATTGCTTGAAGTTATCTGAGGCTTCTGGATACAAGCTTTGAAACCCAAAAAAAGTGTATTTTGAGTTTATTTGGTTTAAAAACAATAGTTGCATAATATTTTCTGTCGATTGTTAGCAATAGAGTGTTATCTAAGTTTCAGACAGTCACATAATCGAGGTTGTTCAAACCAAAACACACAGGTACATATTTTCGCAAACGGCAATGCTTTTAAGTATAATCACTGTTCTTCTAGCGCGAAACAACAGCCAACTTGGTGTTATCTTAGTATCCAAGAATATCCTGTTAAAAACATTTGATAAATGAAATCTCTTTTTCTGGAAAATGATTGTCCAAGTTTTAGCAAGAATTACAAGTGTAGGAGATCTGTGAATGTATGATGTAAGCGAGAGATACAAATAACCTCTATTTCAGAATGTATGCCTGTTCTAGGACAGAGCCTTCCATAGATAAAATAATGGCCTATATTCCATGAAATTGGGATTTTATTGCTGAACATGCCGGTAGGTAAAGTGATTAAATCAAAAGCATGCACTGACCAGTAACTTGTTTCTTAAGAAAGAGACTTTTTCCACAAGAAGGCGATACATGCAAGAAAGAATAGAAAACATGAAAATACATGTATGCTAACAATGTACGGTATATTGAACTATATAGGCATAAGCTCTTGTGGTCCCTTCTGATTGGACCAAGGTTTGATGCCAGGGCTTCCAATTTAAACATTAAATTTAGGAGATGAATGGATATATGTTGTCTAATAGTGAATGACTATACAAAGTGAGTGGTGTATAGGTGAAAATCATTATCTAGATGGAAAATTGCCCCATATTTCATATGGGCTTGGGGACTAGCTAAGTGTTAAATTGAAGTACATGCAAAGATAGGGATTGCATGTAAGTGCATGTGCATGCGTCATTTTGATAACCTACATGACAAGATGAAGATGACAAGGTGAAGATGAACCATTATAGGACCATGTAATGCATGGTAAATAGAACTAGACCATTGAGATTAATGAATAATTCTAACGTAATGTGACTTTTGAACCATAGTTTGATGCACCATCTGTAATCTGCTCGATTATTGTATGGAATGATAAGGATGTTCAAGGATTGACTGACGCAACTTGAACTACTAGTAGGGTTGTTGCCTAGACTAGTGGTCTCTGGTGGTTCCTTTTTTTTTTTTGAAGGACATCAGACTTTATTTAAACAAAGAAGTATAAGTGCAAAAACGGGAATAAAATTTCAGCGGATAAGCAGAGACCCATTGAATGAAGCAACTTGCTTAAAACATAAGAGCGCACATCCAAATACTCCTCAAAGATCAATCGCCTCTTACGAGGGGCAAGTGAAGAACAATGGTACGACTTAGCAATGTGACCTTGAGCTTTTTGGAGCACACGATTATTTGCCACATCCAAGCCTTTAAAGAGTATTAATCTTCTCTTTTTCAAATAGTCCAAAGCAGCCAACCTACTGCAAGATGAAAGGCCTGGCTTTGTAACTCCGTCCAAGTAGTTGGGGTAAATTGCCAAGAGCACTTGTTGACTTGTTGATGAAACTTGAAAAAGCGAGAACATCCAATCCCATACCTGTCTGAGGTGAATACACATGAAGAAGCAATGCTCAATGGTCTCAGATTCATGCTTGTATACCGGACACTGGTTTGATATTCTAGGGTTAAACTTGTGAATAAGCATGTTAATTCAAAGACATCGATGAAGAATCTGCCACCAAAGAACTACCATTTTAGGATGAAGTAGCTTACCCCACGCCCAAGACCACATCTGCTGCCATTGAAGAGGAAGGAGTTAGGGGGATCCACCAACAAGGTACATTCAACTGAGCATAAGCGGCTGGACTGATGTGAAATGATGTTTTGGCTGTGTGCCAGGAATCTAACAACCCTTTTAAAATTGGAGAAGCATTATGATAAGGCCGCAACTCATAGAATAGACTCCATGGAAGAACAAACTTAACTGTCACTTTACCAAAAGAAATACAGTGGGTAAGAGCCTGTACAATAAGTCGTAACCCAGGAGAATCATCCTTACCCACGACAAGCCTTTAAATGAATTTTGAGATCAAAGCCTAATGGGTGTCAATCATGTCCAAACATCCAGCAAACTTAGGTTTTATACACTTAGGTCGTGCATTCTTTACCCTGCTTCATTTCCCCAAATAAAGTTTTTGATAACACCCACAATCTCCTGAAACTTTGATTGGGAAGCAGTAAGTGTAGAAGCCATATAAACATGCGTGTTGCTTAAGATATACTTGGCAACTGTTACCCTTCCAGGCATAGAGAGTTTAGCACTATCCCACCAAAAAAGGTGCCTCCGCAACCCCTTCTATTGTGACATCCCAAGCATAAAAAATCGAGACATGAATACCCATAGAGATACCAAGAAGCTTGGTTGCCTCCCCATGAGGCAACACCTTCCATGTTGCTTGCATGAAAATGTTACAGCCAAAGATCTAAACACTATTAAATAGGCAATCTCAAGCGAGTGGTTTAATGATGCATATGTATTTCCACGATTTGCACTTGTGGCTCTAGTTATATAATATCATAATATTGTTATGTTTGTTCCATCACAGGTTGAGGATGCTACATTGAGATTATTAGACTAGAAGATATTGTTATGGAAATGTGGTTTCATCAATACAGGCCCCAATGGATATGCTACAATACATCTTTGGTCAAGCCACCAAATGCATTGTTAGTGGAACAAACTAAAAAGATCGCAATGTTCATGTTGTTTATGATGGATGTTGTTCATTTGATGCGTCATTCTTATAAATTGACTATTGGCTTATTTATGGGTATTTTGCAACATTATTCATTTCAGCTCACTCACGAACATATTGAACAATATAGTCAACATGAAAGGTTTGTTAGAGAATGAAATATCTTAATAATAATCCAATAGGTGCAACGGGCATGTAAGACATGTATAGACCACTTGGTTTCTGCAAACAATAAAAATCATACATTTAACCAAAGATACACTGCTAGTGAACTACATTGCAAAGCCTGATTTCTCTTCTTATTTGACTAAAGAGATTACAGTCTTCCTCGTCTCATCATGTCTAGCTTGTGCTAAGAATAAAAATGGGTGAATGCATCTTCGAGAGTGAATTGTCATATGTTTGAAGAGATGATGCCAATGTGGTATGACATTAAAACAAGGGAAAGTTACTGAAATGCCCTTGCGAAATTGGTAAATTACCCAATTGCCCCTATCAAATCCGAAATTCCCAAAATGCCCTTCGGGCAGGCAACGGGCAACAGGTTTCATGGCTTTCATGGCAGATTGCCGTGAAAGCCTTTCCCGCAAAAACACTAGCAGATGACAAACCCATGGGAACTGATGCTATGCTTGGAGAGGCCTTATTGCACGTCAAGTGGCATCAATCGTTGAAACTAAGTCAAGGCAATCTGCAAATACAAAAAAATGAAATGGTACTAGAAAAACCACAGACATGCCAAAGTCTACAAGATAAGATTGAAGAAAGCAAGGTAATCCACAATACAAATACGTCAGACAAATGCTGCTACTAAATTTTCGGAACAACAAAGTGTTAAGTCGTCCTGTTGAAAAAAATTTGTCTCAATTTGGGCTTCATTCTTAAGCCCCACTTCATTCTGAAGTTCTCCCTCATTATCTTCCACGCCACTGTCGCTGTCATTTTAAATGCTATTACAGCTTATCCTTAAATACCAACACAGCACATAAACTAGTACAAGCTTCATAAACTAATACAAACCAACACAGCACATAAACTAGTACCAGCTTCAATTTATAATAATAATAATAATAATAATTTATTTACGTCCAACAAAGACCCATAGGTCATGGGACAAACTTTACTGTATTACATCATTGCTTCTTTTGAAATCATCTAATGTACTTCATTAAGCTCCACGCTCGCAAGAAGTTCTCTGATAAATTTTGCCACTTGACATATTGTGGAAAATTTTTGGAAAAGAGTCACCAAAGTCTCGATTACTCGGTTTACACGAGAATACCTTGCCCAAGTGCCTCAAACCCGGGCAATGAAATATAGCATGCAATTCTCGTTTCTATGTCTTGCCCGCATCCACATACCCTTGCTTCCCTAGGAAGACCAAACCACCTCCCTCTTTCAATCATGAGATGATGTGAGCTCATGCGCATCCGAACAATCCCCCATTATCATCCCCGGGTGCATATCCTTATGTCGGAAGGTATAATTGTATGCCATGTTTTGCTTCGAGATTAAAATCGCCAAATAATATTCAACTTTCTTTTTCACACAAAACTGAACATACCGCTCAAATGCCTTCTCTTTAAATGCCTTCCCAAAATCAGCCATGGTAAGGTGCAAAGCGTGATGACCATCTATGGATATCTTTATGCCAACTTGTTTTCCCCTCTTTCCCCAATTCGGTGACACCTTGATTGCCACACTTACTAATGATGTACCTTACGCTTTTCTATTTAAATAGCGAGCAGGTTTGCCATACACCTTGGATTTCCAACGGATATGCTCCACTCTCTAGTAACAAGACCTCATATGGTAACCGACCTTTTGACCTTGAGAACCATGTGCAACAAGTTTTTGTATCCGCTCTAATGCATTCCACTTCCCCTTTGGCAAAGAAGGCCCCCATAGTTCAACAACAGTATAAGGCTACCGGCATTACTAATGCATCGAACAAGCGTTTCAGATTGTCCATGGCGACACACTTGCTTGTCTTCCGTGATTGAGCATCATGTAAAAGCCTTCCATGCGGGCTGAAATACTGGTGAGTCAACACCTTGGGTCCAAGATCTCCTTCCAAAGATAAATCGTATGGCCCAAGTATTTGTATGAGTTGGTCTGTTCTATCCGTTCCCCTTGGTATGTCACATCAACCTCCATTCTTCCAAAGCATACAATTTTTTGTCTTATTCAAGTTAATCTGTTAGGCCAAACCGATTGCAAAAATCAGCAAGTCTTTACGCCAATTGAGTGTGCATGTCTTCTTGTGTGTATGCAGATAGCAAAAGGTCATCGGCAAAAAGCAATAGCACTACCAATTCCTGATACAATCGGGGAAATATGCAACCAGTAGATCGGAGGAAGCTCTCAAGTTGGTCCACATACAAACCAAATAAGGTAGGTGACAGTGGGCAGCCTTGCTTCACGCCTACATCACTGGATATTGCCTCTGTCATTCCGATTGGAGTTCTCACTCTTCCTTGTACATTTTGATAAAGCCTTCCAACCGCTATGACCCACTCTTTTGGCACCCCAAGACCTATCAATCTGTCCATTAGTTTCTGCCTTGGCACAGTATCAAAGGCCTTTGCGAAATCAATGAAGCAGCAAATTAAAGCTTTATTCTTAGACTTGGCCTCCTCTACTAAAGCTCTTAATGTGATCAAATGATCAAGCGTCCCATATCCTGCGCGAAAGCCTGCTTGGCCTCTTGCCCTGATATCATTTGCATCTGCCCATTTTGTTAGTTTTATGTCAAAGACTTTACCAAACAGTTTCGCTAAGATTGGGCTGATCATAATCGTGCGATAATTCCCAGGATCATCCGCACTTCCTTGCTTGTAAATTGGTTGAATAACACTAGTGGTCCATTCAATGGGAAAGCCCTCCATAATTGCTTGGTTAAAAAGTAGCGCTATAGCTTCTGCCAAGATTGGACCGCCAGATTTCAAATGCTCTGCTGCCAAGCCTGTAATGTCACTTGCTTTCCCCCTAGGTAACAAACGGATCCCCTCCTTTACGTCCTCAGAACTCACACAAAAGTGCGTGAGAGCACATTCTGGTAGCTGTAGCTTATCTGCTCCTTTGGAGTACAAGTGGAGGGCATAAGCATGCCACGTGTCTAAATCTGAGAGAGTAATCTGTTGCACTACAGGTGACATTTTTCTCCAAAATTGCTTAGTGTCTAATTCAGCGAGCATCTTCTCTTGCTGCACATGTTCCCATTCCTTCTTTTTCTCTCGAACCAGCTTGCGGTACTTCCTCAACCCTTCTACTGTGTTAGCTTGTTTCTTTGCTTCTTTCAACTCCTGGTCAAACCATGAATTCCTAGGCTGCTTACCATGTGTGCTTACAGGTTGTCCAAACACCCTCTTTGCACATGTTATCAACAATTTGTTTAGTGATGTAGCCTTGGTATGCACGTTAGCAAAAGAGAAAATGGAATGGAGACCAGCTTCCACCTGCATTCGAAATTGTTCATCCTTATTGTTTGTGTAGGGCAAACGTGGGAGTTTCATCTTTGCATCAGATTTGGGGCTGATTCCCAATTGAAAGCATATACTGTGCATGATCAGTTCGGGGCAAAAATCTTCTATCTCAAACTTGTGTAATCGGCCCAAAGCATTCTCGCAGCCCCAATCGGATAATCAACCATCGAATAGACAAATTGGCCTATCCGTCCGCCTCGATAAGTAAAGCCGAAGTTTTCCATGGTCGGATACCGTTGTAGATGATCAGATCCAATGCTTCACAGAAATGTAACAAGTGGCGTCCTGCTTCATTAACCTCCCCATGGTTGCTCTTTCTAAGGAATTGATCTGCTGGATATATTACCTCTAAGTCCTTAGGCGAACCATTCACATATATCTGATTAGATTGGATGTCCCCGGTCCATGCATTAAAATCTCCTACCAGCAAAACATCTGAATCATTCTTCCATTTCGACACAAAGGACCCAAGTCTGAGCAATGCTGCTAAGTGTTGTTCCTGATCAACTGAGGAAATATAACATCCCACAACAATTAAATCTTTTCCCCCTACTAACATAGAAGAGCATATGCGAATGGCCACAAAATTCTTGTCTTCTGTGTCCTCATATTCTAAACGGATAGATCTGTCCAAACTGTTGTGTATGTAGCATGCTATTCCTCCATATGGTCGCCCCTTTTTTGGTTTAGTATTCCAAACAGAGAAGGTCTTATACTCTTTCAGAACCAGAACCCTGTGTGTATCGTGTTCCCATGTTTCTATGGCAAAGAAAACATCTAATTGATTATTATCTAGAATAGAAATACAACCTTGCAAGCCTTTGGGGCCTCTAACATTTAAACAGCCAAATCGTATTGCGGCAGGCTCTGGTTGCCTGCCTAACCATTCCTATTCCTTGCGGTCTCTTATGATTACTTGCCCATTTCTATAGACAGCCCATTTCCCTTCTGCTCTAGCTGCTTTAACTTCCTCTAATGCTGCTGGACGTTTTGAAAGTTGGAGCCAGGTTAAATCCTCACATACCCGGAAGTCAGTTCCCTTCAAGTTTGGTCCTGCTCTAAGCATTTCCACCCTGGACGATTCATCTCTGCATTTCACCAAGATATGCCTATGTTTGCCCTCCACCTTTTTCCCTGTTCTCCATGCATCCAGTACAGATAATTTATCTATTTGGAGCTGTTCGTCACAAAATATACTTGCCAATGCTTTAACGTCCTCATTTGTTTCTTCTGGAATGCCAATCAACCTTACCCGGGATGCCCTCTTTTGTTTCTCTCTTTCCTCTGCTAGGATTGTCTGCACCTCATCCTTCAAGCTTGCATCGGCTACTATGGCTGGTTGCTTGTTATTTTCCAACTCTTCGACTCTTACTGTTAATGCCTCCACAGTACTTTGAAGCTGTGCAACCTTATCCAGTAATGTTCTGACCTGTGTGACCTCAGTTTGCACGCCCTGTACCATGTGGATGAGATCTTCCCATGCCGATTTGGTCAACACGAAACCCTCTGATTCCATGGGTTCGCTTTTCCGACCTTTTTCTTTGTTCACCATCGATGTTGATTTGTGTTTGTCTTCTTCCCAAAACCTAACAACGGAACAGCGAGCGCCTACAGCGAGCGCCTACAAAATAGAAACTGCAATGGCTTAATTTATACTCTAGATACAACAAAGCACATAAACTAGTACAAGAGGGTGACAACAAAACTGAAACAAAACTGAAACAAAACTGAATCTGTAGTGCCTTGCCACTGCATCTCGAGATCAAGAATTCTAAGTGTTCTGCTCCAAACATTCACTACAAAAACAGCTGATACTCCTTCCAATATTCCTTTCTGTCGATCAGACAAGACGACAACCACTCTATTAAGTGCTAAAGAACCCTGTAACTGAGTTAAAAACCAACACCAGTTGCTATCATTCTCAATGGCAACCCATGCATATGCTAGTGGAAACAAAGACCCACGAGTGTCAACTGCAACTGCAGTGAGCAAAATTCCTCTATACCTGCTTGTTAGGAATGTCCCATCTAGTCCAATAACAGGCCGACAATGCCCAAATCCACTCAAGCTAGCGCCAAAAGCAAGAAACATCCTTGTGAACCTTTTTCTGCTCATCCTGCTGAACCATACAAATACTACCAGGATTAGCATCCATTAACCTAGAGCAGTAGTCATTCAATCGCTGATAAGCTTCTTCATGTGAACCGTGAAGTTCAGCTATTGCATTCTCCTTTGCTAACCATACGGTAGCTTATCTCTACTCCATGCTCTCTTCGGACATCAGCAACAAGGTCTGAAGGCTTATAACTTTGGTGTTCAAGGAACTTCCCAAGATATTTTTCCGTCACCCACTTTGAGTTAGCTTCCTTATTGTTTCTCTGATTAACCCCACTACAAGAATGCTCACCACCTATGCTCTTAATTGTAACCTCAGCACTATCCGGATGTTTAGAAGCGTGGATCATCCCCCACAACCTTCAGCAGCACACTTTACTCTGTATCTAGAACGATCAGACTTAATCACTGATAATTCTACATGGTCTTTGACGGCTTGATCTCGTACTGCAGCCTTGCATTCTTCAATTGAATCAAATTTGGCACCCTTACACAGTTCCATAGCTGGACGTGCTGGATTTTTGCTGCCTATAGAGCCTATAGTTTGTGCATGAAGTGAGATCATGGTTACATAATCAAGGTCACTTCAATTCTGCAGCGGCAATGCACAGTGTTATATGCACTTCAATTCTGCAGCAGCAATGCACAAATATATCCAAAGACTATGAATTATAACAAAGCAAAAGAACTCAAATTCTCCATCCCATATAAATATGATGTTAGGCAAATATACATCAGGTTATGCAAGAACTAGCCGAGGAGAACAATGCATTTGCCCCGAAGATGTGGGTATACCAGAGCAGAGAAGAATTTTACTAAATCAAGAACATCACTGCTGGGGTTATAGAAAAATTGTAAAGCATAACTCTGTCCTTCAGGGTGCAGGTGCAAAATAAGAGACTGAACGGGTCTTTTGAATGACAGGCACGGATGCGAATTTCTTAGAACTTTAATAGGAAGGAAGGAAGGAAGGAAGAAACTTTTAATGTCCACGGAACCCAATCGGGTTATGGGACCACAAGTACAAAACGGGACCGAAGTCCCTAACCAGAACAAGGACCGAAGCCCACAGAACAAACCATAATCACCATGGCCCAGATTAAAAACCACCTGGGAAAAAACTGTTGCCAGGATGACTACGCATCCAAAAATCCATGCTATTGCAAAAAGCAATAAGCATACCTCCAACAGACAAGACTTCACCGAACGCCTCGGAACCGTAACCTCTTCACAACTGGGTGCTGGAAAACCGACGCCCCCAACGCCAATCGCCCAGATGCGCAGGGAAGGCGGTGCTCAGAGAAACCGCTCAGGGAAATCGCCCAGTGGAGGTGCCTCCTCACTAAAGCGCTCCACCGATCCAGGCATGCTCTCAGGCACACACGCTCAGGCACGCTCTCACAGGCAGGCACCACCCATCACTGCACCTCCCAGGCGCCATCCATCACTACGCCTAGACAACCCTGAAGGCGCCCAGGCGCTCAAGCAGGCGGCCGGGGCGGCGCTCAGGCAGGCGCCCAAAGGAAAAGGCAATATGGGTGTATAGGGAAAGAAAAGAGGAACGAAATTCCCTTGAAGAATTTCTTACAGATTACTCAATTCAGATCGATTCCTTGCTTCTCCTTACCTTACAAATCGGTGCTCTGTAAAGGGAGGCTGGACGTGTTCACTCATTCGCTGGACGTCTCCTCCAACAGCACCGCCAAATCCAGATGAGCAATTTCCCTCCGTTTCTGTAATTGTTCTGCCCGTTGCCTGCCCGAAGGGCATTTTGGGAATTTCGGATTTGATAGGGGCAATTGGGTAAATTACCAATTTCGCAAGGGCATTTCAGTAATTTTCCCTTAAAACAACTAACTAACTGATGAAGATTGGCTTGTCTTTTCTCATTTACGATGTTTCCATTTGTGATAAATCACATTGATAAGAAAGCAATGCAAATGCTAATTTTCCATCATCCTAAAATTATTTAGTTCAAAAGAATTCAACACCCAACTTCTCAATAAAGAACAGTCCAAATATCATAAAAAATAGTTCATCGCACAAAACGTATAGTTATACGATCATTTTGCTATGGTTTTTATATGATTGCGATGTTGTATTTCTATGAGGGTATGCTAGTAGTATTTATAGGGCGCGCTTTGTATTTCTAGTTAGTTTCTTCTCCTAACCTTTGGTTTGGACACGCATGCCTATGTCCATGCATGCATAGTACATTCTCTGCCAGTCAATGCAAACATACGCCCCTTCTCACCTGGTCAATCTTAGGTTTCCATTCACATAGTTTTGCATGTGAGACCACTTTACATCCAGTGAGTCTCAAGCTTATATTAGCATGCTTTTGCATGCACCTTTAGTTTGGACATGCATGTCTATGCCCATGCATAGCACCTTCTTTGCCAGTCGATGCATGCATGCATGCGCTCCTTCTCACTTGGTCAATCTTAGGTTTCCATCCCATGCTTTTGCAAGTGAGCCACTTTATGTTCAGTGAATATCAAGTTTACATTAACATGCTTTTGCATGCAAAGGCTCTTCTAGCCAGTCAATCTCAATCTTCCATTCACATGCATTTGCGATTCCTTTGTTCTATATTACTCTTTTTGTTTTTGTCGCCTCCCTTTTGAGTTGTTCATGACCGCATGCTTTTTTGGCCACATGCACCATACAACAGATGAAGAAGGCATGAATTTGAGTAAATTGCATAAAGCTTTTTTGGATTTCTATGATCAATCATGTAGTCAAGGCACATGCTTATTTTCTTTTGTGCCACATAGGTCTTTTCACATGAGAGCCTTACCTTTTCAATAGCGTCAAAAAGCACTTAGTGTTTGCAAAACCGTGTGCAATCCCTCATGTTCCCTTTTCTTCAAGATAGTCGACTTCTCTTTATTTTTAGGTTCTTGGCATATTTACTTGTTCTTGAATTTGCAGTGGCCTGTGGTCAATGGTTTTATAATCATAGTTCAATCCCAGATAAACATTGATTGTAGATGTATCTATGTTGTGTTGGCTGTATAAGTATTTCTTGCTACTATAGTGGGTTCAACACCCAAAATTTTAATTTTTTGATGTCCCTTGTCCTTATAATTCCATCACAATCATTTTGGAATCGCACAAAACGTATAAATATATGGCCATTTTACTATGGTTTGCATATGATTGTGGTTTTGTATTTGTGTGAGGATATGCCAATAGTATTTTTAGAGCGCATTTTATATCTCTAGTTAGTTTGCACTCCCAACCTTGATTTTGGCAATGCTTACCTTCTTTTTGTAATCATAATACAATCCCATGAGTTCTAATGTTGTCATATCATTGTTTGTTGTGGTGTTATGGGACAAAATGTGTCTCCATGGCTCTTTGATAAAAATTGATTATAGGAGTAGCTTTGTTGCGTGAGCTCTATAACTATTTCACGCTGGGCTCAACTCCCATTCTTTGAATTTATTGATGTCCCATCACAACTATTTTGTATATTAAATGCCCTTAAGCATTTCTAACAAGGGAATAGGAAACCACAACTAGTGGTGTGGTTTGTTTTGTAGCATTGGTGTTTTTCAACAAGGGTGTTGCAATACTTTCATTTAATATGCAGTCTTATTCCACGTAAAAACATGATATATGAGAATTTTAGCCTTGTTTCATGGATCTTATCAAGTTGTTAGATAATAGAGGTCAGGAGTTTACGAGTTTTTGTTGTGGGGTGCATTTTATTTTATTGTGCGTATTACTGTGAGCCAGGCTTGCTTGTAAGAGGAGTCTTTCTTTGGGTTTAGATGTCTAGGGGTTGTTTTCAAAAATGAGTCGAATATATACTTATTTTGTAGCTAACTGCTTTTTTGAGCTTATTTAATGTAACATTCTATGAAGCTTAATTGGAAATCAAGAAGGTTAGATAATAAATCAAGCTTTATCAATTTGCAATAGAAAGGATAGCCGAGAAAATCTATTATACGGCTTAGACAGATTTACTATGTGCTTAGGCATATATTTTTATGCATAAAGTACATGCATATTGGAAGTACTTCTCTTCATTTATTACAGCAAAGGAAAACCTTGACAACAAAAATGTGAAGCACTTATAATGCAGCTGGAGAATGTAGAGATAAACACCTCAATCCATAAGCTTTTCTCACTTCCATTTCTATAATCTTTTTCTTAGAAACAACATTTATTATTATAATGGCATTCACAATTTTGCAAATCTTATGATTATATGTGCACAACTCCAATGCCATCGATCCGAGCCATCGGATCGGTATTCTCGAATGGGCGAGCGTGCATCTCTCCCATGCATGCATGCATTGCATGCATTTTCTGGGGCTCTGGTTCGTTTGGAGATCGCTACTTCTTGCAGGTTCTTCATCGACTTCTCATCGGCGTTTTCTCCTCTCTCAACATTTCCCTTGACTCCCACCCACCCTTCCTTAATATGTATATTATTGTAAATATTATTTTTTGTCGCTTGGGACACGTGACCAGCCCCTCGCTTTCTTGAGGTGTAAATGTTGTTTTTTGTCGCGTGGCACGCGTGACCAGCCCCTCGTTTTTTCGAGATTTTTCTCTATTGGTTTTTTTGTTGGTGATATGCAAGCCCAGGGGTGATGCGCAACTTCGGTATTCTCTGTGGAGCATGGGGTTTTTTATGGGAACGTTTAGCAGCCTTGCGTTGTCCAAGCCCCTTGTCAAGATTTTATCGCTAGGGTTTTTCCTCGAAAATCCGAAAGGGCAGGGTTTTTTAATCCGGGCGATAAGCTCTCGGTAGGTACATTAGCCAACATCTGTAGCAAACAATTTTATTTGGGGTCCAGGTGTTATGTTTTTCATTTTTTGGGTAGCTTGCGATGTGCAGCTTACCCACTCTATACCATTGTAGAAAAACTGCTGAGTTGAATGAAAAGCCTAGCTAGCTCAGGAGCTTTTGTCTATTTTCATGCGAGCCCTTATTCGAGAATCATGTGCTCCTACTATAAAAATCTTTATGAGAACAGAGGGCTACTCATGTCATGAGCCTATAAAGCTTATTTAAGAAGACCAAAGATCTTCATAGTGAGCTGATTTAGTCACTTATTTTTAATTGAGCTATGACACCAATTTGAGACAGTAGGTTGTTTCTATGCAGCCTACAAACTTATTGGTGTTAATTCTATGCCCTCCCATTCAGGTTATTTGTGAAACTGACTTTATAGTTCTTACTTCCTGCATTGCATTGTTCGCTGTATTGTACAATTCTTTTAGAGAACGAATGGCATTTGGAGGACAGATTATAAGACATCCTTTAGTTCTTTGATTATGAAAAGCTTCGGTATAAGAGGATTTTGAGCTAGTTTGTTCTTCATTGAGACTGCACCATCACCTACTTTATATCTGGAAATTATTGTAGATAAGAGAAATGACGTAGTTGTAAAATATTGAAATTCACCCACGACTAATGAAGCACTTTTATACAGGCACCTTGAGATGAAACAATACTTTGCATTAATAAGTGCAACCAATGTTTGAATCATTTGCACATTTGAAAAAGTTGCAATTCCTTCCCATATGTGTTTCTAATTATTGAATAAAGGAAAAATGCATAGCCATTAAGAGCTGCAATTCAAAACTTGTCACTACTAAAGTTTGTTTTTTAGTTGTAGCTTCTAGAATAATAGGTCTTTGTACCCTAAATATAAACAAATTGGAGATAAAGTCCATATCTCTTTCTATATAGTACAAAAAAGAAGTATCTAACTTATAGTTCATTTTGAACACTTAAACCCAAGTGATTGAAGAACAAACAACTTAATTGAGTTATTCTTGACATCTGCATTATGTCCAAAGGATTAGGTAGTTTAACACAACCTTACAAGATTGATCCCATCCTGGTATCATGTCATCTTGTCCCTTTATAGTTTAACACGAGTATCGAAGATTGATCCCAAAATGGGCTTGTTTTTTTGTACCTTTTTTTTTTCTTTTCTGTATGGCCAACCCATGGTCTTACACCATCCTTTCTTGTTTTTCAGTTTGTTGGATAGGTTGGTTGGTCTTGGAAAAACGCTATAGGGTAAATAGAAGACTCCTTGACACTTATGCTCTACTAGAACTCACTACACCAAATATTACGGATACTAAATAGTATACAACATTCATTTTTTTATTGAAGGTTGTGCGTATTTATTTATACAAAAAATACTACAAGGTATAGGGCTCACACAAGTGCATACCGCCTCAGAATCAAGACAGACAGATGGATTGGAAAGGCGCGTAAGGACATGATTTGTCAGTGCTGCCGACTGGAAGTCATTGAGGATGGGCGCTACACTCTTCAGGACTATCCGACATTCGACCATATCCGTGCATGCTATGCTGAGTTGGTCCTGCCTAACCAGCTACTGCACGTGACGTTGAGCACGGCTTCAGTGCAATTACTGGGATCATATCTTCAGGAGGTAATAGATATGAGCACTCAGCCATGTCCTCGAACAATATCTTGACATGTATCATAATATATCATGATGTATCCTTCTACAGTTTATCAACATTTTATTATTGTCAAGGTTTTTTCATCGAAAACACTTCGGGGCAATGTTTTTCAAATCTGTTTGTAATACATTTGTTGTGCTCTTTTGATTGATGAGTGATCTCCAACGCTACATCCAGCAACTAAATTCTGGCAGATTTGGGCCTATAAGGAAGGCTCAATAAGAAAAACTCTTCTCCAATCCTAAAGCTGCATTCTGGCAAAGAAACGTAGCTAACTATAGCCACAACCGAAGAAAATGATTTTTGATTCAGTTGCCCGAAAACCCCTGATGTAGTTATGTTTCCGTGTTCTAGAGACTTCTAAACAAATTCAAGGCATGTTTCTAGAATCCGAGTGTCGAGACAAGTCACCATTGCTAGTCTACATTGCCTTGGCTGACAATGATAAAAAACGCCCAACAAGAAAAATAAGCATAGAAGAAAAAAATGTATTAAGATTATACATGTTGTGACTGTATAATTATAAAAATCCATTTTATTTAATTCATTTAAAACAAATGCGCAAGCTTGATGTCACGAAGAAGATAGCTGGCATCCCAAAGGCATGCCGATGGCAAAGGGCCGGCATCTTCAAAACGTGAAAATCTTCGTATAATTTGCTAAAGGGAATTGTATTAAATCTTCGTATTATGGGCTAAGCGTGTCCTCATGATAAATAGTGGAAAAAAGGAGGGGCCAAGAATCAAACATACTTATGTATGTTTATTTCCATTGATTAGCTACTTAACGGATTTGAGGTACACTTGGGCGAATGTCCCTCGCCATTATGTCGACCTATTGAATTCCTTCCATAACATAATATGATAATATATTCCAATTGAACCTTGATGGGGAATTTGAAGTGCCTTGTTATTGCAGTTGTACTGCTACCATTGCTAATTCAGTTAGTTGCTAACATTTACGTTCTTATAAAAGGTTTTAGAACATCATGGTTGAAGACACAAATCACAAAATTCTCAGAACTTTCATTTCCAAGGCGCTCATAACTCAGGATATGATACAACTTATATTGCTATAAGACTAGTGTTTGCATCATATGGAGAATATGCCTCAATTGGTGGCAATCATACATCAACACAGATTGTGACAATGGCCTTGAACCATATCTTTGATCTTCTATGGTTTCAAGAATATGCTCCAAACGAGGTAAGCAACCATTGGGGACAAAAATTAAGCAATTGGAACAAAATGAAGAATATGGGATTTAGGGTTCCTGCTCGCATTTGTTTTTGCTTCTGCAGAGCGCACACAACTCGGCAAAATTTGCTGCATATATGATGTATAGGAGCTGAAGCAGTCGGCAGGTTCTTCATCCCGAATCCCTGCAGGTCGTTGTTCTCTTCTTGGGTTTTGAAACAAAATTGCCGGATTTAGTCGTCCAATTGAGATAATAGAGCCACTCCTCTCTTTACCCAGTGGGCGGGGTCGTGATCTGTAGGCAGCTTCACTTCCATCACGAAATTGGTTGAGTGGCCTGTGGTGGAAAGAATGCCTCGGCGGTCGCTTGTTTTATAAAGTGGGCTCAGATAATGGGGATAAGATCCCATTTTGGACGTCTCCATTGGAATGAGCCAGATGATTGGTGCAGGGGAGTACAGCACTTTGGGCTCTGATTCTCCTAGCATGTGAGTATTATAGTCCCAGCGCGCACCTTCCAGGAACAACCCACGCACATATATACCAACTTCTGGTTTGCTACTGCAAGAGGCCTGAATTAGAGAAAAGATGCAGATCAGTAAAGCAAAATGCATTAGTTCCAAGTTTTAGAACATGGGTTGCATATATAATTTGAAGCAGTTTTTGTTGAAGACAATCTAGAATAATTTTCACTTAGAATAACTTCAGGCTACGTTCATACCGGGTCTTCCATTATTTGGAACTCGAAGTCAATCATATCTATGGCTATGCCTTGGCTCCTTGCATAATTCTGCTTTGCTCCTGTAAGAAATGACTGAGTGAAAAAGAACCCGGAAATCCAATATACAGTGGGTGGCCCATTATCGATCCAATTTCTAAAGAAGTCAATCCTTTGAATCAAATCTGCAATGTAACTTGCGAGAGGTTTCCTGGATGGGTAAGATTTGGCAGCCCACATTGCAGGAATCTTGCCATCAGTAAGACTACGTCCCATTATATCCAATTCCATGCTCATCACTATCAAACCCTTCACTGCCTTCTGGAGTTCCTTAAGACTGGACCTGATAATGCTGAGAAGCTTGTTGAATCTTTCGAGTTCCTGGAAACGCAGGCATCAAGTCAGAAATTTAAAACTTTTTGCAGGGATTAAACAGTTTGAGCTTGAAATGATAACAAACCTGGCATAGAACAGTGTTCATGGATTCTAGGTATGTTACAGGGTACTTCTGTTGTACACTTTCAATATCAAAGTTAGGTGGTAACTTGGAGAGGATATCCACGGAAATTCCAACCATCACCTGCTCTGCAGTAAGGGCAGCTGCTGCACCTTTTGATGAACTAGCTTTTGCCCCGGATGTTGCAGGTGTAACAAGTAACAGAGACTCAAGAAGCCGAGCCGTCTCATTAAGATCCTTCGTGATGGTTGCATTATCATGGAACCCATAAACCTCTGGGCGGGGTTGCGTTGCCAAGTGCTTTAAATATTCTAGATAACTTTCATAATCCCCTGCAAGTGGATTTTAATGGTTTGCTTATTAGTTATGACTTATGAGGTTTCATCAGTATCCCAAGGATGAAGTGATTGTTACCTTCAGGTGGTACACGGTAAAGGCCACTTTCAGAAAAGGAATAATCATCTTGATGAATTTGCTCACAATATATTCCTTGCAATACAGTTGTCAGCGTTCTTCTATCATGATCATCTGTGACACGTCCTCCATAATTACACTCCCCTGTCAAGTAATTTAGGGCCTTATAGGGAATCTGCACATGCAGCATAAGCTTGAGACACTTTTTAGGGTTAAATGAACAATTCTATGGATTATAAGATTGAGTGAATGAGTGAGTTCGAATAAAATGCTATTGTGATGGCCTTCTAGTTGTCTGTGGAAGGGGAATTGAACATCATTTTTAGGAGAAAATTAACGTTCATGACTTCGGAATTTTGATGGAAATGAGCATGTCACAGGCCGTTGCATCAATCAGCTTGAACTTTGAATGAAAGAGAAACTCCGGTCTGAGGGACCCTACTTCTTTGTCATTAAACTCTTACATGATGGAATGTGCTAAACACAACTTTGCAAACAGTGAAACATTGCCGACAGGATCAAAAGAGTTGAAACAATACAGGTTTTATTCAAAACAATTGATAGTGTTAATTAATATTGAATCTACATGAGAGAGGAAGAAGAGATAACCTTATCTGGATATTCCTCGAGGAACATCTTAAGTTGGCGGACACTAATCCGAAGATCTGACTCGTTAAATTCGTAAGGTATGTTCCAACCAAGTGGCCCAAACCTTCTCCGCTCCTGTGTGACGTGAATGCCATCCCAATGTAAGTCTATTATAACAGCAAGCCAATTTTTACTGTTTGAAAAGATCTGCAGGCTTATTACCTGGACAAAGGCATGGAAAAAGCAGAGACCATATAACATACGCCGCCATTCCACCCCCTTCGTACAATTGTTAAAAAATTCAGGATCTGAAATTGGGAACATGCGGTAACTTCCTGTCATATTTGCACGTAAACCATTGGGAGCCTCCATGGTCATCTTGATTGCATTTTGTAGGATGGCAACGGGAAATGCTTCCGATGGATAGCTTGTGAGCCAAAGTCTGAAGTTTTCATGTGTTTTGTCTATTGTAAGCTCATTTTCCCAATACTTTTCTAGAGTTTGCATCCAGGAGACAGCTAAGTGGCAGTTTTGGAGTGCCACCCAGGATCCCTCCCTTGCTGCTTCTGACATAGCGGCAATTGCAACTGGTCCTTGCCCCTGACCTAGGGAGACTGTTTGGAGCTTTACGTTTCGGTCAGCAGATAATTTCAGAAGCATTGCCATTGGATCTGAGCCAGGTGAAAGGACAAAGACCAATGGTGTTGTACAGGAGGAATCCTCAAAGCATTCTTGCAGGTTTAGTGTTAACGGATCAATAAACTTTTGGCCCAAAGTCTCAGCTATATAATTTTGAACTCCCAAAACTACCTGGAAGATCAGCAAGAGCTGGTGTCAGTTGTGGTGTTAATCAAGTATCAAAAATGTGCAAGGGCCGAAAAGTTCATTGCTGCAAATATTAGATGCCATCAGTAATACCTTGTCTGGCCTGAGAGTCCTTAAGACAAGCAATTTCTGGAAGCTACTGAGCTGGATGTGCCAAGGTGCTGGAAGGCGCTCCACCTGCATTTTTTACCACCACATCAGATGTGCAGGGAAAGAGAACTTGTTATGTGGAGGGGCGTTGTTTTGCATTAATTAGTGCAAAACAAGGTATGAACTATAAGAAGAGGAACTTACATGTGGTTCTGGACTATCAAAAATGACTTTCCATTTACTGCCATTTTCTATAATGCTCTTGTCCAGATCTGCGAAGGCTTCAAACTAGATAAAGAACAAGACTATGCTTAGACCAGATTTCTGTAAATTGCCATCAAAACAAAATTGCATACTAATATTACCTTTGCGAGGCGATATATTTCTCCCCAAGCTTTGTCACTGAGCCAATCCAAAGATTGTCCAATTGGTTTATCAGGTTGTTTATCTAGAACAATTCCTCCAGTCATCAAGAATCGTATCTGTTAAATTAAAAAAAAAAAGGATAAAATTTAGAATTTGAAACTCAAAACGAAGACAACATTTCAAACTAAAACAATTTTCACCTCATTTTGGTCCATCTTGCCCTCTCCACCCATGATTTTCATAGCCATGACAAAAACAAATAGCAGCTTGTCTTTCTCAAAAAGTGATCGACATACATTGCAATACAAGGCAAATGTGAAGTGTTGATTGAGATTTATGAGGCGAGTTGGCAAATCTATGGACTTCTCGCTGGTTTTTATTGAGAACTCAAATAAGTCAATAAACCATGGTAAGGAGTATTGGTACATAGGCTCAATATTTGCCATATCTGAAAAATATTTTAACAAAGAATTAGATAAGTGCAACTTAAGAAATTAGTTTACCATCTATAAGAATATAATTGAAACACATGCTTCTTATGGTTAAGGGAGATATCGTCCTCGGATACAGATACAGTCGAGATGGCATGGAGTAATATCACAATTTTTTTCCTTCTAATTGAATGTCTAAAATTATTATTTATCTAACTATATATTGCAATGTAAGGCCTTTGGAACCTTCACCAAAAATGCCTTGCATTGCATCCAAAGAGTGGGGGACAAACCAGATACGCAAAAAAATAGAATTGCAGTGAGTTTGGCAACTGGTTTGTATAAACTTCGAGCTTCATCAATTTTTACTTCTGTTGCTTCGGCAACTTTTTGCTTGCTGGAGATATCTTCGGACAATATTTTAGATTGGGAAAGCACCTAGAAAAAGGAAGTTTGTAAGAAAAACCATTGTCTAGATCATATATTATTGTCAAAAATTGAGAGTTTTGTTAAAGAACTAAAATTTTATTGCAGTTGTGCTTCAAAAGTCATGTCAAAGATATAAAAGAAGCAATAAAGCCCTTGATTACAATATGAAAACAAGATAGGCAACATTCATCATGTTGATGGCATCATCATGTGGGGTAGTTTCTTTCCTAAGATGTTAAGTAAAAAATTCAAGATGTTTGTGCTCTTCTTGGCATACCTACTCTAAAAATTTACTTATTTACCTGTTTGTAGAGTAATTTACTTATTTACTCTTTTCTAGAATAGCATAGAGGAAGACAATTTGTATGTTATGCCACATTGATTGGCAACATCCATTTTAACATATGACACACACACCACACAACGTTTCTTTATTGGGTCATGACCTCAACCACCTTACGTTCACCACACCAACATTGCTTTGTTGGGTCATGACCCAACCACCCTACGTTGCATGCGACTCTGACTAGGAACCCGAGGCATTCTAGGACTAACGTGTTACCACAAGACCAAACAATATTTAATTTGTTATAAACATACTATACATAAATATCACAATTGAACACAGCTTATGGCAGTAGCAATTGAACACAGTTTATGGCAGTAGTTGTACAAGTAATGGTAACAATAAATAGCGCAGCCCCTCTGGACATTAAAATATAATTCAATACTTCAGCAAAATATCGCCATTACCTGGATTCCAGTTTCATCTTCAAGAATGTTGCCTTCTTGTGATAGCACTTCCAAGGTTTTATCCTCAATTTCTTTCAGTAGTTTTTTATTGCTTGCGCTCTGCAAAATAAGCTGGTTCTTCTCTTCTTCCAAGTCCGGCCTTTCTTTTGCAACAGCTATTCCAAGGAGTTGGTCGAACAAGCCCTCCGAGGTGATCATAAAATTGATAAGCGTTACCTGAGACATGATGGGCAGTTAGATTTTAGGTCTAGCAGCATATTATGGCTAACAAAGCATACTGTTTGATCGTTTACCTTGGCAGATGTTTCAGGACTGTAATGCGGATTCCTGAGTTTCGTTGTGAAGTACAGGCGGAAATTTGGTGAGTATTCTATTATGTTATCTCCCAAACGTATGCATAGAGTTCCACTCTGCTTAAATGTCTGTTGTAGCAAAATTGGCTCTATAGCTGGATCTAATTCATCTCCAATATTCTCTATCAATACTGGCTTTCCAAACTGAAGCAAACATGCATGCACAGTGGTCAGGGAGAAGACATCTTCAAGACTACCTTATTAAGATGAAAGAATACATCATTAAGACATTTTCAACATCCTGTTTATTAACGATATTTGTTGACATTACTCACCTGGATTCCAATTTCAAGTTTTCTCAAGAAGTCGCTTTCACTGAGCTTCGTGGTGATCAATTCATTAGGACCTTCAAGATTTTTTATCCATTTATTTGCTTGACCCTGTTTGTAACAATAAAAGAATTACTAAGCCCCTCACTAACTGAAGGAATGGATAATTGTAACAAAATGAAAGAGTGCTGAAAATTTCGAAATGCAATAATTATCTTTTTCTGGTGAATGAATGTATCGCCATAGTTCTCTTTTACAAACTGCTAATTCAGATAATTATTCTCAGTGCACCTGAGGATCAATCATTAAAGTCCACCGTCGCGTGTTTGTGATAATTGTCCCATTATCTATTGAACACTGATCTTTTGGTAAACCAGCAATGTTCCAAGCCCTGATTTGCACTGGATCTGCAAGGATGTTGCTAAGAACAAAATCTGGAGAGCATGGAATCTTTTTCTGCTTACATAGTGCAAGCCAGCTCTGCAATATTTCATGTTACACATGATCAGAATCGGATTGCAACAGTGTGGAGTCAATTTCCCTTATGGAGAGCTTTTACTAACCTCCAAGCATTGGTCTCTAAAAGTTGGAGTAAAAACACCTAGATATGCAATGAATCCAGCAGAAAGTAGAATATCTCCTGTTAATTTGATGTAAGTTTCTCCAAACTTCTCAGCCTGGGCAGTCCATCTTGCCTTTTCACCTCCAAGTCCTTCCATGAGCTGATTGGCACGCGAGATTTTCGTTGCGCAATGGTTTGCTTCATCCTCCACACTCTGCCTCTTAAATTGAGCTTCATTAAGTTGTGCACCTAACTCAGCTAATCGCTCTTCTACCTAAAATCATGCTGGTAGTTTAGTTTCAGCACCTTATAAGCATATTGTCTTATAGCACCTTTATTAAGTTGTCTTTTGTATGTTACAGCCTCATATCAGCCGTATTGGGTTGTAGCCTCATATCAGCCGTATTGGGTTGTATTGTATTGTATTGTATTATATTGTATTGTAGCACTGCAAAGGTAATATACAAGAGATATAAAACCTTGTGCAATGCAGCCTGCTTCACTCGCAATGCTGACATCACCTCTTCATACTCTGCTTCTGCAACCTTAAGCGCAGCTTGCTTTGGAGCAACTACCTTTGCAACTTTGTCATATGATTCCATTGCAATGATCCATGAGCACAAACCATATGCTGCTTTAGAAACAACTAATATCTTTGTTGGTTCCATATCAGGATTTGCTATATATCTGCAGTGTATATTGATGCAACATTAGAAGATAAGAGTCTTGAAGATAGTTTAATTTATATTGAGGATTTTGGTGCTTTTCTTGCACCAACATTATATAAGTGCTTATTCATATGGAAACACCTAAACTTCAACCCAAACTCACGCCATTATTCCCTTTTTTTATTCACAATTAACATTAAAGAAATTAGTAGTTATAATGATCTTCTAAAGCTAGAATTTGAAAAGATATCGTATATGTTAGAACAAAAAGATGATTGCAAGATGAATGCTAAATGCTTGCCAAATAATGCCATCCCTATCAACAAATCCAAAACCTTAAAATATTGTCATTGTTATTAAATTGTAACTTGGATTTCAAGCACGAGGAGCATTTCATATCTATGAGATGTGCAAGACGCATTTCTCATTGATTTTGCCTTAGATTGCTTGCTCATTTGTTCCATCTTATATTTTTTTCTACATGACTATCGAATGTGTGCAAAATCATATATGTTATTGGTTGATAATACCACACTCATTGGTACCTCATCCCTCTAAGATTTAATCCCAATCTGCAATGTTGAAGCTTTGGGGTTCCTTCGTTTGATTTCTCAAAGTCGAAGATCAAAGGGCAAGTGTATCACCATGAAGCATCCATTGCATAGGAGACATTTGCTTCTCCAACTTGGAATTTACGGCCTTCATTAGTAGTGTAGGGATGCTACTAAATATATGACTCATTGTGGTGCGCTTTCTTTCTAGACATAGAAATTTGTGTCTTTTAAATACGTATTAGTCTCTCCAAGGTTTACGTGAGCAAATAGATACATATTCTATTTCTCCCTTGGAATCACAATGTACTTGTTCCAATAACATGTAGCCACAATGTAGTTGTTCCCATGACATGATTCACAACCCTCCTTCCTTTGTATGTCCACTTTTCTATTCATGTTCCCACATAGACCATAAAATTCAAGTTAGGGTATGACCAAACTCGAGAGCATTTGCCCTCCCCCCTCAAAACCCCGCCTAACATTTTCATATTTGTCCTCATCACCTGAAGCCTTAACCTAATTTGTGTATCATCCAATCACTTATATATATACATATGTTGGGCTCTCGAGGCCATGACCCTATATCATATAGGTATGTTACGTGCCCCAACATATGTACGAATAGAATAGAATAGAATAGAATAGATTTTTTAACGTCCACGAAGACCAATAGGTCATGGGACCCATACAATGGGCTAGTACAATCATTACTACCAGGATTAAAAAACCCCTGCCTCGAAAGGTTTTCAAGGGAAAAACCTTTGCAGTAATGATGATACTAGACAAGCGGAGATAATGACTACTGAGGGCTCAGTAATTGCAGACGTTTATCTAGAACCTCAAGTATGTATAAGGCACGTTTATCTAGAACCTCAAGTATGTATAAGGCACGTTTATCTAGAACCTCAAGTATGTATAAGGCCAAGTCATGCACAGATGGTGCTCTGAGAAGTTGTGGAAGCGTGGAATGGAATGCTAAGGTCAAAAAATGATTCCGGACTATCTCAAAAGCAGGGCAACTCAGAAGATTATGGCTTTCATCTTCAATAACATGTAACTGGCAACAGGCACATA
Organism: Isoetes taiwanensis; assembly: GCA_021234155.1. Classification (NCBI taxonomy): domain Eukaryota; kingdom Viridiplantae; phylum Streptophyta; class Lycopodiopsida; order Isoetales; family Isoetaceae; genus Isoetes; species Isoetes taiwanensis. The sequence goes on along the minus strand of JAJEKV010000195.1, from coordinate 120,108 downwards.
GTCTCGCTTCTCGCGGCAATTGCGGCCGCTCCCATCTACCTGTCTCAATCCGTAGCCTGTGGAACCCCGTGCGAATTGATGCAATAGCTACAAGCTTGTACGTAATACACCTATATGACCTAGGGCCCAACATATGTACCTAACATCCTCTCCATCATAATTGGCCACTAGTTAAAAGTAAGGTTGGCAAGATCCTATTTCAAGGATCTTTTACAACACAGTAGAGGTTCACCATCAGCAAAGATTGGCAATATCGTGCTTGGAGGTGTTGGAGGATCAGGAGGAGAGAGAGAAAGAGAAATGGAAACATGAGCTACTTTTCTTTCACGTTGATGTTACATATATATGATAAGAGACTTCCTACCTAACTATGATGTGACTACCTAACTAGTCTTAACATGTGATGTCCACCTACCTAGTCTCCCATGTGACTTTGACCTTTGACCATACATGTGACCTAACGTCCACATAGGTTAACATAGGGTTAACAATGTTCCAACACTCTCCCTTAAACCTATGTGGACTTCAAAATTTCAGCTTACTGCATGTTGCTCTCCCTTAAGCTGGAATTTCACCATCCCTAGCTGCTCCTTGAACTTACTTAGTTTGGCACTAGCCAAAGGTTTGGTAAACATATCTGCTAGCTGATGTTGTGTTGAACAGGAAGACAAAACCAACTCGAAGCCAAAACCGTTTCGTCGCGAAGAGAAGATGTGCATCAAGATGCTTGGTTCTTGCATGGAAAACCGGATTGAATACTAGCTGAATAGTACTCGATTGTCATTTGTACAATTGTGGCTTACGTGATGGGAACTTTAAGATCCTTCCACAACTTCAGAACCAAAGTGCTTCCCCGTGACTCCGCCGAAAAGGGCTTTGAATTCAGCCTCGGTAGTGCGCCGATAGAAACGATGGTTTGTCGCTTTGACATCCAATTGAACACATTAGGCCCAAGTGAAGACATGATCCCCGTTGTGGACCTTCGAAAGTGTCTTCACAACCCGCATAATCAAAGCATCAACAAAGACGGGTGCAGCTATCAATTTCGATTTTACGTAAAATAATCCTTCTTGTAACGTGCCTTGAAGGTAGGCCAAGACATGCTTGGGCGCCTTCCAATGTAATTGTGTAGGCCTTTGCATGTACCGGAAAGAAGATTAAGCGCAAAACACATAAATCGTGTCGTGTTGCGTGTTGCGATCAAGTAGAGCGGAGACTTCCAACAAGACTTTGGTATAAAGTAATCTTGTCACAAGAGTTGCCGTCAGATTCAAGATGAAGCTTGGTACCTAAATTTATAGTAATCTTGAGGACCGGTTTGGCATTGCTCATATTCCACTTTTGAAGTATATCCGGATATACTTTTGTTGAGATAAATAGATGCCATCCGGCATTTGCCAAACTTCAAGCCCTAAATATAAGTGGAGCAGTCCTAGATCGGTCATATCAAATTTACATTTGCGAGTTACCTTTGTTTGATCTATTAGCTGTGCTGCTCCCCCTGTAATCAAGAGATCATCCACATAAAGAACTATGATGCAAATCTCTTGATTAGGACCACATCTAACATAGACGTTAGAATCTGCTGAGCTTTGCTGAAATCCTGCATGCAAAAGGAAGGCATGAATTTTCTGATTCCAGCATCTAGGGGCTTGTTTCAAGCCATATAAGCTCTTCTTCAACTTGCATACAAGATGTTCTTGCCCCTTTTTAGCAAACCCTTGAGGTTGCTGCATGAAAACCTCTTCTTGTAGATTCCCATGAAGGAATGCACCTTTAAAATCCATGTGAAATATTGGCCAGCCTTTAGCTGCAGCCAATGCTATAATTGCCCGAATAGAGGACAAACGAGCTACAGGGGCAAATACCTCATCGTAATCAATTCCATACTTTTGTGAGTACCCCTTAGCTACAAGGCGCGCTTTATGCTTAGCTAGAGATCCATCAGCAGCAAATTTAGTTTTGAAAACCCATTTGCAACCTATAGCATGCTTACCTGGAGGTAGCGGGATCAATTCCCATGTTTCTTGCTTGTCAAGCATACTGATCTCCTCTTGCATGGCAGTTCTCCAATGGTCAGCCTTGCATGCATCTTCAAAATGTACAGGATCATGAGTATTATACACGATCTTGGCCATTAAAGCCATGTTACATTGTGGACCCTTCAAGATGTTGCTTATCCTAAATTGACCTCCTCAAGGCCACTTGAGGCGCAGACTAGAGTACTTTTTGGGAGCTTTCTAACTCTTGTAAAGTCTCCTCGACATTTGATGTTTGAGGTGTTTCAAGTTTGAAAAGATCATCTTGTGGAGGTAATCCTACCTCGGATCCCCTCAGGGAGAGGTTGCCGGGTTGAACTTCCCCGAATCTTCAAACCAAGATTCCAAAATGTCTTTCGTTCCTCCCCTCGCTCTTCCAAAGTGTCTTGGTTGCCCCGCCCCGCTTCTTCTTGTGTCCGAATATCAGCCAATAGAGGAAATACTTGCAAAGTTGATGAATGTGGCTCTTCTTGTACATTCTTGATTGGCGAAGTGATTGACCAATCCTGGTCAAACAAGGAAGCATCATTGATATCCCAAGGTACGTCATCATTGTACCGTGCATGTTCAACAAAGTGAACGGACCTGCCGAGGAACATCTTCCTTTTACAGGATCATATAGCTTGTAGGCATCATCGAGGCGGATAGCCTACTTAAAATTGCCTTGATTGATCTATTATCGCCTTACCCAACTTCTTGACCTCCTCCAAGGATAAAGTGGCATACGCTAGACATCCAAATGTCCTCAAGTGTGACAGATCTGGTTTTTCGCCATATAGAGCTTCATAAGGTGTCATATCCGCAATGACCTTAGTGGGAGCCCCTGTTCATGATGTAGACTGCAGTATTAACAATGACCTCAGCGATAAAAAGATTTTGGTAGTAGACCGCATGGGCAGTCATAGATCTTGCCAAATCTAAGATGATGCGATTTCTTCTCTCGCCTACCCCATTTTGAGGGTGAGCATAGGGAACAATCAGCTCCTTTCTATTCCGAAGCATCTAGAAAGTTTGAGAAAGATTGAGACACATACTCTCCACCATTATCACTTCTAAGATACTTTATGGTCATCTCAAAATGTTTATCAACCATTTGATGAAACTTCGAAATGATTCAAAGACTTGGGACTTATACATTAGAGGAAATACCCAAGTAAAGCGAGAGAAGTCATCAATAAGGGTCATAAAGTACACCGGAGCCTCCTATGCTTTTGACTTTCATATGAGAGATCCGAGTGGATGATTTCAAACGGCCGAGAGGCTCTATGCTCAAAGAACTTTTGGATATGGAACTTGGGACTGTTTGGCAAGAGAACAAGCATTGCAATGAAGATCCACATCTTTCAAATTAGGCAAACCCCGCACCATGTTTTTCCTGCGCAACATGTGGATATATTTGCAATTGAAATGGCCTAACCTGTTGTGCCATAGCTCTTCAAGGCTATTATGTTGGTGGATGAGCGCATGATTCATAGCTTCAACTTGGTCCAGCTTATAAAGCCCATTGTGCAACTTGCCATGCGCTAATTCTTGTGCTGCTGGATCATCCTTGGGATGTGCATCATAGATGACTGCTTTGCCACCTCCAAAGAGAACAAATCTGCCAAATAAATCCATTTGCGAAATAGAGAGTAAATTTGTTGCCAACTCAGGCACATACATGACGTCCCTGATTGCTTTCAACATGCCATCACCTAAATCCAAGGTGACTAGACCTTTGCCTTGAATTGGATGAGAGAAACCATCCCCTAGCTGGACTTCGCCTTTCTGCTCCTTATGTAGGTGCTGGAATACAGTAGAATCTCCGGACATGTGACTTGTGGCACCTGAATCAAGTATCCAGTGCCCCTGTGGAATGCGTGGAATGCTCGTGTGAACTGCCATGCAAAGAAACTCTGCATTAGATTCTAAGATCTCGGTGCAGGCTGCCAAATTAGATTTTTCAGATTTTGCTTTGCTTTCGGATGTGCTTGCCTTCTTTTGCCTGGCATCCTTAGCATCTTTCCTTTGCTTAGCATGGCAATCCTTTGCAATATGCCCCAACTTGTGACAATAATAGCATTCGATTGCTCTTCTACTTGAATTCTTTGTAGAATTTTTTGCTTTATGGTCTGAAACCAAAGCTTTTTCACCTAGTATTCCAGCCCCATTACTCTTGAGGGCCTTGATGTGAGACTCCTCTTGAATTAGCATTCCCTTAACTTCAAGGAAATCAGGCTCCTTAGCATGTCGGATTTGAGAGGATAACATGGCATACTCAAGAGGAAGATTGATCAAAATGCATTGGATAAGATCCAGATCTTCCATCTTTCCTCCGGCAGCAATAAGCTCCAATCTTAGAGCTTCCATTTTCTCCAAATATTCAGTCATATTTGAACAAGAAGTCAGCAAAGTCGTCTCAATCTTTTTCTTGACGACAAGCTGAGTTGAGAGACCTGTGTAAGCGTAAGAGTTCTCCAACTCTTTCCATGCTTCTTTGAAACTGGATAACGGTCTGAGCCTGATCCTTATAGAAGGGGATACAAGGAGTTTAAGATAGGCTAGAGCCCTCCTATCTAACTCAGTGGACTTGGCATCTTTTGCCTTATCCCAAGCAGGATCAAAAACAGCCCCAAGATTGTTAGTGATCATAAAATTCTCAAAAAAGTCTGCCCAAACATACCAATTGCTTGGGGTGAGCATGGGATCTTTGGAAAATTTGAAGGGATCCATGAGATTCAAACTGGTATAGCTGAATCTAGAAGAAAGAAACAGAAATATCCTTCAACCACCTTCAAATCACATGAAATGGATTTGGGCTTCACCCAAAGACTTCAAGAACAACCTGCAGCAGCAAACAATTGATCTTCTGTGATTCTACTCCTCCTTGCAGCAAAGTAGTGAGAATCCACTCACTATAGATCAATCCTGATCTAAGCCCCTTGGCTCTGATACCATGTTGGAGGATCAGGAGGAGAGAGAGAAAGAGAAATGGAAACATGAGCTACTTTTCTTTCACGTTGATGTTACATATATATGATAAGAGACTTCCTACCTAACTATGATGTGACTACCTAACTAGTCTTAACATGTGATGTCCACCTACCTAGTCTCCCATGTGACTTTGACCTTTGACCATACATGTGACCTAACGTCCACATAGGTTAACATAGGGTTAACAATGTTCCAACAGGAGGATCTTCTACAATTGTTGTCGCAATGATTTCACCAAGTTCGGGATGGATTGGTGTGGTTCCTCTAGGCACGAGGTTGTATGGCTTTGACATTATCCTGGCTAATACTTTCACTAAATTATCTTAACATAAACATTCCCATAGATAGAGAGGGGAAGAGACATACGGCCGAATCTTTAAAATAGTAGACGGTGAAATGTTGTCCTTGTCATATTCCCTCAAGCTCTTCAAAAAATCAGCATCTGCCAACATCTTTTTACTGCTCTCCCAATAGTCGTCCACCATCTAAATTTTTAACGGAGTTTGGAAGGAAAAGAATTAGCCCAGTACAGTTTCTTATTCGACAGAGTTCTATATTGGAAATATACCTTCCCTGTTCCACCCGGATCCTTCATTCTTGTTGGCTTGATGTTTTTCATGATGCAAACAGCTTCGATCACAAGTTTTACTGCTGCTGGAGGACTCTTCATGCCTTTCAACTCTGAAATATCACTCTTAGTGAGTGTATCCAGCGCCTGTTCCACCCAGGAAAATGAAATTCATCAAGATGGCAATTAGTTCTGAAAATTTCTCTTATCCCTTGTTGCTGTGATCAGTTAAACCAATTACTAAATGCAGTAGAGTTTTGCTCAAGCAACAGTGAAATGGAAATAACCCACTGGGCTATGGCCTTTAAGGTTTCCCAAAGAATAACGAGAGCAGACATCAAAGGAGTAGACATCACACACATATTTTGCTTCAGCTTCTTAAGAAGAATCTATTTGTATCTTTGGCGTCATGCTTAGTAAAACCTATCTTTTCTTCTTCCCTTCTTTCTAACTTAATTACTTATAGTAGACCTAGATGAGAGCAATCATTTTAGTTCTTCCTGTTAGCCAGGACACAGGAAGTCCAGTTATGCGATTTGAACCCAAACCAACCACGTGTATCTCATAGAAATGAGCTGCAAAGGAGACACTAGTATGTATACTTCCGTTAAAGTTGGCACCACTTTGGGACCATCTAAAATAACGGTGATCTATTAAGTATAACAAGATCCTTAATGGTTCAGGGTACCTTCAGGGCAGCTTCTAACATAGGCATAGCAGCTGCTAATTCCGCTTCAGTGTCATCTTTGATCGCCTTGGCTTCTGCCGCCTTTATACTAGCCGCTGCTTCTTCTACCATCACTACTTCTCTGACTTCATTTGCTTCAGCTGTTTCCTTATCAATAATCTATAAAAACGTACAAACAAGTCCTTAATGATTCCTCCTTGATTGTCACGTTCATAATTGATAAGATATAAAGCTAAAAGAAGTGAGCTTATTGAATTATGTGTCTGGTTAAACATTGTCATAATGAACTTTTAATTACGTTAACTTTGATAGAAATGGAGAAAAATCCATCCTGTACAGATACTCTGAAGTGCTAAAAATAGCTGAAAACTTTTGAAATATAAATCAAGACCAGTGTTGAATTATGTCAATGTTCAGCTTATCCATGGACAGCTGACATAAATGGGCTCCAGGTAGACTTAATGACGTGGGATAATGGCACACTACGAAAAGGACAGAATGGGGCAGTTCGACTGTAGTGAGAAGGATCAGCATGCACGCCAGAGGCCCAAGGTTCAGCCCTGTCAGTCCATCCCTAGGTTATAACGAATGGGACTGTTAGAAGAAGGAAATTCTCAATCTTGCCTTAATGAACATGACTGGGTATTATCTTGCACGTCATCATCTCCCTGTCAATTGCTAGGATAGAGCTGCGACATCATAAGTTGGCTACTTGAAATCACAACTGTTATTAATACCTTTATCAAATTCTAATACATTTAGGCGCTTCACTTTTTCTCTCCTAATGACCTAATTCCAAATAGAGACACTACTCTGATCTATTACGAAAAGTATGCTTACTTTCAGAAGCTCCAAAACTTCTTCAGTTGACCTGACTAGCTTTGGTTGAAGTTCTTCCAATTCAGCTTGCATAACATTCACGTCACGAGCTGAACTCTCCAATTTTTGCAATCCCATCTCGTACCTGCCAAAGTTGCCAACAGAACCTGTTATCTACAACTGACAGAATTATATGAATAGGCTCGTAAATAAAATGTTAGGAATAATCTTTAGCATGGCAGCAACCGTTCAAGCTACAGCTGGTGAATCCATAAATAAATGAGCTTGACTGAATTGCTGAATCAATGAACATTTAATAGGGAACTTTGCCAACATTAAATTTTCTTCATTCGACTATAACTTTCATTTAGGAAGATATATTTGAGTATACAGTATACCTATGTTTGTAGCCGCTTATCTCCTCTTGCTTTTTCTCTAGAAGCTTCTTAAATAGATTGATAAGCTCCAAAAAGCTTGTTGGCGTGACATATGCATAGCGACGCATTGTAGTAAAATATTGCACGGTAAGGTCCTAAAAGCATCAACAGTGATTACCAAAATCACAAATTCCATGTTTTGTTAGTTGTTTCATTCAGTGATCTATCAGAGAAGCAAGAGAGAACTCGTGGAGCATGCAAAAGAATGGCTCAATTCATCTGAGAAGAGATTACATTGCACCTTTATAGGATGTGCATGTCCTTTCTAACGTCTAGCATAACATCTAGTTCTAGCCATTAACTTCCAACAACTCTTCTACCTTATGCATCACCTCATCCATCCAAGCCTATGAGGATTTGATGCTGAGGTTGCACCTCGATGGTGAAATATGGTATATACCTTCCTTAACCCGTATTCAAGATAGCCAGGCCAATAAAACCATCAGCTGAAGCATTGAAATTTAAATTTCCTTCTGGAAGACAACTCTGTGGAGCGGCTGAATTCATATAAGGAAACACCTTTATAGAATGTGCGTGTTCTTTTATGGAATGTGCGTGCCCTCCAGCCTAAAATGTCTAATTCTCAGTAACTTCTAACAACTCTTCCAGCTTATGTGCCACCTCATCAATTAGTACCCACCATTTGTGACAGTAAAAGCCTTACCTGAACTGAAGTGTGGAAATGAACACTCATGTCGACGATACCACTGAACAAGCTTCTATCAACGTTAATATCATCAATGAAACGTACTGCTACGGAGCGCAAGGCCTAGAGACAAAAAGATCTTATCATTACTCGCTTGAATACCATATACTGAGTGATGAGTAAATATTTCTTATACCTCAACAGGCCAACCACTGAACCAGTCAATTGTGCAACAATTGACAAGTGACGGGAATTTGCGTAATCGATCCCTAAAAGCACCACCAATAGGACTAAATGCCTGAGACGTGGAAGAAGATGATTAGCTCATGTATAGATAATTCGGTTTAATTCGATACAGAAGACATTTGCAGCACACCAATGCTATCCTCAAGTTTCTTGAACATTCGTCCACAAAGAAGGAATATAGTTCTGCACGGGAACCATCTCTCTTAGCACGCTTTGCCCGAGGACGTACACTCTCACATATCGCTCCTACATCGGCTGAATCATAAAGATTGGGAACCTAGACCAACCACATCTTGATGTTAAAAACAATCTCTGCATTCTCTTCTTCCCCCATCTCAAGGAGATTGATTAACAATAATGTCCATATTAATATCAAGAGAATATTTTATACCACACTGTTTTCACCTTAAAAAAACAACGATGTTACAAATGCTGATAGCATGGATAGAGGTGTCACCTCGCCAGTATTCAGAAGTGAATTTATATCTTCTACAAAGCCTTCTAACTTGATTTGGGTGTCAACAAATAGAAACATAATTTGCTTGTCTTGTTCTCCTGCTTTTCTAAGCATTATTCCCAAATCTTCCCTCCATTCAGACATCCCATAGTTTTTTGCAATTTCTACCTGCAATAGTTTCAAAAGCATCAGACGTGTTTTCAAAAAAAGCATTAAAAAGAACACTACGGCAAGCACAATCTTGAACATCATCAATCAAGTCTAGGATTCTCAGGATATCGTCATCTATTACATTTCATCAGATGCTGCAGGAGTATAGAAACTCCATGCTCCTATGATGATCATGGATGGTCAATGTTACATAAGTTCCAGATGAAAGGATGCAAAAGCATATTTGAACCTGAAAAATATCATAGCCTTCAATGAAGGCAGCCAGTCTTGCCAAGCTCTGTCTTCCGCTACCACCCACACCTACAAGCAAGGCATTGCCCCCAGGTTGTTTGATGACACGACAAATACGTGCAATATGCTGAATAGCAAACTGGAATAAAACCAGATTCATTTGCTTGCTACTGACAGCATTGTAATCATCCAAGTACGTATGCATGACTCGCATCAGGTTATCCTCGTCTGTGATCTCGTCATACTGGAAGAGGAATCGTAGTTTTTAATTTAAACAAAAAAAAGAATAAACAAGTTAATAATATAGCAAGTAGAACGATCTAGAGGAACATATTAACATCTGACTTACTTGAGCAGGTTCTGCTCCAGGAATCATGAAGTCGCCTGCCATGAAGTATCTCAGAATATTTGGGCTGTTATCTCCCTTTTTCACTTCTGAGTGAGTAAAACCAGAAAAGACTTTCCCAAACCGCTCTTTGAAATGTTTTTCCATCATCTCTGCTAAGAGTTCAGAGAACCATGAACGATCAAGGTCGTTTATAAGCCTATCATAAAAAACACGAAGACACTCATGTGCCCACAAGCGAATAATCTTGTAGACATTATCTGTCTCACGTGGAGCAAACTGTAAACCTAGAAAGACCTGCGCATGAATTCAAGAGGCTGCAGTTATAATACATGCCAAAGAAAATATAAATATTATGAAGCATTCTCATTATACCCTATCAAATTAGACAAAAAAAAGAATGAGACAGAGGAATACGGAACATGGAATAGATAAGATGATAAGGTTCATGGAAATGGAACAATTCATGCTAAAGACATAGCTTACACCTAGTTGAAATTTTACAGAACAAGAAATCACTAACTGCGAATGGAAGATAAAAGATAAACTCTAAACCCCTTTTCTCACCTCTACGTCAACATACTATGTCATATCTGTTTTCACAATCCTCATTTTCTATTACATTGACATGAACAGCTTAACTATCCTCATTGTCTTAAGTAGAAAAGTTGCACATGCCAACCAGTCTATGTAAATGTATACTTTGAGCCTGGCAATGTAAACGTTTCTAGCTTTGGGCCTGTGAATGTAAATATGTCTGCTGGCCGTCCAGGTTAGAAGCTTTCAGCTAGACCGATTGTCTCTTTGGCATGCATGTCTGAAACACCGGACCTCCTGCTTGCCAGCCAAGCGCCCAACACTAAGCTACCAGCCCCTTTTCTCTCTAATATCACACTTCGCCCATTGTCATATTTCCAACACTTCTCTTTAATGGGCACACAGCCTTTCCATCCACAGCTGTCACAACATCCACTGGCACCGTGACCCTGGCTTTGTAGAAACAGAGGATGGCATCATATCCAGGATCCTAAGTTTTCTACCACAGAGTTACAGGCCTCTTTCGGCCATTCTTGCTAATGTCATATTTTTCCCCATTATCATACAGAACGCACACAGGAAACCTAGCCCAATAACTAGTAATGCATCTTATAATCTATACCAAAGCTTCGTGACCACAGAAGAAAATCACTAATTGAAAATGAGACACAAAGTAAACACAAGAGAGGATGCACATGTTCTCATCTATCTCTTTTCTGTTTGTTTACACGAAATGATATGAAGAATGCCCCATGCCAATGTTGTTCATAAGAACTGTCCTATCTATCAATTGATTCAAATCATCAAGCCCAGACACTTATATCACTTTAGTTTACACATATGCTAACACCTTTCCAAGATCCCGCAAATTGTAAGTGTAATGTGATTTTTCTGGCGTTGGAAGCAATTCATGCTGGACAGTCTGGTAGATATCAAGGGTAGCTGCAACCATTGGTGGCCGAAGCTTCAGTACAGCTGGTGGATACCCAGACCTCTTCATCCAAAAGTCAATCAATGATGAAAAAATCCTGCATAAGAGAATCGGCATTTTGATTTGAAACCAGTAAGACTACTTCAAAAAGTTGGTTTTCAGATTACCTTGTTAATGTTATGTCCGAAAAGGGGGTTGCACAAATAACTGAAAAATGCCTCACGTATCTATTGGTCACTGGATTCTTCCCTCCTCCTGGTGGAGCCATTGCTGAAACAAATTGGATGTCTTCAATTGATTTGAAGGATAGATCATTTCTATCATACCTGCAAAATTGGCTAAAAAGGTGAGTTTTGAACCACAGTATGTATATCGTGAAGAGAGGCTGTTACTTAATGTTTCAAATCACAAACAGGCAAAATGCATGACAAATATGGTGACCTTACCAACCCTTATGGTCCATCCACTGACGCAGCAGTTCAATAGGAGGCTGTGCGCCATACTTCTCCAATGCTGGCATGCTAAGGTCATCAACAAAAATCACACACCTCTTACCCTTCATGGGGCCAAAAATCCCCTGTTTTCTTTTTATAAGCTTCCCATCAATAATATCTTGTGTTTGGTTTGCACTTGTTTGGGCAGAGAAGTTGAAAAACATAGACTGGTACCTGCACACTTGGATGTTCTCTTATATAATCCACTACTTATACACTTTCAAATAATCATTAACAGTCCAATTTTTCTGTAATTTTCATACCTTGAAGGGTCTAACTTCATCAGATATTGCTTAGTATACTGACTTTTCCCAGTTCCTGTAGGTCCAACCAAGAGCAGTGGATATTGATGCATGATAAGTTCATTCATCAAGAACGTATACTTCACAGTGTCAGCTGTAGGGACAATTATCCTTACAAAATCGGCATCAGAACTTGGTGGACTGTCATCAATTAAATCAGTCCATGCACCCCACTTCCCACGATCCTTTCGAAAAACAAGATCATACACCAATTTTCCATCTGGAAAAGCAAGCCCCACTTTTCGTGCGGGTGCAGTTATGTATTGCTTGTACTCCTCAGGAGGCTGATTTGCCTGTCATACAAAAATAACATTGTTAAGCACTTGACAAACGAGATTAAACCTTATTGGCACACTTATCCATTCTCCATTCTCCAGTAATTTAAATTCTCCTACAAATTGCATAGAAATGTCATTACGACTCATTGGCAAACAGACAGATCCATGCAGGTTTGGTAACATGAAGAAAAGGCTTGTTAACATGGAGAAAAGGCATGAAGCATACTGTTAACACCCGAAAAACCCCCGAGGGTGACACCAAAGGAGAACCAGACCACTTACAGACCAAAAATGATAGAAGATGAGGCCAATGTGCATATCATCCAAGAAAATCGTAAGTGAAACAACGCTCCATTAGCTCGGGGATAACTTTTCAAAAAATGCCTCCATTGCATCCCTCCACAAAGCTCATGCCACATAAAGCAGATGGTTAAACCCCTACTCCCTCTTTCAAACATCCAAATGCCTCTATAGTCCATAGCTCTTTCATATACGCGTTGATGGACATTAGCACGCGCATTGGTATGAATAATGGACCGCATGCACTATTGCTCTAGAGTGTTCCATGACTATGCAATAAACATATTGCTTAATGTCATTTGAACCCCATTTTTATATGCATGTTCTGTTTACAAGGGGCCATTGGCCTCATTTATTTTACATTGTTTATCACAGAATCTAAGAACATACAATGAGTTTTCTCAGAAGTGTGTCAAATGTCGGACGATCTGCGTTGTCAACGCATGCTCCAACAGACCATACCAATGCGAAAAGGAACATACAATCAATCCAGGTGCTCTTAAGGTTACCATCCATCTTCTCTGCACTTGCCCCTGCACATCATCAAAAAAAAAAAAAAAAAAAAAAGGGGAAATAAATAAAGTAAACTCATTGACTAGAATATAAATCTGAAGGAATAGCTAATGGCTCAAATCACAAGTACATGTTTATGACTAAAACCACTAACATGCATATTTATAACATAATCTGGTATAAAGATTTGCATGCAGCTTGTCTTCCTGAGCGTTACCTTCATCTTTAGTAGGGGCAGCAGCAGTCAAGGAATGGTTTACGCAATAATTTCAAGGGTTTGATTTTAGTTGCACAAGACAAGACAGACACTAAACTTACACTTCTAAACATCTGTTTCATGCAGATCAGGCTTCATTCGTAGTTAAAATCATGCAAAATAAATTTTCTATTTCCAAATGCAATCATATTAGCGTGAGAAACTCACTCTGTGTCAGTTCTGGATCCATTAAAGAGGACAGTATCCGCAATAAACTTTTGACCATATTATGCTCCTTCAACAACATTTGTGTCAAGATCAGTCCAAATTACATTTGCACAAATAGAAGCAGAAATTAAGATTACCTGCATCCCTATGGTTAACTTGCAGTTCTTCTGCACACAGCGTAAACATGGTGGCAGCAACCAGTCGGCCAGCTTTTTGATCTGGTCACTATATCTGTCAATCAAAGGTTCCGGGAGTTCTCTAAGCCAAGATTTCATGATAGGACGCCATCCTATACTTGAAGGCTCCACATAAACCATGCCACATCTTGATACTGTTGCAGGTGATGCAGCCGCAAGATCTTGGACCTCAAAAATTAAGTTCATTGTTACAGACATTTGAATAATTTCTCCACTCATCAAACATAGCTTTTTATTGTCATCCAGTACCTGCATAAACAATCGTGTAGAATATACTAAGTGTAGCTGAAACAAAAGGTAATTTAAATTCAGTAAAATGATTTAGTTGCCACTCACAGTGTTCATGTTCTCAATCCAAATTGCATCAACCGGCCCATCAAATATCAACCATTTTCGATCAGGAGTCGTATCAGTTGCTTGCTGCCTGAAAGTCGTCGCTAAGACTCCATCTGTCCACTCATGTGAAACAGGATCAAATTGCCCATAAAGCTGCCCCATTGTAATGGACTTCGGATTTAAAACATCGTACCTGTGGACAAATATTTTAAGTAAAACAAAGACTAGTTCCGAAACAAGCAAGATTATGCAGCCAGTTGGAAAAAGAAAAATCCCCACCAATGACATTCTTATTGTCACAATAATACAATATGCCTCAACCTCTGTACCTCTCCCTTTTACATCACTCCATCAACAGAGGAGAGTGAATTCACTGTAAGATCCAGAATGACTTAGATCCCAGAAATGATACTTGGCAAAAAAACAAATTAACATAAATAACAAACTGCATTTCTTTATAAGGAGATTGGGTAAAAAGATTTGAATCAACATATCATGCCTATAATTAACATATCAATTCTGTTAACCTGTGGAAATCCTGAAGGATGAAGGAAAGACAAGGGCAGAAGCGTAAGCACCTCTAGCTCCTAGTGAGCGAACTAGCTCTAGTGCTGCGTGACTATGGCTATATATAGAGTGTCATGTCAGCAACAAGTGATGACTCAGCATGCACAGTTCCCAGATGATGTGCATGGCTGAAAAACCAAAAAGAATTAATAGAAAGGAAAAAAAAAACATCCCCCCAAGATCAAGCAGTGCTCATAAGATAGAGCAAACTCAACCAGAATATAAGCCATGACTGCCAAACCATAGTTTTGAACCATATCTTTCTGCACCTGTACGATTCCCGTTGCTTGTCAACATAAGAATCATTCATAACCAAATTATATCTGATATAAAAGAGCACGTAGAAGTCTCTGATTGTAAACTTAGCCGTAGATGACATGTGAGACTGCCATTCTAGATATTTATCAAAAGAAATCTTGTAACTATTCTTCGAATCATTGATTCACGAAACTGTCCTGCTAACACCTGTGACCATGTACCAGACTTAACATCACTATCAACCAAATTTTGATCTTCAGCCACATCAACAATCAAGAGGACCTGATTTCGTAAATGTAAACACTTGCAATTAATTGTTAACAGCTGGCTTAACCCTTCATCAACGTAAGATGCACATCCCAAACATCCAAACCCGGCATCATCCAAACTCCGATCATGTGGACAAGTGAATGCAATTCATGTAAAGTGATAGTTCATGTTGACTAACGTGAGATATGATAGACTGAAAGTTGAGTCTTATTATCAATGTCCAACCAAGGAAGCTCACAGACGTTGCTTCCATGACTCCTTGAGTATTTCCCGTGCATTGCTCTTCTCCATGGAACTGGTCTATAATTTCATTATTATCAAAAAGACAAGTGTTGTCTAACACTTCATGCTGCAGATCCAGATCCAGATCAAATAATATGGATTGAGAATTACCTTCCTGCTGTAGATTTAACATCTGTACATACAAACAACAGTCTGTACATTCTTTTAATGCCCTCTCTGGATTTGGCATGCCATGTTCATGTAGCAAATGAAGAGTCTCAGATCGCTCTAATTCCATCTGGTTTGGTAGAGTTGCAACATCCTCCAAAGATCACCGAATAAAAGAAAAAATTCATCATGAAGATCAATAACTGGAAAAGTGAAAATAAGAGGCAACACTTCACATTTGTCCACAGATTTCTTCTTAGCCTTAAACCCCTGCTGCACATGATCATAGTCTAGGTCATGGCTCTGCGCAAATTGTAACCTTAGATAATCCAACAACTCCTTCGCACCAAGGAATGACCTTTGCAAAACCTTTGAATGTCATGAATCATCAATGGTGAACATGATAGATCTGGAAACTGTGTCATCTTTGTCAAAAGTAATATGAACAATTTTGTCCTCTTATAACATGCCACAGGCCTTGTGAAATTAATGACCAGGTCATGTGAAATCTCCATTCTTCATAGTTGCTATAATCTGATAAAGCTGCTCAGCAGACTCAGAAGTAAAATAGACCATGATTATATTGTCTAGCAAGCCAGTTATATTACATGTACAATAGCACCAAGTCTGACAAGACTGAAGTGTAGCAAGAAGGAAGAAATCTCACACAAATCTTGTTGATCAGAGATTTAAGGACTTCCAGGAGCCAACTCCAGATCCGAAGCCAGTCCAGATCCCGATTGCCAGTGAATCTTAACAATTTCTGCACTCAATTCCAGCTCCTAATCCAGTAGATTTCAAATCTGTTTCCCCTCTGCTGTAACTCCAAATACGACCAAACTCATGCAAGATCTCGACATCTAATCTTAGACCTTATCCGCTTCCCAACGTATCACTGCCTTATTAGGTTTATCTACCCGACCAACAAAAACAGAACGCACCTTTTGCTTTTATCCCAAATAAGCCACGAACCAAAATAACTGCGCCCGCCATGCAATATCTCTCTGATTATACAAATTCTACTCTCGATTTGCCATATGGCACAAATCCGACTCCAAAATATCTTCGCTCAGAGATCTGACCCTTTGTAGGGTTCTAATGATCAAATCCGACAACATCCGCTTGCTAAAACACCAGATCCGAGCAAATCCATCAGATTCTTCTTCAACCTTGACCAAATCCACACAATGCAGAAAACGCTCATTCAAAACTTTGCTCCTCTGCAGCCAATTGATCTTGCAAGGAATCTTGCCGAGAAATTGACTCAAGTTTCACTGGTTCAATCCACACCAGATTTCTTAGAACATCTATACCAAGATTTCTCATAAAATCTGTGCCAAACTGACCAAGCCTTTGGGACGCTAGCTTCCAAATCAAAAAACTCAATGAGAATTTTGCAGATCAACCCTGACTTGCTAACCTTTCCCTTCAGATAGGCTCCGATACCATGTTAATCTGTGGAAATCTTGAAGGACGAAGGAAAGACAAGAACAGGAGCGTAAGCACCTCTAGCTCTTAGTGAGTGAACTAACTCTAGTGATGTGTGACTATGGTCTAATATATAGATTTCCATGTCAGCAACAAGTGATGACTCAGCATGCAGTCATCAACACATGTGGAGTATGATAATACTAACAAATTCAATAATAATCAATAATAAAAAAATAAAGCTCGTTCTACTTCTAGTTCTTACTTATTCTAGTGGTTATTCTGCTTTTAATTGTAAGTTCAATTCTAGCACTAGCATGGATCCTAACAAAATCTCCTTGCCTTGTCAAATCCTAAAAAACAATATTCAAAAGCAGCATAATAAACAAGTATACCGTGTCTTCTTCTCAAGTCCTACTTCATTCATCTCAATAAGAGCATCGGCAAGAACTTGATACATAGAGGTTTTCGCCCCAAATGAAAATCCAACAAGCATAAGACCATGCCGCACTATTATCATTTCATAAAGCTCCAGAATTTTACGCACAAACATATCCACAGGAATGAGATTTTTTTTCTGACAGACATTTTTGATGGCCGCAACCATAGCATCATAGTCTGGTGCAGGAAGCACCTGTATTTAGCTCAGAATAACTAAGATGCGTCACAAAACAGAATACTGGAAATATCATATGGGAAGCATGACTTACCACGCCAGGAAAAAGGTCTGACATAATACCCTCAAAAAGAGGTATGTCATGGGACAAGAATTTAGGCAGGTTGACATCCTTAATTGCCCGGAGTACTAAAACGTTCTCCTCTGTATCTCTGTACTTTCTTTTCAAATTTCCTGCTGCTCTTAGAACAGCTATGACTGCTCGCATTCCATAATCATAGTGGTCCTAAAAAGCCAAAGACAAGCTCAATATGATAACAGAATAATGTCACATAATGCCATCTATCCATAGCCAACAATATGGATGTTTTCTGCAATGTATTACAGCCAGAGAAAACTAAAATAGCTTAACTGTGCGTACTAAAAACTCTTGCTCTAGCTTTATGCAATTACTATTCTAGGAAAGAAGATAATCCCTATGCACAAGCACTCACTAGACATCCCAGCAAGATAGCTGTGTTAACGATTAGGGAATAAAGGCTCGTCTGTTAATAGCTATTTATTCTACAGATTAATAATATACTGAACTTAAAAAGAAATATCCTGACTACAAGCATTCATCACCTAATTTAAGAAGCAAGTCATTCTTAGAGGAACAACCAATATCCAATGTAGGGCGTTAAACTACCTGTGAAGATAACTGCTCGCTACAGAGACGATAGGTAGCAACGAGTTTACGCGCCATGTCCCGTGCTTCACCATAGCCAAATGAGTATAACATGATCTCACTGCATAAGTGTTGACATACATACATTAATTGAGGGCATCTAAAGGACTACAAAAAGAAGGGGTTTATTAGCGTCTAATGGCATGGAATAAATACATCAGTTCTTTATCTAGCTGGAAGATGCTCAACAAACCTAGCAATAAAGAAACAAAAATGCAGTAGAAGATAATAGAATCTGCGCCCTAACTACCCCTAACAGGTTCAAAGTCCTGTTTACACTGAACAGCCGTACTCTTCTTTTAAAAAGATTCTTTATAAACCTGTCCAGCTTCTAGCTTTTGTGGCCTTTTGGATGGTCACTCCTCCGAACAGTTCTGACAAGATAGTGCTATTTGCTTTAACCCTGATGTAGTTGCCTCTCTCTCTCTCTCTGCCCGCCTGATAATGCTTTTTCTGGATTAGGTGAGTCCATAGATGTATACAGCACTATATTTCTGGTGCTGAAAGTTCATGGCTATTGGGTCCCCAGAGCGCAATGGAATCTTCCCGCTATCATAATATGCTGGACAAAAATAGATACATTGTGCTTCTAGCTCCACCATGCAAGTCGAAAACAAAAATCTAACAGGAAACATATAATAAAATTTATCCCATGCTACTGACTGGGCCCAGGGAAACTAACTGGCCAGTGGACATTGTCCTCTTTGTCTGTACCTGGGCAGAAAAACATCTTCAGAATGTATTGCATTAGGCATGGACTTGTAACTACAACTACAATTCCTACCACACATACTACGCCTTTAAAAGCTAACTGCTGCTTTTACTACATGGGATTCTGTGAAGTGACAATTGCTAGGACTGCGGAATATGGTTGAGGTGAGCATAAAGCTCTGCATAATATAATAGCTAAGAAACTAGAAGATTAGATGCAGGAATGATCAAAGAAAAATCTAGATGTAAGAAGTTTCTGAGAGACAGAGAATCTGCATATTGTGAATGTAAACAATGAGGATATATTACATTGATGGAGCAGGTGCAGGACTGAACAAAGACAAACCTATAATCAACAAGTTTGAGAGAAGGAGAATCTACATATTGTGCGCAGTGAAGATATACTACAGTCAGGAATAGATGCAGGAGTGATGGTAGGGTACGTTCCTATTATTTAGATACTTAGATGTCTCACTTGATCTCTCCCTCCTTGTAGCCAACAATTTACCTAATGGATGAAGGAACCTCTCATTGTATTGCAAGAGTTCCTACAGAGGAAAGGGGATATCCCAATAATAATTTTAGCACAAACAGACACATACAAGTTTCAGGCCCATACTAGCTCTAAGATACCAAAGATAGTAAATCCCACAGAGAAATCTGTCACAAGTGGCTTTACAAAACATAATCTATTAGCAAACGGTCTTAACATGGCACATATTAATTTTCTCCTCATTGTCTTCCTCTTCCATCCCCTGCCATATTCCATGAATAGCATGAACAAGGATGATAGTAACTTTACCCAATCATAGCATAATTGGGGACCATCATTGCAACGGGACGAAATAAAGCCTTCAAGTTATCCGGTAGCTCAGACCGTCCGGCATATCCTGGATTCATCGTAATGAACGATGTACATGTAGGAATAATTTGTATATCTGTTCCTTCAAACATGAAACGCTTTACCCCAGCCATTATTGCGCGCTGAATTGTCAATATCTGTTGAGCAATCACAGAAAGTACTTCCAAATCTATGCGATTAAACTCGTCAAAACATGCCCAAGCTCCTGAACTGGCAAGTCCCTTGAAAAACTTTCCCATTGCAATATAGTCTAACCCATCTGAGCAGTTGAACACGACACATTGCATTGCAATAGCCTGCCAAAAGACTGAGATCATATTAGAAATACACATAATAAAGGCAAAGGAAACTTGAAAATTGAAAATCCAACAAAGAGTGCAGCAAGGTCTGTCAAGCGCCTTACTAAAAAGCTGATATGTTGTATGCAAGGACATGGCAGCTAACCATAATTGGCATATATCCCATTACCAAGTGGGTATTATAGCTGGATATGCATTCCATCTTAAATGATGAAGAAAGTCCTAGAAAACTACAATATCGCCAATGTTCTCCTAAAGCTTAGAGGAGGTGCAACATCTGGTCCTATTGTCAGGAAGGTGTCTTACAGCATCTAAAGACAGCCATTTCCATGATACAAAAAGGAGACCCAAAATAATAATGTGGCTATAATATCCTCAAGTGCAGAACCAAAGATAATTATGTCATGATCAAATGCCCCTCTATTAGTTTGTCAAAAGCTAGAATGTTACCTTTGCAAGATCCTTTGTAGTTTCTGTCTTTCCTGTACCAGCAGGTCCCTCGGGGGCCCCACCAAGATTTAAATGCAAAGCTCCCATTAAAGTACGGTAGCAACGATCAGTAAGAGGAGTGATAACCAAACGACTGCTGTTACCAAGATATTCATACCCATAGCGTCGTGCTGCATTTACCATCCTAACTATAACCTGCAATAAATTTCTATGTTATCGTTTTAAAACTTAAAACAAATTCGTAAATTTGCTGTAACTAATGCATTTATAAAAAAGAAGTAGGACTTACTACGTGGTACTTAATAATCTAAAATAGTTCTACATCTACAGCTTTTGTTATATCTAGCATATTGTAAAATATTTCATAATTTCGATGTTATACATCACATGTAAGCATGGAATCTCTATGTGTGACATGTACATACATGTGGTTACGTATATATGCTGATATGGTGTACATATGTACAGGTGCCTATTTATACAATGAACCAGTTTGTTCCATTCCTCTTGCAAGTCCACTTTGTCATGGATGGATAGTTTAGTGGCATTACATTGATGACTCTTGATGCATTGCTAGGACCTGTTTCCATATCATACGATTTGTGAAGCAACAGGGAGAAAGCTTAGATCTAGGTCAATTTTGAGCATTGAGGACTTATTAGCTTACAAATCTTTGCTAAACTTGGAGAAGCAAGAAGGATCTGGCCAGTTTCAAGAATTCTTGATGTTTATGGTCACATTCAAGGGGGGTTCTATAGATCTTTGCAAAACAGGGTTAAATCTTGAGAACAAAGTATAGATCTATAAGATCAAGAGCTGGTTTCTCAGGCTAAGGTTGTTTGTTGAATGATTTTATCAATCTTAGCTCAACCAGAGACAGCTAAGGTTGTTTCTTGAATGATTTGATCAATCTTTGCTTAACTGGAGACAGATCTCGGAGGATTTATTGTCATGTTACTGCTGGAGGACCCCTTCTTTTTTTTTTAAAAGAGTAGATGTGGATGGCGCATTCTTGCATAAGGGAATAATAATAATATAAATAATGAATAATAATAATAATAATAATAATAATATTATTGTTATTGTTATTATTATTATTATTACTACGGCAAGAGCACCTCAGTTTGAGGGAGTTATTCAAACTGAAGTTTACATTTAGACGTTGAGGAAGAGCAGATTGTGTGGCCTTTTGGAAGATGGACAGGTGGACTTCACATATCAGATGTTAGAAAATCATGAGCCTAAAATACCTCTCGTCCTTGTTATGCTTTGCAAAGTTGCTGATCTTGTCAAGGCACAAGTGTTTTTTTTGAGTTGCAAATGATCTTGACATTTGAATGAGATCGATTTGATCTCAGAGAGAGTCTTGTGGCAGCTGGATTCTTATAACAAGAAAGTTCTAAAGTCATCTACTGCTGCACATGATGATGGATGAGATTTGATCTCAGTGAGAGATTATTATCTCATTTTTGGTGTACAGGTCTGAAGGTTGAGATGTGTACAGGTTTGAAGATGTGTAGTTTACATTTCTCACGCACAAAGATTCAGAGTTTAAGGGAGAGTGTTAAGAGTATAGAATCTCTATGTGTGACATGTACATACATTAACAACATGTATATATGCTGATGGAGTGTAGATTGGCTATCATTGTCATTTTATACAATGAACCAGTTCATTCCATTCCTCTTTCTCTTTGCAACTGTCTCTCATCGATCTTCCACTTTGTCACAAAGTTCTAGTTAAGAGTACTCCATTATGTTTCTTCAACGTCTGCTAATCCATTGCAAGCTGCACTGTTCCTTTTCTAACTATGATAATGTGCAAAACATAAATGTTCTATTTGGTGCCATTTCAAGGATGCAGTATTTAGTGTACTTCAGCTTTTACTGGCCATTACGAGAAAATGCTTGGCAGGTTAGCGAGCCACTGCAAGAATGCAGCCTACCCATGTTACCCACACCCAAGAAACATTATGTACAGACCTCTCCATCCTCCAAGTAGTATCGCAACTGGCTAAGCCATTCAAAGTCAGTGTCACTTGAAACACTCCGCTCTTTCAGTAAGGTCACCACGTCCCTAGCATGGACATCAATGACAACTAATGCTCCAATTGTCAATCTCTCCATATTAGTTATTTCTCCTCGAACCTAAAAACTAAATACACCATTTAGATAAGTGAAAATAATGACTACAGTACACAAAAATATTTTGAACAATCTTGAATAGCAAGAGAATTTCCAGGATAATAGAAACATAAAATAGAATGCATATTCAAAGCCTCACGCATACCAGCTTTACTAAAGTATGCAGTTGGCTTGTGCATTTATCTTCATAGTCCTTCAGAGCAGCAGAACCACCAACAGATATAGCATCAGCAACTTCTCTTGTCCAATGAATTTGTGACCCACATAAAACAACCATGCCAGGCCACTTCAAGATCCATTTCTCGCGAGGCTCAACAGCATAGTCAGCAGTAGCTTGTTGCACTATCACCTGGATTTTGATTGAAAAATAAATAAAAAAACCACTTCTATTTAGTTAAATACCTAGTTTGATCGAAATCATCTTTACCTTAAGGCTTTCTTTCATCATTGCTTCCACTTCAATTAACCATCTTTCGACATTCCCTCCAGCAGATTTTGGATTTGTGGTTCTAGTAAAACCCACTCTTTCCTGCTCCACACTCAACATCGCCGTAATATCCAAGTTCTTTTGGAACTCGAGGGTGTTGATGCCTTCAAAACACTTCTTTAAAAATGGCTGTACCCTAAGGGGGTCCTTTGTTTCTGATAAAATTTCAAGAAGCTCATCATTTGAGAGAAAAAAGAAACGTGGAAAGGCAAGACGTTTCGTTTCCAAGTACTGATTTAAGCCCTTTTGTACAACATCGAGTAATTCATTGCCAGTAGTAAGATCTTCTAAAAGATCTGGTATTGTAGCAGCCTGCATCATGAATTGAGTAAAATAGCTACTTTGTTCTGGGGTAAACACTTGACCAAGATACGGTATAGTACCTCCAGCATACTATTTGTTTTAACGACGGAATCAACAATCCTTCTCCACACTTTGTCAACTGTATGAAATGCAGTGCCTTCTTTAGGCATTTGTTCCAAAATATCAGCTGAGCCAAATATAGGCTCAAGGTACATCCAGGCGGCTTGCATCTTTAGCCACTCCCTCAATATATTCTGTATGAGAGTAATCTGCACAATATAAACCCAAGCGATTGTTTGATAACTGCAACATGACAATGTCAAAAATCACTCTCATATGCCTCATAAAAAAGTCCTACCGTTCGCAGCCATGATGCGATTCGTTCAGAAAAAAATTGTGCAAATGGAGATGCATACAAATTCTGGGTCTTCACAATGTGTTCTTCAAGCAAAATTTGAGCTTCTTCTATGGGACCTCCTTTAAGAATGTAGCTTCCAGTAGCTTTATATGAAGTATACTATGCAGAAAAAAAGGTAACATTACACAAGGAATCACATTCATGAGAAAGAACAAGTATGTTTGAGGTAGTACCACACATGTATTATTGAGATGCACTATGCAGGAAAAAACAAAAAATCAAATCTAAGCAAACCAGCAGTTGGTAATATAGCATAACATGTAGATAGAGGATCAAAATTAAGACGTACATATGGTGTTGAGTCTATCCTTTGGCATGACAGTATAATGTACTAACTGTTATTTATTTACTTCATTTTCATATACACACCTCAAACTTCAGAGGTTCCCAGTCTGCTGACATAGAATCCAAAGTCCGCTCCAAGGAGTACTCTTTACTAGCATGTTCGCTTATTTCTTCAAGTTTTAGCAGATGTTCATCAATCTACCAGAGGAAAAAAAAAGAGTTAATAAAATAATGCCAGTGTTCCATAAGAATGACAACTTCCTATACCTAATCAGCATACAACGACAAACACAAAATGGATGTCACAAAAATGAGTACATAACACCGCCATAAGACTAAGAGACTGTTATTTAAGAAAGCGCATCCAGCTGGCAAGGAATTAAGCTGTCAAACCTCTCCATTTAATGCCTGTTTTATACAAAGCGCCAAGTTGTGATCTGGTGTAAAATGTAATGGCTATGATACAGAACGTAAACAGTGCCATGTATGTTTCAGCGATATACCTGAAGACGAAGAAGCTGCCGAAATGAGATGGGGTCTTCGGCCTTAATCTCAAATCCCACAGCTTCTGAGATCTTCTCAAAGTGGCGTGCACGGAGACCTGTTCAATTTTCCATTTACGACATGTTACAACATATAAACCTTCTAGAGGAAAAACTGATACATAAAGGGCATCTGGGATAAAGCACTTTGCATAGAAACTATGTCCATATAATTCTGATGGCATTGTGCTCCCTTTGGAATGGATCCCATTGGCGGATTCCATTTATGGATGATAATTACAATTGTACATAGGGTTCAACATAGCCGCATGTTTACATCGAAAATAAGATCGAAATATGTTTCACCTGGATTAGAAAGACATCGTATAAGACGCAAGTTCTCTTTAAAACGGTCAATACTAGCTTGAACAGCAACAGCAACTTTTCCAGGTTCAACATACACTTCACCAAATTGTTTAACCAACTTGTATATTACCCGCCACATGGTCGTAACCTGTAATTAAAAAAATCCAAATTACCAATGCATGCATGCATACATCTTTCCTTTGTCCAATTTTCCTAGATGTTCCTGGCACAGCACGAGAGCAAAGAACATGTCAATTGTGCAACTTAGGGTAATAGAATCAGAACAGCTTATCTTCTTGTTTCGGCATACCTGAAATAAATGGAAGATACTATTGTCTTTTCAACTTTCCAGACCAGAAAACTGGCATGCTTTATAGGCATATGAACTCAAGAAAAGCATTGTCAAAAAGAACGAGAAAATCATCCTGATCAGGGTTAAAACAAGCAGTGCTGACGTCTCTTTTTGTACCTCATCCAGCACATATACGTGTAACAGTAGCATGGAAAAAATCAAAATTATTTGAAGGGGTCTCACTACAAAGGGCCAAAAAAGCTAAGAAGAGGCCAGACACATCCATATTAAATCATTCCAGGAGGAGGAGACATAAATCATTTTTCAGACCCTCCAAGGACCAGTTAAGATGGAGATCCTTAAGCTTATAACTCTGTACTTTAACTACTTGCAACCTAGAAGCAATGAAGCATCTACTTGCAACCTAGAAGCAATGAAGCAATGACTGTTATATCTATTCGGTCTCATGGACAGTAACGGCCTCTCATGGACATCAATAACTTCTTTTGTTCTTTAAGATAGGTAGGAAAAACTCTTCGTATATTGGGTATGGTATCAAGCAGGTCCATCAAGGTTGGCCACTGTTTAAGATGACTACATTTTATTTCGAGGAGCATCCTTCATGCTAAACAACACTATTTATGCATCACAACTGATGTGGTTGAAAATTAGAGATCCCTTGAGATCATCAATTCATGCATGCAAGCTAAACTTCAGGACATCAACTCATACCCAACAGAAAAATTTAGAATACTTAACATTACATTCCTGACATGCTTAGCACAATCAACTCATGAACTTTTGGGATAGAATACCTCATTTTCCACTTTCTCTGAGTCAACCGAAAAGAAAGGGACGGTCATCCATTCCTCCTCGCTCTTTCGAAATTGTGATGCCACGGTCCATAATTTAAGAAAGGGATCTAATAAGGAAACTAATTGCTGAACTTGGGTGATTTTGGTAGGTGGTACACCAAATAATACTTCTTCAGCATTTATAGAATCCGCATTTGCTTGTGCCTCTTCCAAATTATGAGAGAGCTCCTATAATGAATACAATAACACATATTAATACATTGGAAAAGACACCTCCAATTTAACCAAGATAGTAAGCTGTCCAATCATTGATGACCTTAGCCTCCTGAGCAATGATGTCAGTCCTTTCGATGTCGCCAATCAGTTCATAAGCCTTTGTTTGTTTATCTAACCTGGAAATGTGCGTAGACTAATTAGGAAAGGACAGACAGAACATTTCTTATCTGTTCAGCCTCTAAGGGATAATTATATACGCAAATCAGGATTTATCTTCAAACCCTGCAATTTGACAAATGTACCTTTCAAGGACATCAAAGAACTCCAGCCGGCGCTTTTTCAGCACACCTTCGTATAGCTCGTATTCTTCTGTTATTCTCTTAGTATGGACATCGATCACTGCGCGGACACGCTTTGGCCACTCATAAGCAATCAGCATTGTACGGAATTCTGTTTCAGGTACATTCAGCAGGTATCGGTCCAGGAATTCTTCCCTTTGTCTGTTTTCTGATAACAACCTGTCCAAAGCTCCCAGCTCTGCTGGGCATGATCCCAAAAACCTGTCAACAATGTGGTTAACGTTTCTTCCTTCATGAGATCTAAATTATTAAATTAATCATTTAAAGAATACTGTGAAAAATACTTATTGATAAAAGCACATTTTGTCTTTAGCAAACTTATTGTGAAGCTCTCACATACTTCCGTAGGTGAACTGCCTCGTCTGAATTAGTAGGATGTTTCGTAAGTTCACGTGCGATATGTTCCATGCGCTCAATCACATTGGTGTTAGCAGCATTCATATGAAAGAGCACCTATACATTAAACAGAAAAAACATGGGGTAAGGTTGAGCAATGCGAAGTTACTTATATTGATAGAAACAAAATAATAAAACCTGCTCTTTTAAAAATAGTTGGACAAGCTTGGCCTTCTGAATAAGTATATCTTTGTACTCTTCACACAAAACTCGAACAAATCCGCAATCTACTTCATTGGCACTTGCTACTTTAGCCATATCTTCCCTCTCCTTGAACTTATTTATCATTTCTTCATACTCTGACAAAGGCCTTTCCTGGGATCCAAATTCTGATGCAAACGCTTCAGGGGTCAAATCCGCAAGGTCTTGAAACTCGGTAAAACTTTCCATTAGACCTCTTGGTCCTTCAATATTTGAAAAAACCACCTGTGGCAAAAGGCTAACTCCCTAAGCATGCTGAGGGAAAAAGAATGTACGTTATCTTGCAAAAAGATAGGGCTAGAATTCTGGAACCTGCTTCACATAAACATCCACAGAATTTTGAGGTTGCAAGGGACCGGAAGCAGGTTTATTATAAAGCTCATAAATTCATTAATGACCATAAGTCACTACTCATTATTCCCAAAGCATTTTATAGTGGTAATCTTCTAATAATTATTGCTCACGAAAGAAGAATTCATTCAGACGATCGGAAGCAATGCATAAGCTTTATTTGCCTGAAGGCATAGGCTACAACACAAAGTGGACTGCAGAGTTCATCAGTCAATTCATATGCCTCAAAACATGTCCTTGTTTCATTAAAAGTTGCAGCAGAAACTTTGTGTCTCTTAAAAAGGACTCGTACTTTCAAATAGCCGTGCTCAAGCTTCACTTGCTTTATGTCTAGAGTAAGCGCAGTGGCACTACTCCACATTTCTATGTCCAAGGCGAGAACAATCCAGCTAAATGTCTTCCCATAATAACTTCAGTCCTTTTCTTCATTCAGAAACGTGTGCATATTCTAATATTACTAATAAGAACTACAATATTACTGATATTACTTATAAGAACTTCAAATGGAAGATTTGACGGTAGATATAGCACCTGCTTTATGTGGCGTTTAGCCACCCTCACAAGCTCATCCTCAGTTGTCATGCTTGGCAGCTTGCTGCTTGAGGGATCCACTTTATCAGCATCAACTCGTGGAATGCCAGAACTCTGTGTAATAGAGAAGTCCAGGACCCGCATAATGCCTTCCTCAAGCTTCTCAAATGTGGGGTCGATACTGCCAAGTTATACCTTTAGTTAATGACATGCATGCACACATTTTTTAAAAAGTTAAAGAGAAAAACTTATTAAAAGGTTTCCCTGAAATTATTCACAATTTAAAGAGTACTCCATCTATAAGATCAAATGGTAGAGTCATTCATCTTGAGGCAATTTAGATACCTGTAAACACCGTCCATATACTTGAGGGTCACCTTGAAAGGGGGAGCGTTTCTTAGATATATTTCGGAGGGTATTTCCGAGCATGCAGTAAATAACTTTCGAAACTTCAGTGGTATTGGCTCTCCATCTGCACCAGGCTCAATTTTATTTCTGAACACGTTAAAGAAACTGGCATAAAGGACCACTGAGTCCTCTGCTAGCTTGCGTATCTGATTCCCCATGAGAACTGCCATGGCTTCGAAAAATCTTGATGTGTCAGAATTTGGGGGAATAGGAACTGCTTGATTTAAGACAGCAGTAGCCATTGAGAGCCAATCTGTCTCTATGGCTTCTCTTACACTTGTTGCACATTGTTCCTCTCTAGAGATGAAAACAGCAAGGTCATAAGGCATGTTTGCGCAGAAATCAGCGGATTTGGTGTCAAGGAAAGTTTTATCTGCAAATAAGTCCTGCCATAGAAACGCAAGCTCAAGTGCTTGAGGATTAAGCTTATGTAAACCTCCAACAACCAGTCCATGTGCATTTAAAACAGCCTCTCGCCATTCGGGGGACAAAATTTGCATCGTTGGTGCCCTCCCAACAAAGCCCGTGGTCACCACACGCACAATATTTTCTATGTCTGTTAGGCCTAGTCTTTCTCTCTCAGCATGGTCCTGTGCATAAGCAACTGATTAGCCCCTCCGCAAGACCTTACATGTTATAAGTCTGACTTGATAAAAGCTAACTAAAATATACCCTTGACATCTAGATGGTTGAATTCTGGTCGAAGTGAACTCATGGAAATGTCCATAACTTCCTAATAGCAATTGTGGATGTTATTAACTTAGCAGCTAAAATGAACGACATGCACCAAAACTCGTAGTTATCAGAAACAAATGGTAATCCTTAGAATGCATTATGCGTGATCTTTACAGAAAACATTTCTGTACTCCATTGCAGTATAGCTAGGGAAGTACCCACCGTAGGGTTAACTTTTGTGTCATCACCGAATCTCCTCTTTGGCTTACATTGTTAACATTTTTCACCCATCCATCAATCCCCTGAAGTACACCTAACAAACCTACTTAAGCTGCAAATTGTTCTCAATGGCATTCATGAAATGCTTTAAGGCATGCCATGATATAAATTGCTAGTTCAAGTCCTTTCTTTTGCTTTCTTCCTATACTTTATCTATACATGTAACCTTTCTGATAAAATGGTTGATAAAATACGTGTTGGCATTGAGATTAAAAATGCCCCTAATTTCCTTGTATGCAGCCTTGGATATCTAAGTTTTGTTAGTTTTAAATGAGAATTGCAGACACCAAAATCAATTTTAGGTACCACAAACAAACCTGTAAAATGTAGTCAAATATAGCTTTCCTCATACTTAATGCGTACTCATGCTGAACTTCGTCTAGAACTTCTCGCAAAGTACGCTGCACTATTTCTTCTGAAAGACCCCTCTTCACGTATTTTCCTACCAAGTGCACTGCGTTTCTTGACCATCGGTCTCTCATTGGAGCTATAAAACGATCGTCAATACCATGCTGAATATATAGCTGGTACTTGAGTATATCTTCTGCTATTCGCATCATGTTCTTGGGAATTGCTGGTCTTTGCAGTGATTCCTCCTGGAGGCTGCGAGGGGTGTCAACAATCTTTGGAAAGAATCTAGATTTGCTTGTGGACTCATTTTCCACAAGAACACCTGAGTCTTCAGCCTTTTCCTTACTGCCATGATCTAATTTAGAACTCTCAATTTCAATTTCCAAATGGGGATTATAATGTGTAGACTTGGGTGAACCATCGAGTCCATTTTCTAGTTTGCTGTGCCTTCTCTCATGCGCAGAGTAGGCAATTTCAGGTGGCATTGGATGAGTCATCACAGGCTGGTCAAACACAGGTGCCCAATAACCTCTGCTCGGCGAAACTGGTCTTGTATCTGATGGCTTCCAAGGCTCCCTTCTCGACTTGGTAAATGTATAAGGCTTTTTGAGGTCAGACGCAAATACTCTCTTTATTGGTATCTTTTCTGATGCATTTATCGCACCCAGCTCAGCTGCTTCCGGGCTGCAACAAAAGATGAACATGTCGAATAAATATTTGTGCCAAATATGTGAATGAGATTAGAAACAGATTATAATACATAGCTGACCTGAAATAAATGCCAATACGGTTGGAAGGTGCTGTGCAAAATATTTTCGATGCCATCCCTGATGGAATAGCTTGAGTAAAGACGGTGTCCATGCTCAAAAGTGGAGCCATGTCTGTGGTATTCATTCCCATCTGAAGAAGGGTCCAACTAATTATAAAAGGTGGCTGCATGGATGATCTCACTTAAATCAGCAATACTCACCATTTTCCTCTTTTTAACAGCTTCTTCCAGTACCCGAAAATAATCAGATGATACATCTTCCGCCTGAAAACCAAAAGATACCTAAATTAATTCCCAACCACAGCAGAGGAATTTAACTTGGATAGCGCCTGAAACTGGCATGCAATGTACTTAATCCTGACAAAATTAATCCATTTTCATGTTCGAACATATAAAGGTTCATACTGGTCTTTTCAAAGCTCCAGAGTAAGAAGTAGTTTGTCCAGTATCGGCCTCCATGTTATCCATATCATTGGGACCAAAACCAACTTTGCTAGCTTCTTCCCTCCACAAGGTAGCACGCTTCAACGCAATATTAGTATCCCCTTTTAGTAGCGAGCTTCGCCTACTGGGACGTGGGTCTTGACTCACAGGATCCATGTTCTCTGCTATCAAGGTTTCGGTCTCTGTTCCGGCAATCTACCTTTTAAATCAATGCCAAACTCTTGGGGCTTCAAACAAGAGAAACCTTGGATTGATCTGCTCAAGCAATCCAATTCTGGGTGGAGGGATATGTACAAAGATTCAAAATTGTAGGTTTTGGCTTCACCTCTGTGTGTGGTCTGTACTAGCTCAAAATTAGAAGCTCTAAAATGAAGCTCCGTAGCACAGTGTGGCCACATACTGAGATGCTCTTGCCGTCCCAGTTCAATCTGCCAGCTTGCGCTGTCCTTTCCCATCTCCCGCCACCCGTTTCGTTCAACTCCTTCTGTGACGGAATTCGTTCAACGATTACGTAAAATTTCTAAACGCAACGTGGCGCATGCCTTTAATTCTCATTCGCCATAAGCAAGGGCTCCAAGTGACATAAGAGACATAACTAGCACTAATAAGCCAGGCTTGGAGCAAATTTCGTGGTGTAATAAAGAAGGGGATCTAAGAATATCGTTGTCGAAGCCCTAGCTTTTATCACGCTTGCAACTTATGCAAGTCTGAATAAGGTACCAGTTGTGAAAAATCTAGATAGGTTCGGGCTCACTAATGATTTGCCCTTCGGGGTATAATCAAGGCGCGAGGTTCATTCCCTGTGGTGGTCTCCACGTGCTTGAGGGCTAGCACCGGGTGGGGAGAAAGAATGATATGAATTGAGTGATGCCTATGGGCTTTGGGATAAAACCTTGGATATGCCCATAAATGGTTTATAGATTTAGGATCCCTAGACACCGTCCTTTGGATGGTTTAGTTAGCCCTATGGATTTGGGGTATCGCATAGGTTAGAGTCGGGCTTTCGGGTAGTTTGGTTAGTCCTATGGATTTTGGATATAAGATCTAAAGATTCGATTCTTTGTAGCAGAGGAGAGGAATCATATGAAGGGCCGCATTGTGAGGAAGAGAGGAATTGAGGCTCCTCAAGTTGTAGAGAAGAATGTTCAAGTAATCTTCCTAGTTTTGCAACCTACACTAGCGTTGTGCACCAGCACATCAACATACTATTTTGTTTCAGGTCTTCGTGGACAATAAAAGTCAATTCTATTCTATTTATTGCATGCGTCCCTAAACATTATGTTTATTTGTCCATCTATATAGAGGCCCTTCCACAAGAAATTCAAGCCAACAAGGTCGAAAGGTTATAACCAGAACATCAAAGAACATTACCAAAATCATTGAGAATAATGTATGTGCCTAACTAGGAAATTCCAACCCGGTGTAATGGGCGGCACTACCAAAAATGTGGGGAAACTTTACCGTTTTGCAATTTGGTCCATTCCTAGAATATCCCTGCCCTACATAAAGGTAATACTATTACTTTGAAAATGTTCCGCTTCACTTAGGCACCACATTTAGCATTGCAATCAATTCTTTTGTTGTATGCAAATCGAGCTGTCTATTAATCCTGCATATAGCAATCCTTTAGAACCTTAATTTAGTCCTTGATTTGATCAACTTCTAAACAAAGGACGCTCTGTCAAATATAATAGAATATAATAGTCCATGGAGACCAATTGGCCTATGGGACCCAAATAAAAAGCGAGCAACAAGTGTATTACTGTCAAGATTAAAAAACCCCTGCCCCGAAGGGTTTTCAAGGGAAAAAACTTAGCAGTAATAAGTATGCTGGTACACTGTACAGTTGTATATGACAATTCAGTACTGCCCGAAGGACACAACTGAGTTCGTATATCCATAACCTCCTGGAGGTATGACTCCAGTAAGCCCACGAAGGCCGTATTCAATAACTCATGCATCGGTTGGTCAGGCACAACTAACCGAAAATACCGTGCCCAGATATGGGCAAACGCTGGACAGATCTGAAGGGCATGATATTCATCTTCAATGGCATCCTGGTGGCAACACTGATAAAGCCTATCCTCCCGTGGTTCCCGAGTCCATCGCCATGTCTCAATACGGAGACGATGTGCACCCGTGCCAGTGGAACCTATAAGTCTGCGCTTCTTCATGGGCAAATAAGTGCACAAGTACTGGTGCAGGCCTCTCGTGAGCGTGGGATTGACTTGCTGTCGATGGTGCACCATGTTAACATGTGTCAGAGCATTTGCATCCTAGAGCTTGCCAAGGAAGCTAGCATCTAGGTACAGCTTTAGTGCATTGTGATCCTTCTTTGTCCGTACCTGCACGCATTCGTATGCATGTACATCCCAATGTGTGAACCACTGAGCTTGCTTTCCTTCCAGCAGGCTTTGAGGTGTTGCAGACCCATTGCTCCAGCCAAAGCAAGGTTGCTCAAACGTGTATCACCCGTAGTGACCACTTTCTGGAAGTAAATAATATAGAATTCCAATGTAGCCCTTTGAAGGGATAGAAAACCTGTCTCCTGGAGCAGGATCTGGTATGGAACTGTGGATTTTACCCCAAGGGTTCGTGCCAAAAAGGCTTTCTGCACCTGCTCCAGGTCATTCCAGGTGGTGAGGGATATCACTGGACCCCACACCTCTGCCCCGTACAGGAGAACCGACTCGACCAAGGCCCTAAACAGGTATGATTGGTGGTCCAGGCATGCAACTCTGCCTTGTGACTGTTGCTCTGCATGGCATATAGTGCTTTCCAACATGTCCTGACACGCAAATTGATGGCAGCATCCAGTAGGTGGTAGTAGAGAACTCGATTCCTTTAGATTCCCCAAGATTCTATGCTGATTCTCATAGATTCCCATAGGTTCTATGAAGATTCTACTAGATTCTCTAAGATTCCATCAAGATTCCCTGGGACTCATTCTGTACGGGTTTGCAAACTTTATTGATATTGGATTTGTTTTACAGATACTCTAGAACCTGTTGAAGCCCCAATTGTGCCCACATTATGTCTGAGACATAGCTTTTGGCTTTTGGTGTTCGAGTGGTTCCACAAGAACCAATAAACACAAGTAAGTACCTTAACTAATGTTTAATGATGTTGTCACAGGTCTGCTGACTTAGTGTTCGCAGAATTGCAAAAATTTGAGACAAAGGATATCCAACAGTTATCCATGCCTCGATCAATCATGAGACTGCAAGATACCTCCCGGATGTACCTAGAATTCACCCTATTGGATACTTCAAAGTCAATCCCAACTGCTAACAGCGGAGAGAATCCAAAGCGAAATTTGGATAGTGAACTGAATGCACTCGTATCAAGTAAGTACCAATGCCACATATATGATTTATTTTTTTGTATTTTTCTTTGGTCTTCCTCATCTCAATTATGTTATAGAGATAAATGCTACTGTAAGCCATCACGAAGAGATTCCCAGTGCATATGTTTTATAAGGGGAATTAATTCCCCTGGGACTCATTCTGTACGAGATCCTGTACCAGACAAAAGTTTTGCTGCTGAACATAAGCCACAGGCAGATGCAGGTGATGAAGTTAACAAAAAAACCTGGGATCCTGAACAAGATGCAGCCTGCTCATCAAATCCAATGCCTCCTCAACCAAGAAAACCCAAGAGGTTAACTGAAATTTTCCTTGTTCTGGATTTTAATGGGGTTTTGAGCAAGTTTTATGACTTGAAAAAGAGGATCTCTGTATCAGCCGAGCCAGAAGTGACCCTCCAGAAATTGAACCTTCAAGAGGCAGCAGTTTTCAGGCCTGGATTATAGGAGTTCTTAGAATGGTGTTTTTCAAAATTTGAGATTGCACTGTGGTCCAACATGGCTAAGAGTAATGTCGACTTGTTGGTGAGAAAGTTGATGCAGGAATATAAGGGCAGATTTCTTTTTATTTGGAATCAAGATGACTACACCAACACAAAGTTAAAAGTAGCTAATAAGCCAATTTTCTTTAAGGATCTGTCCAAAGTGTACAAAAAATATTGGAAATACCAAGTGAAAACACATTGTTGATAGATGACAGCAGATATAAGGGTTCTGCCAACCAGCCAAACACTATGATATGTCCAAATAGTTTTGCTCCTAACAGATTGGACTCCAATTTCCTTTTGGAGCAACTCAAACCATGGCTGGAAGGACTTCTGACTGCAGAAAGTGTGCCTGCTTATGTGAAGGAAAATCAAACGTGAAATTTGTGGGATTCTGAAGAGTCGCACAACTGCATGAAAATACTCAGCAAGTATTTTCATAGATGAATCTTGTAAAACTCTTTGAAAGTCAAATTTAAGTAAATTTTTTCTATGATATGTGTTATGCTTTTTTAGTTTAAAATATTTGAATGGATTGTGAGCAAGTGTTCTCGTGTGTGTTTAGAACTAGAGATGATAGAGCTTCGGCAGTCCCTGTCTATCTAAAACCACATACACATTTGGAAGTGTTGCTGAGTAGAACTGAAATTGTCGTGATTAGCTCCACCGACATCAAAATTTTGGAAGCTGATACGCAGTGGTTCAATGATCAATTGATCCTCCTTTTCTCAAGGTGATACTTTCATCTGATTTGTGATCATCAAGATTGTGCCATCATATGTATATGCTTGCAGATACATGGAATATTACTTGATGCTCCAAGGAATGAGCCATCATTTCATTTCTTTGACCCTCTTTTTCACTCGACATTGTCCAAGGACACAGATAGTTACAAAACAATAAGGAAACATGTGAATCTGGATAAGTGCCAGTACATGTTTGTGCCTGCTTGTGATGGACATCACTGGACCTGTTTTTTGATCGTAAACAATGCGTGTCTCGCACAGAGATATAAACCAGGAATATTGGGCTTGCATGGCAGAAGCAGACATATTGAGATGTTAGTGCTTGCTCATTGCATTTTGCAGTTGTCACATAATGACAACAAACTTTGAATGCAGGTTCTTGGAATTGCTTGGACATAATAATTTCAGCTTTACAACCTCAGATATTATGAAAATTTCCAGAACACCTCTTCAAACCGATGGTCATTCATGTGGCCTTGCCGTATGTTCGTTTATGCACAAATTTGTGGGGGGGTACTTGAAAGGAGTGAATATATTATTGCCTAATCTAGTAAGTTAACTCAAATGCAGCAGACAAACTAATCTCTGTTATTGACAAAGTGTGGTTAACTGCAGGTTGTGGACATTTCAGACCAGAATCTAGTTGATGTTAGAGTGTTCATGCTTGAAATTTTAAGATTAGAAGCAACAAAAGCTGGAACTGAGAGGAACATATGTATTGGGAAGTATATAAGTGCATGAGTCATCTCGTACTTTCAAATCATTGTATATATTTCTTATGTACATAATTGTTACTGTAACCTCGATTCATTTAAATGAAAAATCATATTCAATTATATGTTCTTTATCACAAAATAAGGCATCAAGTGTTCAAAAGAATTCAAGTCTTCAAAAGAAATCAAGACAAACTCATTTTCACAGCTGAAGCACAGAACTTCAAATAAGTTTTGAAAATTACAGAATGGTTTTACATTTCATCCTCATCAGAAAGAACTTCGGATAATTTCTGTAAAATTTTCTCATCTAAAGGATCCAGCCTATATACAGTCCTGTTTTGACGTTTAGTTGGTGGCATGTGAAGTCTGATTGCACAGATCTGTGTTGTAAATTCTATGCCTAAAGCGTCTTTACTGCAAAGATCATAGCTAATGGTTGATCTTGCGCCCTTCTTGTAATACATACCTTCTACGACACTATCACCGGTGAGGTACCAAGTTCCCTTGAATTGGAAGTCTTTCTCCGCTATCCATTTTGGTTTTGTGCATATCAGAATCCCAAATTCAGCACCCTTATCATTCCATTTCGGAGCAATGACAACAAAATTATCAACAACTCTAAGTGCCTCTGCTAACATCATGGGATTGGAGGAGAACAACGACCTGCTGGATTTACGGTCCTCCTCAATGTCAGCATGCATATTGAAGGATGGTCCAATAACTTGAAGTTTTCAATCATCAACATAGTCCTTGTTCACATAATTGTCTCACATGCCATCCAAGCAATAGCTGCAGAAGCATGGAAGTTCCCTCGTGTGCAACTGCAATAGAGATTCAGGATTGAATGCATGTACACAATGGATTTGCCTAGTGTCCAAAATCCTTTCTGCACCCCATGCTTTCTTTCTATCTATATCCTCCACCTTGACTTCCCAAAAGAACATTTTTATATTTTTCCTCTTGCTGGTTTCAGATGTGTTCATCCACTCGGATGTTCTACAAGTAAACATCTCTTCGGCAACTTTTACCACTTCATGAGCATTACCCAATTTTATGTTGTTGTATTTTAGTTGCAGTTGTCTTAACCATCTCTTCAACTCAGCAGCCATGCCATTATGTTCACCTTTCCCGTGGTTAGAACTAAAAAAAATCCACATCATATAGACTTCAGTGTCGTTTGTGTACCTAGCCACAAAGTAAAATGGTCTAGAAGCCTTGAATTGAGATGCTGCACCATCTGAAAACAGATAGTGTCTCTTTGGCACCCTTCCTTTCTGCTCCAAATATTTGTGGCGCTTCATGAAGCAGTGTTGCACGAACAAAGTATCGTGTTCCCTATCATCTGATACATAGTAATGTGTTTTTTTTATAATCTCATCTGCCACTGAGTCATACTGATATGTTATTTGAACTAAAATAGTAATCTGGTTATTGATCCAGTGCATCGACTGCACCTCCTCTTGTTCCTTGAATGTATAGTTCTCTGCAAAATCCACTACCGAAGGACATGCATCTGCTGGGAGATTCTCCATAAGCTTCTTAAATTGTTTCGTCTGCCATTGGTACCTGAAATTATACAGTGGAAAGATTTTTAGACGCTCTTTCAATTTATCTAGAAGCTCCTTGTGTTCTGTCTCATTATCAGAACTTGAGACGTTGTCTTTTTCATAGTCAATGTACTCCGATTTCACTTTCCTGTTACTGTCACTTTCTTCCATAGGACAAGTCTGAAACTTCTTGATTCCACGCCGCTCACAAATCTCCAAGGATGCATGCCTTCTTGTGAAACTCATCTAACTCACTCTCTGGACACAACGTAGATCTCCACAGGCTTCATGTACTTGCAATTTTATGCTGGTGTGCCCTGCATTGACCAAGTTCATGTGATCTACATATATCACAGGTGCAAGTGCAATTCTTCGGATGTTTGGTCTGATCCCATTGAGTCTATCCACTAGCATTTGCATTCTCACATGCTGAATGCAACAACAACTATTGAAGTCCTTCAATTTCACAACAAACTAAGGTTTTAGCTTCTCAAAAGCTCGAAGACGAATCTCAATTTGTGGATGTTGATCCTTGAACCTCTTGAACAACAAAAGTCTTGTCTCCCACAATTCAAGTACATACCAAAGTCATGTGAAAGATCATACCCTTTGCAAATCTCAATGATAGGGGCAATCTTGCATGGCAGTCTCCAGCCTACTATGGCTATTTCAGTTTAGAGCTATGGAGTGATAGTCCAGATTTTCATATTGGGAGTGTTATGAGGTGTTTGAGAAACTATGAGAGTGGTTATAATAGTCACCTCCAGGACCCTACAACTAGCCAGGCAAGTGCATTGTTAGATGGAAATCCTAATAATATTGAAAATTTTAGCAAGACAAGCTTTAGGAGGCATGGACCTAATGAACATATTGGATCTTCAATCAATTATGCATTGATCGATTACTAGAAGAAGGTGAATATCTTTTTGGATGAGGTAGACACATCCTCAGAATAATTGAAAGAAGGGTGGTTGTCTGAGAGTAGGTGGAGAACATTAGCAGGTGTTGAGGAAGATGATAGCACTATTAGTAGCATTGTTAAGGCATACGCTCCTCCTTCTAACAAACACTGTGTTGGTCCTAAGAAAGATAGGCCAAAATATCTAGGCATGGATTGTTATGTACCTTTTATTGATGTGGAGTGCCACCAATTTAGTGTGGTTGGGGTACACTATCTCTGATATTTGCAAAGGAGAAGGTAATGTTAACTTCAATAAGCTGCATGTGTAATGGTGGTGTCGAGTGCGGATGATAAATAAGATTTTTATCTAATCGATGGTATCAGAAAAGTTGCATCCATAACATCTATGTCAGAATGTCAAGGATAAAGAAAGATATTCAGATTGTTGGATGAAGAAGTGGAAGAGACATCCTAGTGATCCTGATCTTTGTCTAGACATTAAAAGTGTCTTGTACTTGTGGACCCCAAAAACTATTTCATGTAGAAATGCGAGAGTTACAAACCTGAGGATGTAAGGAAGAAGACTATGATATCGTTGGTTGCTAGAGGAAAATTGAATAACTATGTAAAATTATTTTCTTCATTAATATGATATCAATCCATGTTATGAAAAGTTGTATACTCCCTAAGTAGTGTGATATTAAATTTTGTAATTTTAATATAAGATGTGTCAATTTGAGCAAGTTACTAAAAACTTGCAATATAAAATTTGTCTCCAAATCAAGACATAATTCCAATTCAATTGAATGATGGTTTTCATCTAACCTAGCCCTTAACATCTCATCTGATGTAACCGTAAGTCTATGTGCCAGCTCAATAATATGCAATCTGCTCCACCTTGTCTTTGGCATACTGTTGGAAGATGCATTTGCATTGGTTGTTGTACCAGTATTTAGACCAGTAAGCACATTGGACCCAAATTGCGACCAATAAGAGTTGAACTAGCAAGATTTAGATTAATAAGAGTTGGGCCAGCAAGAACTGGAGCACTAATTGCAACTTGAGTTTCAAGGGCAGCAAATGCAAATAAATTTGCATCCACGCTATGCAAGGACATTGGGTAAAAGCACGCTATGGTGTATTAAAGACGTGCATTTTGACGCCACATTTTTGTACCTTCTTTGTGGTAGAATCGGGTGGTGCATAGAGAAGTGGAGATTGCGGGAGTGCGAAATAATGAGCGTTTTTATTCTGAATTTTATGCCACGTCATCGTTCCTCTTTTCGAAGTAGGAAAATAATCACCTCTTCTTCTGTTTTTTTGCCGCTTCTTGCCGATTGAACCCTAATGGAGTCAAAGTTGAATACCACTGCTTACGTGATAAAATCTCTCCTCAAATAAGAGATTGTGCCCCATGAAGATCTAAAAATGCTTTGGGGTGACAAAGTGCCCAATAAATCTGGCTACAAGTATTTTCCCCCTAAATTTTGTTCAAAACTGAAAACTTAAGGCGTATGTTTCCTTGTACAGGGTGAAGAATATGAGCGATGAATAATATAAGGAGCCCATAAGGAGCTCATGCAAATTTATAAAAGAATTATAGGGAAGCCACATACATGGGGTGGAATGGCTCCTGGAACTTGGGCAGTGGCTTATTATCTGCATATAAAAGAGGAGGCTATTAATTAAAAGAGCTTCTTGGATTATTATAAAACTCCCTATGAGAAAGCAGAGGCCAGTTCTTTTAGACCCAAGAGAAAGCATAGGCAAATCCGACCCGAGCGGGAAGAAAACAACAAAAAATGACAGGGATGATGAAGATGATGGGGACAAAACCAAGTCAGGCTCCTCTAGACCACACATTCAATCTGAACCCACAATAAAAAACAGAAAAGCAGAGCAATGTTTTGAGACCAAAATATGCCATTGCAGGTATGTTCAATTATTAGTTGTATTACATTAGAAAATAATTTCAAGCTTGACCTAGATTGTTTCTATCAACACATAAAAGATAACCTCAAATTCAGTTCAAAAATTGGGTATGTCTACTACCATTTTGTAGTGTAGTTTAGGTTCGTTTCTCATGTTGGTTGTATTGTCATGTTGTGCCTATGTGGTAATGGAATGTGATGTCATCTATGAATGCGTTCTGTGTTACTGTGAGGCATTTTGTGCAATGGCTGCCACAATGATAGATGAGGTACGTGTAGTCTGGTTGAGTTGTTGGCATGCTGTTTGTGGTCTAGCGATGAGAATGATGCTAGCATTTGCGGTGTGGCATGTCTCTGTCGTGGTGGAGTGGGATGTTGTGCTACCAATGGTGGTAATAGTGCTGCTACATTGTAATGTGTGGCATATATGTGGTGACAGTAGTAGCAAGTGAGGTGTGGTGTACCATGGTTGTGTGGTGTAGGTTATTGTGCCGCCAATAGTGGTGATAGTGCAGCCTATATTGTGTGGTGTGTACTATATTGTGAGGTGTGTGCAGTGTGGTGTGTGGTGTGTGGTGTTTTGGGCTGCCCCTAGTGTTGCTACTTTGAGCTATGTGATGTGGTATAGCGTGTTGTGCTGCCAATTATGGTGACAATGGTATCATGTGGGGTGTGGTATGGTATGTTGGGCTGCCCTTGGTGTTGCTACTTTGAGCTATGTGATATGGTATGTACTGCCAATTATGGTGACAATGGTATCATGTGGTGTGTAGTGTGTGGTGTGTGGTGTACCATTATGGTGTAGTGTAGGGTGTTGCACTGCCAATTGTGAAACCACTTTGTATTGGGTAAAGTGGTGTAGGGTGATATCCTGCCAGTAGTGGTGACAATGGCAGCATCTGGTGTGTGGTGCATGTTATACTACTATGGTGTGGTGGAGGGTGTTGGTGTTGCCAATGGTACTATGTGCTAGGACTAGCTTGTGTTGTGTGGTGTGTGATTGTAGTCTTCCATCAATACGTGGCTTATAATGTTAGGAGGCTGACATATATGGAGTATCTTGTTTTGCAGACTATGGTAGACTTGTGAAGGAATGGCTGGCTGCAACATCAACTAGGTTTGATAGATGCAAGCAAATGAGGATAGAAAGAGCGATATCAATAGAGAGATTGAGTTGATGGAGCATAAAGCATCAGAAATTAGAGCTGACTTGCCAATCATGACGACAAATCCGAAAGCAGCAGAGGGTGTTCAGGTTGCAAGCGAACTGAAGGATGAGAAGCTAAAGGGTACAGTGTTGTCTGGCTGAGTCAATTGAACAAGGAACTAGTAGAAACTAAAATTGAGCTAAGGGCATGTGAAGCCTTACAGCCGAAAGATTTGAGATTTTCTTTGAATGTAGTAGCCATGACACTCTATTAGATCCCACGTCCAATGCTTCCTGAGGCAAAAGAAGACGGTGATGAAGGTTGTTCATATTGTGGGCAGTGTCTAAAATGGGAGGGTAAGTTGTTGCCAGGTGTCATAGCAGAATGCAGTCACCAGTATCACATTCCATGTTTGTCACACCATTTGAGGACAACATTATCATCTGTAATTTTGTTTGCAGACTTTATTGATATTGGATTTGTTTTACAGACACTCTAGAACCTGCTACAACCCCAGTTGTGCCCAAGC
The DNA here is from genome assembly GCA_021234155.1 of Isoetes taiwanensis. NCBI lineage: Eukaryota > Viridiplantae > Streptophyta > Lycopodiopsida > Isoetales > Isoetaceae > Isoetes > Isoetes taiwanensis. The sequence continues at coordinate 77,658 of JAJEKV010000195.1, read as the reverse complement.
CATGTCTGAGACATGGCTTTTGGCTTTTAGCTTTTGGTGTTCGAGTGGTTCCACAAGAACCAATGAACACAAATAAGTAACTTAACTAATGTTTCGTAATGTTGTCACAGGTCTATTGACTTAGTATTTGCAGATTTGCAAAAATTTGAGATCAAGGAAATCCAACTCCTAACGACACCTCAATCAAACATGAGACTACAAGATACCACCTGAGTGCACCTAGAATTCACTCCATTGGATACTTCAAAGTCAATCCCAGTTGCTGACAGTGGCGAGAATTTAAAACAAAATTTGGATAGTGAACTGAATGTAGTTGTGTCAAGTAAGTAGCAGTGCCACAGAAATGATTTATGCTTTTACATTTCTCTTTGATTTTTTATCTCCTTCATCTCAATTATATTATAGATATAAATTTTACTGCAAGCCATGATGAAGAGATTCCCAATGAAACTACATAAGGGAAAATTAATTCTCCGGAAACTCATTTTGCACGGATCCTGCACCAGACAAAAGTTTTGCTGCTAAGCATGAGCCACAGGTGGATGCAGGTGATGATGTTAATGGTCTGTTTGGTCTGTTTTTTGGTATGTTTATGGAAAGATGTTAATAAATTAAGGATAATATGATGTTTAGTGCTTGCACTTCTTGATGAACCAGATTCTTCAGCCAATTTTGCAAGCTCCAATCTTTCCTCTCTTCTTTTTTTCCTCTGGCATCTTTGAAGGGTTATCAGCATATAAGTCATGCCATGTGAGAATTGGAGCTAGCCAGCTAACAAGTAAAATGAGTAAGGGTTTACGTTTGAAGACCAATTTATAAATTGTTGAGCAAGTGTTTAGGAACTTAAGCCAGCTAGCAAGACTGCAATGACAACCTATGAGAAGCAGTGGCAGTAGGTTTGTCTAGGTTCTCGTTAATCTAACAAGGTGGAGGGAATCTTGCCACAATGAAGAACATGTTGAGAACATGAAGTATTGATTCATTAAAACCTTTGGGAAGTTATTGAAGAATCATGCAACATTTGGATTAAAAGAAAAATTAATTTAATTGTTACGAAGGCAATGGTCGCGAAGGCTTGTTTTCTTCATTTGTCCTGTGGGATATTTCAAAGGGAAGTTTTGAGCCGGATTGGAAAGTTAATCCAATCCCATAACCGTCGGAGTGGTGAAAGCCAGTGTATATAGAAGAGATCGAAGCCTTTAGGTGCACGTATGGGTTGAATGAAGCTTGTACAAGACGATTGAAGCTGCCTATTCCCGGAGTCAACCCTGCTACAGTGTTCGGGTCAATACCCGATGAATAGTGTTTGGGCCATCTATTTTTAATGGTTGAAGGACAAATTAAATTGTAAAAGAGCTAGGACACTTGACTTGTGAGCAAATACTTGCATTGCTCATAATTTGGAAGTGCAATTGATCTATGTGAAAATTAGTGACCACATCTTGGCTTTTCACTAGATCAATGTTTGTGTTTGAATAATTGTTGAAACAGAACTTGAAAAATCTTACTAGACATCTAGTTTTCCTATCAAGTGTCATTAAATTTCTATCAGTGGTATCAGAGCTACAATATGTCTTGTAGATTTGCAGCAAGTTTGTTGAACACTATAGATGTGTACAAGGGTGGACCAGGATTCCAGGTTTGGAAGGACGCCATTAAATATGTGTTAGAGGTGGAAGACCTCTGGGATCTGGTAGATCCAAATGGGACTGTTAGTGCAGAAGCAGGGATTTTAAACAGATCTGATTCTACAGGGTCTGCAGCTGGCACAGTGGCACAGTCTACAACAGGTGTGACAGGAGGAGGAGTTAGTGGCTCCAGTGGAGGGAAGTCTCTGCAATTCAAAGCCAAAGAAGCACAAGGGATCATTTCATGCAAGGTAAGTCCCTCCATTCGTCTTAAGCTTAGATCTCTTGGACCTAGAGAAATGTGGAAGTTTCTGTTGAAACATTATGAGGAAAAAACTTCCTCACAAATAGACCTGCTTGAAAATGAATTAAGAGGTTTGAAATTAAGAGAGGATGAAGATGTGGGAGAATTCTTCAGTAAATTTGACAATTTAATAGTTGATTTGGATGGTGCTAGAGTTGTAATTTCTGAAAGAAGTCAGGTCTTGCAAATATCTAGAGCTATAGGTGATAATGAGACCTTGGCCTTATTCATAAGAAACTCATGTAAATCTAGGGAAGAAGCTAAAACTACCCTAAGCACTGAATGGGAACAAAAAAATATCTTAAGGCAAAGTCAGAATGAGGAAGCTCCAGAAGTCTTCAAAAAGAAGGAAAACGTTGTGTGCTATAACTGTCATGAGTTAGGGCACTATGAAAATGAATGCCCTAGGCTTAAGAAAGACTTTAATTGCTATACATGTGGAGGGAGAGGGCATGTAGCTTCAAAGTATCCAACACCTAAGAGTTTTGGAAAATCTAGAGGAATAGAATAGAATAGAATATGATTTTATCGTCCACGGAGACCAACTGGCCTATGGGACCCAAGTACAAAGAGAGAGCAGCAGGCGTATTACTACCAGGATTAAAAAACCCCCGCCCCGAAGGGTTTTCGGGGGAAAAACCTTAGTAGCAATAAGGATGCTGACATACTGCACAGTTATATACATAATCACAAGGAAGAGGAGAGCCAAGTAAAGGCAGATTTGGAAGGAGGCCATGAATATCTAGCATAATAACAGGGGGTTACTTTTAGATTTTTATACGTTTTTTCAAATGGTTTTTCTATGATTTCATTGTTGTATTCGTTGAGGTGTACTAAATAGTATTTCTAGAGTGCACCCTTTATGGGCCGTTGATTTTCGTTGGTTGGAACAATCCGAGGGTTGTCGTCTTTCTCTGCATGTCTTTGTGCATGAACAATGCGCATATGTATGCATGTGCATGTGCACGTGCATGTGCATGTGTATGCATGTGCATGTGTACTGTGCATGTGCAAGTGCAAGTTCATGTGTGTGTGTGCATGTGTGCATGCGCATGTGTACTTGCCCTCTTGGATTCTTGTTGCCGGAGTGGATTTTTGCTACCACGATGTGGATTTTTTGCTCACACTTACAAAGGTATTTGTTTTTTAATGTTTCTTCAGTTAGCATAACGGTTTTTTTACAAGGTATTGTTTTCCTGGTTCTACAATGTAGTGCTGCAAAACTCGCCTTTGTCTCCTTCCCTTTAGCTATTCTAAGATTTGCTGCAGATTCAAAAAGAGTTTAAAGTTTAGGCCCTCTGTTTGCTTTCAACTCTTGGATATTCCTGGCCTGTCGGATTGTTCATAGCAGCCAGCATTTAGCTTCAATCAACAAACGGATTCTTGTGCACACAACATGCGGATTATTCCACGCCCTTTTCTGAATCATGCATTAGTTAGTCAAGCAGTGGCCACAAGAATGCATTTATATTGTAGGTTTGGAACTTTAATCGAACCAGAAAGTGAATCATGCATTATCTTTAAGCTAGAGATGGACCATCCAAAATCACATGGATTGTTAAACAATAGTTTCATTGTGAAAGAGGAATAGTCAGTAGTGAAGTAACAATATGTGGAACGCTAACAGAGCAAGCTTGCTTCAAAACCTCTACCCTTGATCTTGCTTCACCGACCGTTATAGGAGACCTACTCCACATCACCAAACTGGCTGATTCTCTTCACTTGTTAAACCAAAGCCAGACAACCCGTGAGAAAGTATTACTGGTTCTTTATGAACCTCACCAATTGTTACTGCAAATAACGTCATGCAATGGTTTGTGAATAAAACATTATCAATGTCAAAAGCTTTTATTTGATTCAATTTTATTTCGCAGGAACATAAATGGTAAATAAATTTGCTGCATTTAATCAATTTTGGGTTGTTCATCCTCACTATAAAATGCAGAGAGTTTGTGGTGTAATTAGATTACAAGTGTTTCTCGTGGTATTACATGCATAAGTGTTAAAGTTGGTACGTGAAGTTATGCCATCCTTAATGCCCAAAGGCCTTTATTAGGGCCCGAAGGGCCCAAAATTTTTTTAGTAATATATAGCATAATAACAACCAACACATCACTACAATCAACATTAATTAACACAAACCATTACATTCAATACATTTAAATTAACATCCCCCTAAAACCCCCTTTGGTTTGGGTGCATATTCACACGGGGGGTTACGTAGGGCAGCGAGAGCCCCTAAAAACTTACAATACATGTACAAAATTAACACCATTAAGTACATTCCCTTAAACCTTATAGTATTTTGCAAAACTCAATATACAGTATACAAAAACTTGTACATGCATACCCCACAAACGAGGATCGCTATGTACGGTCTAGATCAAGGAATATAGGGCAAATATGCCTATCCGACAGCTCTCGATGCCTGGAGTAACCCCCTGTGTGAATATGCACCCAAACCAAAGGGGGTTTTAGGGGGATGTTAATTTAAATGTATTGAATGTAATGGTTTGTGTTAATTAATGTTGATTGTAGTGATGTGTTGGTTGTGAAAAAGCATATGTTGCACAAGAACAGGAAGTTAATTCCAAAGGAGTTACTGAGGAGGAAGACGAAGATGAGGTAAATACTGAATTTGCTGTTGTGAATGAAAGTATTGCTACTAATAAATCGGATCACTTGATAGTTGATAGTGGAGCTGAAAGATTAGTAGTCCAGTCTACTGAGTTTTTGAAAAATATATCAACTACAAGTTCTAGAAAAATTCAAGTAGGGAATGGAGCTCTTCAAGAGGTGAAAGGAAGGGGTCTATTACAGCTAGAAGATCTTAATGGCAATATTGTGAACATAGAAGATGTTTTGTGTGTACCAGCAATAATCAGAAATTTAATTTCTGTCAGTCAGTTATGTGATTTGGGTTATCGAGTAGTATTTGAAGGAGATAAATGTAATGTATATTTGAATAATGAATTAAAGTTTTTTGCTAAAAGGGTTGGCAATTTATTTGAAATGGACAATGTAGTGCATCATAGCATAAATGCAATAGAAGAAGACAGTGTTGATTTATGGCACAGAAGACTGGCACATACAAATTACAAAAATTTGAAATATTTATTGAAGCAAGGTTATATAAATTATCATGACATCAAGACAAATGAAGTTATTTGTGAAGGATGTGCTTTGGGAAAATTAAACACGCTGCCATTTCCTATAAGTAAATCAAGAACTCAGCTGAGTTAGTGCATTCTGACTTATGTGATCCCTTAAATGTGCAAAGCAGAACTAACAAAAGATACTTTATAACTTTCACAGATGACTATAGCAGGAAATGCAAGACATATTGTTTAGCAAGAAAATCTCAAGCATTGAGTGCATTTAAACAATATGTGGCAGAGATGGAAAGAGAAACCAGTCTCAAACTGAAATGCATCAGGTCTGATAGAGGAGGTGAATACCTTGCTAAACAATTTAAATATTTTTGTATAGCCCATGGAATTAAAAGGCAGTTAACCTGCAGATACTCTCCTCAGCAGAACGGGGTCTCTGAGAGAAAGAATAGGACTATAATGGATGCAGTTAGAGCCATGATAAAGGGAAATGGTCTGCCCAACAAACTTGGGAAGAAGCATCACAAACTGCAGTGTTAATACAAAATATGTTGCCATCAGCTAGTTTAAAGGGAAATATTCCTGATGCTCTATGGAGTCCAAATAAAAGGATAAACTATGAAAAACTAAAGGCCTTTGGTTGCTTGGTGTATGCTCATGTACCAGCTGAATTAAGAAAAAAGCTAGATAATAAGGCTGAAATAGGATTCCTTGTAGGATATGATGAGCAATCCAAAGGGTATAGAGTATATATATGTCCCTGAAACTAAATCTGTCATAATCAGTAGGGATGTTTTGTTCAATGAGAGCATACTTTACAAGGACAGATATAAAAAGGGAGTTAAAACTGTCATAACAAGATCAGAGATGCCTAAGTTTGAAATAGATGATGCAGATGATAATGAAGAAGAAAAGTTAGACTCAAGCTCAGCAGAAACTGAGATTCCAGAAATGACCAAAATGCAAGCTGAAGAACAAGAATTAGCTGGCCATTATATAGAGAAGAAAAAAAGGAAGACTCAGGCATGTGGAGTTGCCCTGGGCACTGTTGTATGGTCTCCGGCCTTTCCCACATGCATCCCCTTTTCTCACAGGAGTGTTGCGGGCTTGGGATCATGTGTGTGTGCTCTTCCAGCTAGATTATGCCTCACTGTATCACCACTCTTCTCCTTTCTTGTGGGTTCCTCTACCCCTGCAAGACTTGCCCTTTGGTCGCCCGCGTGCATGCTCGGACGCAGCCGTTGGAGGCGAAGCTCTTGGCTCATCTTGGAGGATTGGTATTGGGGTGGTCGGCTAGCTTCGTGGGAGTTCTTTTCGAGCTCGCTTTTCCGAGGGGCGTGGAGGGCTATCGGGAACACGTGGCGGGGAGTATTCCGCTACACATACCTATAGTCCCTCAGGATGATGTGGTGGTGCAGGTTTGGAAGGTTCATCTGGATGTTGTGTCTTCTTGCTTTGTGCGGTCTTCTTCTACCCAGGGCCGGGCTATTCATGACACACCGCCCCTTCATGCAAGTGGTCTCTGCGGCTTAGGGTTACTCGATGGCGCTTCGGTTTGGGCGTGGACATGGAGCTCACTTCCCCACCGAAGGTTAGGGTGCTACGTGGCGGGTGGTGCAATCACCATTGATCGGGGGTGAATGCCCTTGTGAGTCGGGTTTAGGCGGGTGTGAGCCCTCCTTGCCCTTGTTGTGGCCTTCATCGTGAGGCCGTGGAGCATTGTCCGGTTTTATGCCCTCACTTGCATCTTTGCCTGGGATTGGGTTAGGGCTCGTTTTGGTGAGATTGACTAGCCGCCATTCTTTCGCTTCATGTGTATCACGGTGCTTGGCCGCTCTTGCGGCAGCAAGCCTTGCATTTGTGCGTGGCTTGGTTGGTGTGGCTGATTTGGAAGCGGCGGCGGTTGTGGATCTTTCGGGGGATTCAACACTGCAGCCTCTCGATTCCTCGACTTCGGTACAAGCTATTTCAAAGCTTTCGGTGTTCCCGGGAAGTAGTAGAGCGGAAGTTTGCCATTTGGCGGGACTTCTCGGGTGTTGTAGATGGTGATGGTCGGTTTGTACAGCAGTAGAGTTGCAGTTTTTCTGTGAGTTTGTTGTGGAGTGTCGAGGTATCGCTGTCTCTTTGGGGCAGTTCTCCTTCCTCCTCACTTGCTTTGTAACATTACCATTCTTTTAATATATTGATGATGGAGTGTCGAGGTATCGCTGTCTCTTTGGGGCAGTTCTCCTTCCTCCTCACTTGCTTTGTAACATTACCATTCTTTTAATATATTGATGACACAGTTCTTCAAAAAAAAAAATTAGTAGAGGAAGCAAAGTTAGAAGAAGGGAAATTGTATGGCAGAAATGAATTAGGGAGAAGTAGAAGAGGTGTCACTTTTGAGCAAGAACAAATTATGGCTATTCTGGAAGATGGTTATTCCACAAAGCTTTGAAAAAGCTCTACAAAGTCATGACAAGGATAAATGGATAGCTGCCATGAATGATGAGCTTAAATCCTTTGAAGAAACCAAAACATATAAGATAGTTAAGGCTGATGGTAAACATAACATAATTGGAAGTAAATGGTTGTATAAAGTTAAACTAAACCCTGATGGAAGTAAAAAATTTAAAGCAAGATTGGTAGCTCAAGGATACACACCGAAAAAAGGAAGAGATTATGATGAAACCTATTCTCCCATAGTCAAACTTACAAGCATTAGAATTTTGCTAGGTATGGCCAATGTTATGAATTTAGAGCTACACCACATGGATGTAAAAACAGCATTTTTAAATGCTACTCTTGAGCAGGAGGCTTATATGAAACAGGCTCCAGGATATTCACATGGTAAGGATATTATCTGGAAGCTTAACAGGGCTGTATATGGATTGACGCAGTCACCAAGAGAATGGTATTTATGTATAAACCATTTCTTACAAGAACAGGGCTTTGAAAAATTGCAAAATGATGGGAATCTCTGTAGATTTGAGCAAAATGGAGAATATTGCATTATTGCACTCTATGCAGATGATTGCATTATGGTTGCAAGCTCTTTGAAAATTCTAAACACATGCAAAGGGATTAAAAGCTAGGTTTTAAATGTCAGACCTAGGTGAACTTAACAAATTTCTTGGGATCGAGGTTGTTAGAAACAGAGAACAGAAATGGATAAAGCTGCATCAAAGTACATATGTAGAAAATATGCTGAAAAGTTTCAAGCTAACTGAAGCCAAACCATCAAAGATTCCAATAATAGCTAGACATAGACTGACAGATGTACATGATGTCTCAAATGATGAGATTATTGAAATGCAAAATGTACCTTACAGAGCTTTGGTTGGGTGCCTATTATTTCTGGCAAATAGTACTCAACCTGACATAGCCTATGCAGTCAACATTTTGAGCAGGAGAAATCATGATGCTACTAAAGAACATTGGGAGGCAGCAAAACGAGTTCTTAAATATCTAAAGGGAACTCAAACTCATGGTGTATGCTTTGACTCAGAAAATCTAACTATGATGTGTTATAGTGATGCAGATTGGGGAGGAGATCTGCACACTAGAAAATCAACTTCTGGCTATGCTATATATTTAGGAGGAGGTGTGATAACCTGGAGATGCAAAAAAAGCAAGCAACAGTGGCGATGAGTTCAGCTGAGGCAGAATATGCTGCATCCTCTCTGGTTGCCAAAGAATTAGTGTGGCTAAGAAGGTTACTGAATGAGCTAGGATGTATTCAAGAAGGCCCTACAGAAATCTGGACTGACAGTCAGAGTTGTATAGCAATAGTTAAGAATCCAGTATATCATGATAGGACCAAGCACATTGAGCTAAACATGCATTTTACACGAGATCTAGCAGAGAAAAAGCTCATTCTTATGAGATATGTTGATACAAATGACCAGATAGCAGATGTATTTACCAAAGCACTGCCAAAGATCAAGTTTGCAAAATTCAGAAGGCAACTGAATGTGGCAGAGGTACAGACTTATAAGCTAAAGGAGGAGTGAAGGGTTATCAGCATATAAGTCATGCCATATGAGAATTGGAGCTAGCCAGCTAACAAGTGAAATGAGTAAGGGTTTATGTTTGAAGACCAATTTATAAATTGTTGAGCAAGTGTTCAGGAACTTAAGCCAGCTAGCAAGACTGCAACGACAACCTATGAGAAGCAGTGGCAGTAGGTTTGTCTAGGTTCTCATTAATTTAACAAGGTGGAGGGGATCTTGCTACAATGAAGAACATGTTGAGAACATGAAGTATTGATTCATTAAAACCTTTGGGAAGTTATTGAAGAATCATGCAACATTTGGATTAAAAGAAAAATTAATTTAATTGTTACGAAGGCAATGGTTGCGAAGGCTTGTTTTCTTCATTTGTCCTGTGGGATATTTCAAAGGGAAGTTTTGAGCCGGATTGGAAAGTTAATCCAATCCCATAACCGTCGGAGTGGTGAAAGCCAGTGTATATAGAAGAGATCGAAGCCTTTAGGTGCAGGTATGGGTTGAATGAAGCTTGTACAAGCCGATTGAAGCTGCCTATTCCCGGAGTCAACCCTGCTGTAGTGTTCGGGTCAATACCCGATGAATAGTGTTTGGGCCATCTATTTTAATGGTTGAAGGATAAATTAAATTGTAAAAGAGCTAGGACACTTGACTTGTGAGCAAATACTTGCATTGCTCATAATTTGGAAGTGCAATTGATCTATGTGAAAATTAGTGACCAGAACTTGGCTTTTCACTAGATCAATGTTTGTATTTGAATAATTGTTGAAATAGAACTTGAAAAATCTTACTAGACATCTAGTATTCCTATCAAGTGTCATTAAATTTCTATCAATCTTTTCTTCAACATTTCTTCTTCCGTGGTTCTTTTTCGTTTTCTTCTGTCTGAAATTCCGGTTTGTGAATAGATTACCTCGTTGACGTCCATACCCACAATGGATTGGAGCTTGCAGGAGGGAGGCAAAGAACATGAAGGAGCCGAAGAACATGAATTTGAGTTTTAATTTTGAAATTAGAATTCCCTACACAAATTGGGCCTCTATTCTTCAATAATGATAGTTAGGCGGTGCCATAATTATAGTTTCGTACCACAAAAGTGGCGGATACATGACCACATTTGGGGGGACAACTGAATTGGGACACCACATCGTGCTTTTACCCCATTATGATTATCAACCTCACCTACACCAACTACATGAAAAATATGCATCAACTAACCCTACAAAAGAACAAAATAACATATGCATTGAAAACTCGAACAAAATTCTTACCTGCAACATTCACAACCACATTCTCGTCCACGTTTTCATCCTCTTCCTCATCTTCGCTATCTCGAAGGATCATATTGATATGATTCTTAGGACTTTGGGATGTTTATATGATCTTGAATTTATATTGACATCCCAAAGTACTAAGAATCGTATCAATTTGTATCACATACCTTCAGCTATTGGATTTGGTTGTTTAGGGTTTGGGTTCGGGATCTCCTGTGAGACAACCCTTTGTGAGGACCCTTGGATCAAACAGAAGAATCCTGGCTAAGTGTCACGCGGGATTTTGCAAAGGAACAGAAAGAGAGAAACAGGAAAAACAACAACAAACAGTGAAGATAATAATGCTTCCTTGATATCACTGAGTGTACATGAGCTCTCGGAAATCGAGAGATGAAGTAGAGACAAGGACTAAAACTCATCTAGAAACTGAGTTCCAACTCTATTCATATATATAGTACAACGGCCTTGGGCCCAAAATAGATGTTTGGCAGATCTCGCTACCAACTCCTGAATCAAAGCTTGATTTCCAGGAAATCTTGCAGTGCCTTCTTTATGTGCCTGGAATCACGCTGAGAGCTGACTGTACCTTTGGAGGGCCGTCATTTATCTGTTCTTTGTCTCTTCTTCGGCGTGGTCTTTGTCGTGGTCTTCGGAGAGGGTCTGCTACCTGATGCTTGACCTTGACCTGGTGGTGTCTTATTTCTGCCCTGATCCGTAGTGTGCATGAATAGTCCTGTACCAGGACGTACAGGACTAACACTCCCCCCCACCAAATGACACTCAGGGGTGAGAAAAGGGGGAACGGATTCAGGTGGGGGGAACCCAACAACAGAAAAATTATCTTGTCTGGTATGGGGGCGGTTGCTGGAGTGGTAAGTCGTGATAAGCTCTTGCCATTCCTTGAGAGCCTCGGGAGTGTTGAGACCAATTGCTGGATGGGCATTGATGAGAAAGCCAGACTGCACCATGTCTTCAAGAGCACGGCGAGCCTCCGCATGTACAAATTGGCACTCCATCAGAAGACAGGTCTGAAGGCCAAAGGCACTGGTTCTTGCATTGGGGTTGCAATAATAAATAGGGCGCTTTCGTGCAAGAGAACACAACAGAAGGCACTTCAGAGCAGCATAAAAACCTGCTTGACGGTGAATAGAAGGATCCAGGGAGGTGGCAGCACGCTCGAAGAACTGAGTGAGACCCCAGACAGCGTGAGTAGGCATCTGCCAGCCTCTTTCGTTGGGGATATAGATCCAATTGCTGGTGCGTTCTAAGGCATCCCCTTATGGCCAGACAAAGCGTGGATCCCACCTGAGATCAGTGGAAATCTGAGCGGGAGTCCAGTCAGCGTGCCCGTCCATAACCTTGGTCCAAAAGGGGAGACGCCAGCCAGAGGTGAGATAGCGTCTTCGTGGTGGTGCTCCCAGAGATGCATACGGATAATTATCTGGTTGGGACTGCATCGTGGGCTTCTGAGCCTGCTCCCTGAATTCTCGTACTAGATCAGCATCCAATGTTTTAGACCATTGTTCCCAATCAGAAGAAGGGAGCATACTATGCACAGGGGGAGAAACCCATTCCGTGGGGACACTCTGGCTATCCAGATATACACGCAGAGTGTTATAGCCACCAAGATGTTGCAAATAAATTTGGGCAAATTGAATACCCTCGTCCTCGAACAAATTCTTATACGGACTCGTTGCAGAGTCTCTGCACTCCAGAGAGAAAGATGAGTAGCAAGCTCGGGCATATACTCCTCTTTGAAGGTTTTGGCTTGAGTTGGATCCTACAAATATTTGTTCTCTGGTAACAACAACCATTGAGCCCCTTCATTGCCACTGAATACCCGGTTGGGTCCATCATAGAACTTGTCCATAGTATCAGCCAGATAGAAATCATGAAGGACATAAGGCATGGGCTGGACCAGGCGAAAGATGAAGAATTCAGGATCGTCGCAGGTGAGGAGGCCATATACCAAGAGAGCACAGAAGAGTCCTTTATCCTCAATGGAGAGATCTGGCCATATAGTGGGAAGATGAAGAAGCCTAAATAGAGAGCTGAAGTTGAAGACTAGCAATTTCGGTGTCAGCGATCAACTTTTGTTTTTGGGCTTCAACAACCTGAGTCTGTAAGGGCATGAGCTGAGTCTGAAGAGTGGAGATTTGTCCTTCCAGAAGAGATATGCTAGCATCTCGAAGTTCAACCTGACGTAACTGACTGTTGTAATCTTTGGAGAGATCTGTATACATAGTCTGGAGGTCACTGAGAAGCTTATCCTTATCCTTGAGCTGGGCAAGGTCTTGAATGGTGGTCTGCAACTGAGCCTGCTGATTTGCAAGCGTGGTAGTTCTGTCTTCTTCTGCTTTGAGAGCCTCACGGGTCTGTAACAGGGCAGCGTGCTTATTTTGGAGACTTTCTTCAAGGGACTGAACTTGTGTTGTGGCAGCCTGAAGATCACGTTGAAGGGCATCCGTGGAATCCATGTAAAGTTGAATCCCATTCATAAAATTTTCTTGAGAGTCTTGGAGTTTGAGCACACATTCTTGGACATCCTGCTGATATTGATAGAGGGCGCATCGGGAAAGTGGAGGTTGCAGGGGTTGAAGTGGTAAGGACTGGTGTGGGCGGGCAGAAGGGGTATTCTGAGAAACCTGCTAAGAACGGGAATGTTGGATTTCTGTGGACTGAGAGGATGGAACATTGATGACGGGTTCTCTTTGTTGCTGACAAGGAGGAGAAGAAGATGGTTGGGGACGGGAAATTTCTTCCTGGAGGTTTTTGACAGCAGAAATGATGTTGGAGGGTTGATGAGTGGAGGACTGGGAAGCTGTATCCAGATTAGTAGGAGAACCCTGACTGGGAACGGGAAGACAATAGTCGATTAGGGCTTGCGTGTGAGCAGCCATAGCGGATTCTAAGCCAGAGGCAGGAGAATGACGGATTCGATCAATTTCATAACACAACCGTGGAACAAAATTTGAGGCCAATCGAGATGATGCGGAGAATGAATGGCCATGATAGCAGTATGAAAGAATTGCTTGTTGATGTGGGTGTTCTTGATGGAGTACCCAAAGAACTTGCGCCACAAAAACTTCACAAAGCCTTCATGAGGTTTAGCAATGTTGGTGAGCTTATGAGTGGTGGCCGCATAAGGAGTTTGGCCATACTGGGTGACATCCTGATCCTGCAAAGCAGCCCAATTTAAAGAAGGGGTGCAGAGGGGCCATTGAAATACCTCTGCCAGGAGAGCCGGAGTGAGAAGAATGCGAGTGTGATCAACTTCTGTGAGATAGCCTGCGTTGGTCTTGACCAGATGAGCAACAAACTGTCTGAGTTGGAGTGGATTTGGCGCCGGGAGTCCTTGCCGAGAGAACTCAAATAATCCTATGCATTCTGCAACTTCGCGACTGGGACCTTCCAAAGGATCTCTGAGAGTGGGAGTAGAAAAAATCACCGACTCAAAGAGAGCCGGATCACTGGGGACTGTGACTTGAAGAGTGGGGAACTTGGGCGAAGCGGCCATAGCGATGAGCAAAGAGAAGGAAGGAAGCCGGAGGGCGGAGAGCGGAAGATGGAGGACGAAAGAGATGCGAAAGGTTTAGGGCGCGCGGGTGTTGCAGAAAGGTATTTGAGGCGGAGAAACTGAGCCGTTGATGGTGCCAGATGGCGGCAGATCTGAGAGAGGCAATTGGGAGGCAAATTTTTGGCTAAATCCCCAAGAGGTAAAGGAAGAGCAAAGGAACGGTCGAGATGAACAAGGATGAACGTAGGATGTGACAGCTTGGTGAAGATACGTGTAATAATGGCAGACGGGCATATGATGAACGAATAACAATTAATGCAGGCAACTCGAGAGTTGGACATCATAAAAGTGGATGGCAGATGGTATCTTGACTAGATTTGCGGCCGGATAAGGGAATATGGAATTAGAAGGTGCGTTGCATACTACCACGTTAGCTAATTTGTGATTGGTCCACGTCGGCAGAGCTTTAGTCGGTATGGCTATATAAAGCGAGCAGTGGTCGAGCCGAAGACATCAGTTGGCGATGATGGACAGCGAGTGCAACTATGCTGCGGAACTGTAATGAATGGATCACGGCCAAAATGAACGCCCTCGACCTCTGGAAGCTGCAGAATCGCGGGATATCAATGGACGGCTGGTGTGCCGGGGTGGCTGAGCATCTCGACCCTCTGACTAATCCCATGGAGGTGGTCATCCACCTTTACTGGAACCACGAGCAGTGCCTCTACCACATCCTCCGCGTGACCTCCCGGAGTAGGGGTCCCCGTTTAATGTAGGATTTTGTAAATAGGGCTCAGCCCATAGCGGAAGTATATGGGCAATGCCCACATTTTGTTTTTCTCGCCATATATAATATAAATATGCTTCTACTCACTGTGTTCAGAGTCTGAATGTGTATTTTGATCTTCCGAATGAACTGTCGTGTCATCTGTATGAAATTGTTTGAGGCGAAAACCATTAACCAGAGTGGTGTGCCATCTAACTCAGCCAGTTTGAAAACACTTGGTTGCACCACTTGAAGAATCTGATATGGACCAAGCCACCAAAATTTTAACTTACCCAGAAAATTTTTGTATCGAGGATCATAAAGTAGGACCAAATCTTCTTCTTTGAAGGTCTTTGTTTTGCGGTGTTTGTCATGTCAGGACTTCCTCAATTGTTGCCCAGTAAGAACACGAAGATAAGCATCTCTGTGAAGTTCATCTAACTGTTCTAGTTGATAAACTCGTTCTTGAAGTGCTGCGGGTGGATTATGGACTGTGGCCAACTGGAAATGAAGGGCCGGAAGAACATATTCAACGGGCATTAGAGCCTCTTGGCCATATACTAGCTTGAAAGGAGTGTGGCCAGTAGCAATTTTGAAACTGGTATTGTAAGCCCAAAGAACTGTAGGTAGTTTGTTTTGCCAATCCGTGCGAGAAGCATCACATATTTTCTTCAAATTAGTAATAAGAGTCTTGTTAGTGCTTTCAGCCAAACCATTCCCTTGAGGATAGTAAGGTGTGCTTTTTCGGTGATGGATATGCAAATAATCCGTCAGCTCCTTGATGGTGTGATTGACAAAATGAACTCCACGATCACTGACTAGTTCCGTAGGATAACCAAAACGCGTGATGATATGTGTGAAAAGTACTTTGGCCGTACTGGCAGCAGTATTGTCAGGAAGTGCACAGGCCTCCGCCCATTTTGTAGCATAATCCGTGAGAACCAAAATATAGCGGGCATGGGTGTGCCGCGCAGGAGGATCCATGGGCCCCACAAAGTCTATGCCCCACTTGCTGAAGGATAGCAGGGTGGTCACCGGCGTCAAAGGGAGAGCGTCACGGGCCGTGGGCCGACCCACACGCTGACAGACATCACACGTGCAGGCGTGAGCATGGGCATCCTTGAAGAGCGTGGGCCAAAAGTAGCCGGCCAGAAGAATTTTGCGCGCCGTGGTGTCACCACTGAAATGACCACCACCAAGGCCTTCATGGGCTTGTCGAATGATTTCGGGCACTTCGTGAGGGAGAACACATCGGCGCAGGACCATGTCTTTGCCGCGCTTGTACAGATGGCCTGCAACCATGGTATAGTCACGGACCTCACGGAGAAACTGGCGACGACGTGAGTGAAGCTTTTCGGGAGAGAGCGTGGGATCCTCAGATGGAAAGGCTCCGGAGAGGAGATATTGCTGATAATCATGAAACCAATGAGGCGTGGCTGTGACCAAGAACAGTTGGGCGTCTGGAAAAACATCAGAAACACCCGTGGACGGATCATCGGTGTGGATGCGTGAGAGATAATCGGGCACTAAATGAGATTTGTCGGCCTTGTGAATGATTGCGAAGGGAGCGAACTCTTGCAGAAAGAGGACCCAACGAGCAATGTGACCCGTGGGCGTGGCTTTGTTGATCAAATAGAGCAGAGCTTGATGATCAACGAAGAACTTGATTTTGCTTTCCAACAAATAATGACGGAAACGTTGAACACAGAAAACTAAGCCCAATGCTTCCCGCTCCGTGGCAGAATAATTTCGCTCTGCAGGATTGAGTTTCCGGCTAGCATAGCAGATGGGTTTATCCGTGTGCTCATCATATGCCTGCGAGAGAACAACACCAATGGCAAAAGCCGAGACATCGACATGAACATGAAAAGGCTTGTCCCATTGAGAAGGAACAAGAACCGGGGCCTGGGTAAGCAAAATCTTCAGCTGCTGGAAGGCTGCCTCCGCCTGGGGATTCCAAGCCCAAGAGGATTCATCACCCGTGAGTTTATGAATGGGATCAGCAATGGCAGCGAGTCCAGGAATGAAGGTGGCATAGTAATTGACCTTACCCAGGAAGGAGCGTGTCTCTTTGATGTTGGATGGTGCATGTGCCTTTAGCACGCAACTGATTTTTGCAGGATCCGTGGTGATGCCTTCTTTACTAACCACATGACCCAAAAGAACACCGGAGGTGACACAAAAAGTGCATTTCTCTAGATGGAGACTGATACCGGACTCATCACATTTTTGAAACACCAGCTCTAACTTCTCCAGGTGATCATCCATGGAGCTGTAGGCTAAGAAATCATCTTGAAAAATTTGGAGGAAAGAATTTTCTTTTATATAGTCTTGAAAGACAGAAAGCATGATGCGTTGAAATGTGGATGGAGAGTTTGAGAGTCCAAAGGGAACCACCTTGTAGGCAAAAGTGCCCCACGGCGTGGTGAAGGTGGTTTTTAGTTGATCCTCTGGTTTGATGGAGATTTGGTTGTACCCTGAAAAGCCATCCATGAAAGAGTACATCTCGTGACCAGCAACCTCTTCCAGAACCTGGTCTGTGAAGGGTAGCGGGAAGTGATCCCGTTCCGTGGCCACGCAAACACAGATCTTTCCGTTATGCTTGAGAGCAATGACAATGTGGCTCACCCACTCGGAATGTTTGACCTCATAAATTAAGCCAGCAGCCAAGAGCTTGTTCATTTCAGCTTTGACTCGGTCACGATAGTTGGGGTTGATCTGGTACCATCGTTGCTAGATTGGGCGTGCATCAGGTTTAGTGGGAATGGTCAGCTTCCTAATTCTTTTTTGATACCCCGAAGGTCTTTATAGCTCCATGCAGAAATATGTTTGAATTTTTTGAACAAAGTGATGGCGCGAGCTTTATAAGTTGATGGAAGATTGGCAGCCAAGCGGACTGGTTGATTTTCTCCAAGATCCACGACTTCCACATCAGGTGTTTGAATGTGGGGAACAACTTCCATGTCCTTGATAACATGAGAAGGGGGTTGAAGCATCACCGGAGGTGCAGCATTTTGTGTAGCGAAGAAAGAGCGTCATCGAGCAGAGGTTGCTTCATGACGGCATGAACATCCACAACATCTGATGGAGCCTTCGTGGCAGAAAAGTGATCAAGACGTTGAATGCGATTGCAGGGAGCCAGGTAGGGGTCAAGCAGAGCTGCCACAGCCTGGTCTTGGTCAAGGGTCATTTCACCCCAAGGATCAGCATACTCAGGGTAGGATGGGAGAGGTAGATTTGCAGGTGGAGCCTGTACCTGATAAGTGTTTCGAGCGTCTTCAGAATCGCTATCGGAAAGCGAGGGTTCGGCGTGTTCAACAGAGATTAGTTTGTCCGTTTCCAAATCCATAGTGGCATTGAGAAGGCCATCAGTGATGACAAGTTGATCCATGGCCCAGTAATGAATACTTTTAGCCTGGCGGAGAAAGGGTCTTCCCACCAGCGTTTCATAATCACCCGGATCTTCTCCAGCTTTCCAAACACCAAATTCCAAAGGGAATTTGAGATCACCAATACTGATGTGAAGAAGGGGGGTGACGCCTTGAGGGCGCTTGATATGGCCATTAGCCAACTTGATGTCATAGGGGGCACGATAGAGTTGCTTGATGCCCAATTGCTTCCGAAGCTTATCGGTAATGAGATTGACAGCACTATCTCCATCAATTTGAACGTGATTGATTTGTTGATTGCCCACCGTGGCATGCACGTGGGTGTTGAAGTAGCTACCGCTCCGACCAGAATAGTGGGAAGAGGCAACTGTTGTTTGAGAGTAGGACAGAGCTTTAAAATCGTGGCAAGGCTCAAGGGGATCTTGATTTTGGTGGGCTCTTCTTGAAGTTCCAAGGGAACATGGGAAAATGGATCAGCGGGATCCAAAGGGGCAGGAGTCTGAGGCAAGGAAGCTCTACTTCTGCAGCAATATTGGGATACGGCTGAGAGCGTGGGCTCTTGGACGATGAAGGTGTCTCCTGGCATTGCTGAGCACGCATGGTTGCATGAACGTTGGCAAGCGTGCGGCCTTCAACAGCTTGCATGAG
The DNA here is from genome assembly GCA_021234155.1 of Isoetes taiwanensis. Classification (NCBI taxonomy): domain Eukaryota; kingdom Viridiplantae; phylum Streptophyta; class Lycopodiopsida; order Isoetales; family Isoetaceae; genus Isoetes; species Isoetes taiwanensis. Next base: position 59,036 of record JAJEKV010000195.1, on the reverse strand, counting down.
CTTGAGAATACTCTGTCGCACCTTTGGCATGACATGGGGCATGAGTTTATCGAGATCTGGCGCGAAGTGGACCTTTTTTTCATCTTCATGGGGGACCGTGTCAATAGCAAATGCTGGTTGCGTGTCGTGAGGAATGATAATCAAGGGGCGTGAGGTCCTGGTCTGGCGAGAAACCAAACCAACCCAATTTGACTACTGTACCGGAGGATTGAGAGCCTGATAAATTTCTTCTTGGGCTTGTTGATCCAGATGAGTGGAGGACGACGCTGCTTGCTGAGGTCTCTGTTGTTGAGGTGGCCGTGGTGGCTTCCGCAGAACAGGACGTGGGCCTTGTTTGCCATTGGCAACCCAGAGTTGATAAGCCGTGAGTCGGACTGAAGCAGTTTGATTTGTTCCTGGAAGTTGAACTTGGACTTGAGGAAGCTGAGGGTATGCCGTGGTGGTATGACCCCATTCTTGACAGTGATAACACTGAGCCTTGGAAGGATCAAAAGGTTGACGGGGGCCTTGACCCAGAGATTGCTGAGGTTGTTGAGACTGTGGATATTGCTGAGGTGGCTGAGTTTATTGATATTGCTGAGGTGGGTATTGTTGCTGTTAGGGCGTGGTTTGCACCTGGAAAACCATTTTCTGTTTGAAGGGTGTCGGATGAGAACGAGTACACTCTTCCGTGGCATGATTGCACATGTTGCACCGTTTACAATGAGGAGGACCATTAGTTGAGTTGCATTCATTGGCAAGATGACCTTGATATTTACAGACGTGACACCAGATCTGAGTGCGTTGAGGAGCTGCTTGTTGAGGCTGAACCGCATTTTGAGGAACCATGACGGGTGGCATGAAAGGTAGTTCTATGAGGGCAACACCCCGTGAGGAGACGTTGACTGAGTGATTGACTAATTCAATAGCCTGCTCCAAAGTCTTGGGATACAGGTACTCGGTCATGAGACGAATGGCAGAAGGAAGGCCTTGCAGAAACCAGACGGGAATCTGGCTTTGCGTGGGGTACTCCTGGAGCTTGCTGACCAGAATGTGAAGGCGATCCGCCAATCACGTGCAGACTCAGTGGGTTGTTGCTGAAGATCATTGAGTTGCTTGAGCAGGAGTTGATCATCGTCTGTGGTGCCATAATGAGAGAGAAATGTAGTCTTCATTTCTTGCCAGTTTTGTTTCCAATGGCCTTTGTTGGCCATGAGCCACTGATGAGGGGCACCGAGCGTGGCCATTGAGGATAGTCAGGGCCTCAAATTCCTCCATATGAGCTTGTGCACTTTGATCCAGAGGCTTCCCTTTAGTATTTCCAAAGGTGGGATACATGAGTTTGAGATTTTGAACAGGAGATGGAGGGGGTCCTTGCGCATGGACAGGTGGAGCATAAACAGGAGCATAGCCTTGGGGGAGAACCGTGGGCTGGGAACAAGGCGGCATAGGAACAGAAAAACCTGGAGGTCCGGAGAGAGGAGCATCCTGTGGCGATGGACCATGGGAGCCCTCTTCATTAAGCTTGAGATCAGTGAGATTGTAGACAGGAAGGGCATGCTGAAAAGATGGGGAGGTCTGATATTCTTGGACATGGGGAGGGCCGCAAGAAACATGAGGCCCATCCTGGCAGGAGGAGAAGAAGGTTGCGAAGGCAGAGGGGTGTGGGGTCAAAGCATATAGGTGGGGGTCACTTTTGCGCCAGCCAAGCACCCCTTAAGCACCCTTTATACGATTTTTTAAAGACTTTTTTTTTAAGTATTTTGCCCGTCGTTGCCCTTCACGTTTTTTGCGCAGCTTCCTCTGTTGCGTCTCTAGATGCATGTGCATCGGCAATGATTCAATCGATGCCCAACGAGAGTTTCAAACCTTTTGTGGATAAAATTCGGAGGAAGGAAGGATGTATTCAACTCGTGTTTTTTTCTCTGATTTTATTTGCTTTGCTCTTGCTCATCCGTTCCTTAAAACACTTTCTTATTTTGCTTTAGAAAATGACGATTGCAAGCACTGCTCCATGTTTACAGAAAACTACACGATAAAGGAAAATCTAGAAACTCTTAAGTTTGGTGTGGTCCTTGAGCTCTTAACAGATAAAGACAATAGATAGAACTTTTCCTTATCATGCTGAAGATGAAAGAAAGATAAAAAATACTAGAGTAGAAATGAAATATCAGAATGGAAATTTCATAACCACAACCTTGATTCAACTCTTGTTGAATATTGCAGACACGTATTTGGACTTGAGATGTTTAATTCTGTGTCAAACGATGTTGATATGCGGGATAGTATGGAGGCCTCCGTAGATAATAAGGATGAAAATGCTACTTATAGTAGAGTCCCCAAAAATCTGCAAATGAAAAGGCAACCTCAAGCTCACTCCCTCTTCATTCCAAAAGCAAGTAATTGTTGGCAAAGGTATCCTCTGTATTGAGATAAATTCATCTCATTCAGCTTCATCTAATTATCACACATCATTTTGTTGTATACAAGAATGCAGATGTACTTACATAGCTTAAAGAAACTCTTAAGAAAGGCATAGACTCCCTTTTTCACATTCAGTGCAAGAAGAGCAGGACTGCCTTCTAGCAAGTGCCCAAAAGTGCCTACCAAAGTCAAAATGAAAATGTGGTCAAGATAGATGGAAACCCAATTCAAAAAGCTAAGGTCATTCTAAAACCTCCAGACTCCTTTTTTTGTTTTTAAAACCTCCAGGCTATTTGCTTGTTTATCGTAAGAATAAGCCTGATTTGTCGTTTGGGTCTCTATGTCTGCATAAAAAGTAGCATATGCAAAATCAGCGAGCTTTATTTGCAAATGAACAATTCAGACTAGGAGAAATGCAAGGGTTTGGATACAGATGCAAAATAGAGAGATAAATCTGAGCATAAAAAAAAAAAACTCAAGATAAGCTTGAGCATAAAAACGAACCCAAAATAAACTATCACAAATACCATGGGGCAAAGAATTCCACAAGCTAGATCTCATTGCTATGCAGCACAGCTTCATCAAAAGTTTTGAATAGCTCCACAAATGCAGCCGTCTCCTTTTTACTTCCCTTTTTATCACCTCCATGTCAACCTATTGGTTGCAAGTAGCTTAGCCTGAAATTATCATTGTTTTCAACAGTTGTAATAATAACATTTTGCACACATCAATAGTTATAACGAAATAGCTCTATGTACTTTTGCACCATTTCCATTGCATGCTGCACAGGTCACCAATCGATGTACAATAATAACCTTTTGTGTCCCAAATATGGCTTCTGCAAACTCCAGTTCAACTGTGTACCTGCATTAGTATCATAAATCCATGAGCATTCAGTCCATAAGCGATCTATCTCGAAGGTTAATACAGGATCCCCAGGTAACTAACTATAGAAGCATAGAAAATAATAAGGCAAAATCCACGAGAGAAAACATGGCGAATGAAGGGTCTGGAAAAGTATGCCAAAATATAGTAAACAGAGTCATAATGATGGAGCAAAACAATTAGAACATACTGGTACATGATGTGTAAGGATAAAAGCATTGTCTGTATCAGCAGCTGTATTAGAGTGAGCAACAAACAGCCTCCAGAATGCACACATACCGTGGACATGTAACAGATACATAGGAGAAACAGGTCAAGGGAAGTAGATAGAAATGTGTAGAAGATATTCAGCCAGATACGTAAAGAGAGGAGGAAAAAGAAAACATGTGCCTCTGATATGTGCCTCTGATATGAGCCAGATATGTGCCTCTGATTCTAAAATTTCTATCTGTAATCAGCTTCAAAAAGATCGATACGAAATTGACATTTTATATGCCAACTTTTCTGTCTAAAGAATCATAAGTTAGAAGACCATTAAGCCTCATCTCCTAATTAAACCACTGGTGCAAGCTCAATTTAATTCAACATGTGGCTTCTTTGCTACCTATACATTACTCTTTGCAAAAGAGGGCTCGTAGTTTTCTTACAGATCATTTTGGACAAGGACTGGATCGTGGCTTTTGTAGCATCCTTTCCTTTACTCATTCAGATTCTGATGTTCTATTCTTCATATTCCATTTTTAATCGCTTTCTACAATCGTTCTACCACACAATGCTTGTGCTTTGCACCATACCTAAATGCAGAAACCTGTTTACATATGCTCACGTGCACATACACCTACACACATAGAGAGGGGAGGGGATGGGAGGAGCATGAACTCACTGAAGGTCATCTCCCCTTTTGATGCTAGAAGTTCTTCTTCTCTGGAGTTCCTCCACTTCACCAAACATAGACTCGAAAAGATCGAAAGGGTTGTGCTGAGTAGAAAAGTTGTTAGATAGAAAACCAAAATCTCAGGTCAATTTTCCTCACTGCATTTTACATAAGTCCTCCAACATGAACTAAAATCAACCCACCCCGACAATTAAAACTCTCTATGCTTGAAACATCAGCGTTACAGTGTGTAACCATCAATAATTGGCTCAGATAGATCGACTTCAAGCATCAAGATATCTTATGAGAATTGTGCCTTTGCCTTGTACCAAACAAACGAGAACATTCTTTCCTAATCATAGTAAACAACGCAATGGAGAATCTAGATAAACGACAGTGATTATGGTTGTCGGGTCATAGGTACTTACGAAACCAGGTTTTGGACCACTACAATTTGTTCCAACCTCCCCAAATTGGTCATATGCTGCTCTTTTCTCATCATCTGACAGAACCTGGAACCATAACTCAGTGGAATGATCAGAAAGAATTATCCCTAATTGAGGATATAGCATCAAAGCACAAATTTTCATTTAAAATGAATATGCTCCTGTTACGTCTAAATGCACGAGAACAATAAAACAAGATTAGCAAGATGCAGACGATTTACATTGAATCACAAATAATCTGCCTTTCCATGACCAAATGTGGAGACATCACTTTTTCAGCATCACAATCAACATTGTCCAAGATTCACTTCTGCCTTTTGCTGCCTTTTTCTATTCAGAAGCCAGTTTCTTGCAGTCATCACACCTGTAAGAGAGGGATCAATAGTCTGTAAGATAAAATAATTTAGCAAGCAACATACACCACCCAAAATCATGCTTACAACGACTGTATACAAACCAAGCTAAAATTCCTGGAAACTTATGAACAAGAACTTGAGATAAAAGTACATCAGGAGTGTTCACATCGTATTGCAGTTTGAACTTGAGTCGCCTCCAAATGGGCATACTGCAATCAGATCAATTGAATCCCATTCAATGAAAAAATGGCCATAGAGCTAGCGACCCAGCCCCTAGTGCAGGATTCTAAGTTTGATTCTGAATTGAAATTGGTCTGCCAAAGAGCGGGAGAACCCAGTTCCTGGCGCCAGATTATAAAATTTGCGCACCATGAACACCCGTCAAGCATTATTCGTGACGGGCCCAAAATTTTAATCGCCATGTATAAAGCACCCTACAAGCACCAAGTGTCGTGGACACTAAAAGTGTCCCCCAGCTATATGTGTTTACCCTGTGACCGGAGGGGATATGAATGTAGGTGCTGTTCAGAGTTTGGAAATAATGAGGAGTGGGCTGAACGGGTGTATGATGGGGCGACTGGGGTTGAGAGCAATGCTTACACAGGGGGGGACCCTGGGCAAGAATGAACACAAGGAGTAGGCGGTGTCGACTGTGCTCTTGAGCGGACACAACCGCCTTCAATATCATAATCAGTGTCATACATGTCTTGAGCAGCTTCACGATGTTGATGGCGCTCCAGGCGAGCCGCCGTTTGGCAAAGAAGTTCTTCAGGAGTGAAAACACGAGCAGACATAGTAAAAACAAGGAAAGAAGAAAGATCAGACCCGGCAGCGACGACATTGTTTAGGGTCTGGGTTCGGGATTTCCTGTGAGACAGCCCTCTGTGAGGACCCTTGAATCAAACAGGAGAATCCTGGCTAAGTGTCACGCGGGATTTTGCAAAGGAACAGAAAGAGATAAACATGAAAAATACAGTGACGATAATAATGCTTCCTTAATATCACTGAGTGTACTTGAGCTCTCGGAAATTGAGAGATTAACTAGAGACTAAAACTCATCTAGAAACTGAGTTCTAACTCTACTCATATATATAGTACAACGGCCCTGGGCCCAAAATAGATGTTTGGCAGATCTCGCTACCAACTCATGAATCAAAGCTTGATTTCCAGGAAATCTTGCAGTGCCTTCTTTATGTGCCTAGAATCATGCTGAGTGCTGATTGTACCTCTGGAGGGCCATCATTTATCTGTTCTTTGTCTCTTCTTCGGCGTGGTCTTTGTCGTGGACTTCGGCATGGTCTTTGAGGGGGTCTGCTACCTGATGCTTGACCTTGACCTGGTGGTGTCTTATTTCTGCCCTGATCCGTGGTGTGCATGAATAGTCCTGTACCAGGACGTACATGACTAACACTGGTTACACAGTAAGCATTTTCCATGGCCAAATCCCTATAGCAGCAAACTCTGCTTTGATGTTGATGGCAGTTAATGCTTGTCTAAGAGATTGAGAGACTACCCATGTCGTCCTTGTTTGCATATCGTTTTGTTCCACGTATTTGTGCCTCAAACCTTTAAAGGCACTCTTCATAGGTCTGAAACAAGAAACATCAAGCGGCTGGAGCTTGTGAAAAGTGTGTGGTGGTAATTGAAATATGTGCAAACCCATTTCCTTGGCATATTGGATCACTTTCAAGTTTACGTCACAAATCAATAAATGAGGTCTTTCTAAACTAATTACCCCTGGCACATTGATCTCAAAATGATCCAGCCATGCATCAAAGAGATCATTAGTCATCCAAGCTTTCTTTTGATAAGACATAGCTGCTCCAGGTTCACAGCCAGCAAGAAGATCCCTATCTCTGATCTTTTTTACTTTCAAGATGCAGAGATTGGGAATGGCATGGCCTGCAACACTTATACAACAGAGTAGTTAGCCACTCTATATTTGTGCAGATAGTTTCATTAATATTCTTATTTCCTTTTCTGGCCACAATTCTCATACCATCTCTAATACCTGCTTGCACATCTGTCTCATCACAATTCTATATTCTATATGATTCCAAGTCTAAATCATCAAAAGCTTTCTTAAGACCAGTATAAAAACCAATGAAATTTGTAGAGCTGATTGCCTTCACTCTTTCCGCTTCTACACATTGAGCAGATCTAAGGGAGATTTCAGGATGCCTATGCTTAAAAAGCTTCCACCATTTGTAACGAGGTATGCCATACTTGAAACAAGTGTCCCACACATCTCAGCTGCCTTCTCCCTCATGACACCAAGTGTAACTCCCCTACCCTCATCACATATTTGCAATGTCCACTGAACGAATTATGCTTCCTCTTCATTTGTCAAACTTTTGGGTTTAGACCCCCCCTTTCACTTCACACTCACCATAAATTCAACGAGGAAGGGTAGTTGCTGAAATTCCATAATGGATTAAGGATTTTCTAATGGACGTACCATCCTCAATAGCTTCTAAAGCCTCCTCCATGGCCCCCATAGTCCATGCTCCTATTTTACAAGATCTTATTCTTTTGCTACCAAGTGTAGAAGGAGGACATGGGTATGGATGAAAGGTATGCTTTGGGAACACTCTCTAGGGATCTTTCTACCTCGAAGATTCATGGTGTCAGAAGCTAAAGCAAAAATACTTGAGCAGAAATAGAGATACTAATTCATACTGAAGTGCTTAATATATAAAATATAAATGCATCTGCTTTTGTATGGAATAAAATGAATTAAAGAAGCAAACCTGTGGTTACAAATGAAGCCAAAGCATTAATCCAAGCATGAATGTCTATCTGCATGGCTTGATCCTTGTCTAACATGATTATCCTTCTCCACATGTATGTCTGAAACTAAAAAAAGGAAAAAGGATCAGTTAAGTTCAAGTCAAAGATACCAAATCACAGAAACTTCTTTTAGAAACTCGCTTTTATAATGGTTCGGTTTCGTAGAATAGAGCACTAGCAAGTTGTTAGCGCCACATCTTCATCCTAAAGCCTAAGTTTTGGCGCCAAAACTCTCTCCAAAAGATCATCAAGAAGTTTGCTTGAGGGATGTCCCATAAAAGGACGTTTCATTCTCCATGAAGGACACCAAAATCGTTTTGTTGGAAGATTGCAGATTCGTGGTGCAGCAGGAGACCTCCATCAAAGGGCATAGCTATGGCTGTCACCGTCTTCAACAAATTCAAAACCTAACTGCTACCATTTTTTGGCAGATGTAGAGTGCACCGTTGCCCTGAAAAAAATGAACCCTAACTGCGAAAACCCTACGCCGCCACATGAAGGGGCCCCGTAAGGCCCTTATGACTTATTTAGGAAAAACTAGACTTATTCAAAGTTTTTCGACATGTCTATATTTCCAAATTGAAATTTTGATTGTTTGATCTTACATCTCAATATTTATTTAACATGATTAATAAACACAATGATAAAAATAATAAAAGAAACCTTGCAAAGACTTTTAGGTGCATATTCACACGAGGTACGCCTCCGGGCCACGAGAGCTATTAAATGGACATATTTGCGAGTTATACCATGATCGAGGGTGCACATAATGGTTCTGATTTATGGTGTATATTCTCACAAGTTGGGGCAAAACATACCTTACCTTTGAAATGAGTGCATACCCTAACGTTTTAGTTATGTGTATCTAATGGTTTTGTTTCTATACAGGTCGTGTACATGGAAATGGGACTCTGGCTACTCGCCAAGTCATTTGTGAGCATCTGGGTCTAAGCTCTGCGTGTTCATAGTTCATTTGCAACTGATGCAAAGTCATACCACATGACAACATCCCATAGAAATACATGACGGTCCCCATGAAAGGAGAAAGGACTTGGACTATGATTCCCCATGAAGGTGACAACATAGTAGAAATGAGAGCCAAAACAATGTAAAGATAACGCCACATCGAATGCTATGTCAGAATTGTCTAAAATCGTACATCCATCTTGTGGCAATGGCAATCTTGATAACGTGGCCAATGTACTGGTGCACATCACTCATCATTTTTCAACTAGAATGTTAGCAAAAGTGCCATTGCATTATGCAGATTAGAGTGAGGGGAATAAGAGAAAAGGGGAAATCCATTAATTCAAGTAGCTGTGTAAAAGTGATCTTTCATGGTAGCAACTCACAACTAGTAGACATTTAGGGGTCTCCATTGTATGTTTATCTTGACCAGTGGGCCTACGCCAATGGGAATTGAACGAGGATCCAAGAAGATGAGGAGGACCTCCAATTTTTTCTGGAGGCTAAAGGTGCATGGGCCACATTCTCTTTTTTTGAGAAAGATAAATAGAAATATTGCTAAAGAAGATAAATACAAATAATAAAAAGCTAAAAGAAAAAAAGAAAAAAGAAAAAAGAAAAAGAAAAAGAAAACAGAAGAGAAAGAGGGCCACAAATGATAAAAGAAGGATAGATGGAGAGATTATTGGGCCAAGAGAATACGATTTTGGTATCAAGATAATGCCACGTGGCAGGAAACATGTGGTAAGCACAAGGCCGTCAGAGGGCCCGTCAAGGCCGTCAAGAAACGAGAAAACGAAATATATGTAGAAGAAGGAAATCTCGAGCATTTCAGAGCTGAGCTATGGCGTCTGCAGCGATGGCATCCGGCGTCGGAATAGCACAAGTAGCCGCCGCTGTTGCACCGGCCAGATCCATGGCCAAAAGCACAGGCCATGTTTCGCTCAAATCCTCCGGCTTAAGCAGCGCCTTCGGCCTCAAAGCTTCCATCCCGCGCATCACCGCCATGGCCACATACAAGGTAACTCTAAAAACGCCCGGTGGCGATAAGGTAATAGAATGCCCCGATGATGTTTACATTCTTGACCATGCCGAAGACGCGGGCCTCGATTTGCCCTATTCTTGCAGAGCCGGCTCTTGCTCCTCCTGTGCTGGCAAAATTGTTTCCGGCTCCGTTGATCAGTCTGAAGCTTCTTTTCTCGATGATGACCAGATTGCTGCTGGCTTTGTTCTTACCTGTGTTGCTTATCCTACCAGTGACGTTACCATTATTACCAACCAGGAAGAGGAATTGCAGGGTTAAGACACAGTTTTCTGTTGCATTTTGTATATTTCTGCTGTTTGGATTAATGTAATGGCCGATCCATTTTTTGCGACTGTTGGATTCATGAATTTGTATGAGCAGGTAGAGTATTATAATATAATGTTGGATGGTGTAGCCTAACGAACTTTTACATATTATATAAATCAGGATTCCCCATTGTAGAATACTGGAATATTTTGGGTACTCTAGTAGGTTATAACTAGAAAAAGTGCCCAGCGTTGCTGGGCTTTTCACGGGCATAAGTTCAAAATTAAATAGATTATAAATTAGGCTATGTTTTGACGGTGCCCATATAAAACTATATACTATGTTCACATTCAAGCTTTGACAACATTTTATGTACAAATGTGTGCATTTGATGATGAAGTTGCGTGTATTTACTTGGGGTAGTCAAGCTTCTTTGTCTATCCATTTAATGATGTCCTTTTATATACCCCTCACTTTCGAGCAAAATGCCCTGCATATCAATTTGTTTGTATGAGATCTTTTTTGAGGGAAAATTCTCCTTTTTTGGAAAGACTATGTGAATGTTTTTATGAGATCTTTTTTGGGGAAAAACTCTATGTTTTTGAAAGACTATGTGAAGGTGGGTTGGCATGATTTATAGACTATAAGCCAATTATATCTAATATGTTCTTTTTCTAGGGATGACGTTCGAAGAAGCTAAATAACGCACTATAGAGGTTATTTGAAGGCCATTATTTGAAGGCCATGCAACAAATAGCTAATTCGATGTTCAAATGGACATTTAGCCTTAATCACGTACGTGTTTCTTTTTTATTGAAGGACGTCATTTTATTCATGTATGTGTTCTGTGTATAGACTTTTTTTTATTAGATTTTCAATACTTTAAAGGAAATGCTAGTCTAATTTCGTGTACATTTTCTTACAAACTGTACTTTTCCAAATTTATATCTTATGCATCTGCATATGTAATTAGAACAGTGGCATATGACGTCATTTCTATTTAAGCTAGATCTCTATATTTTCACAATAACTTCTAATGTACCCATTTTCATTTCCGCAGAGAGCATATCCACATGAGAGAGTTCCAACCAGCTTGAACCAGCTTGATGGTATTACAAAATCATCTATGAGTAGGACCATTGTGTGTTGGTCATGACCTGATAACATTGTCGGAGTGCGTAAACCAGCTTGAGTATAAGTAGAACCACAATATCATAATCATCTATAAATAGAACCACAAGACAATGCTTATAGCCAGATACAGTCTTTGTTCATCTATGCTAAATTTTGATATTAATTTATCGCTCAGTTGCTGATGTTCTTGGATAAGAACTCAATGAAACTGAAATGGCTTAGCTATTTACATGGTTTCTTATGCTTGTCCACATATTCCTCTTATCATATAGAGGTCAAGATGTTGGGAAAAGCTGTGTGAAGTCGTATTTAATTAAAGTGGGACTCATTCCATTCCCACTTTTTTTCGGAACTCTGTTATTTTACACAAAAAGAAGCACCCCGACCCGAAAACTGTCCTTAATTCGAATTTTTGTCTGTTACTGTGCATCCAAGCTTTCTCCCAGTTTTCTCGGATAGAGAGTCGAGTCCCAGTTTTGGGGCTTATTTGTCATTCAAAATAAGAGTTTTTTGCGTATTGGTGAATTCCTTTACCAAGACATTTTGGCTCTATTTTCTTAGGTGGGTAGACAAGAGATCACAAATTCCAACAAAAATTAAGCAAATTGTTAACTTAATCACCAAAAAATACTAGTTTTGAGATACCTTATATTTATAAATGGGCTCATTACAATATATATTACAGTGGGTGAAGCGACCATAGTGGTCGTATTATCACAATGATTACACCCTCTTCACACATGAACCACCTAGTGCAAAACGGCGTGGAGCTGGCCCAAGTCACGGAGCAACTTACAGACGATAGAAATTTGTATGAGGAGTTCCTTCATAGGCCACGTGCTTGTATGTCCAATCGATGTCACCACCTTCTCAAGATCTTTCTTCAATGAACTCGGTCTTTTCATTGCTCCCAAGCATGTACTATTTGGTCGAGATAAGGACTGCAAAAGACAAAATCAAGTTAGTCAAGTGATGCTACAGGCAAAAAAATTAAAATAAAACACAGTTCTTAGGGCCATTTTTGGAAAATACAGGGCTGAGAGCCTTTCGACTCGCCCGAGTCAAGAAAGGCATCTCAAAGATTAAAAAACGCAAGTTTTAGGGGTCAAGGCCTTTTCTCGAAAGCGAGTCGAGAAAGGCATCTCAAAGTTTAAAACGCAGGTTTTAGGGATCAAGGCCTTTCTCGACAAAAAAAAAAACGTAGGTTTTAGGGTCGAGAAGGCCTTTTCGACTCGCGAGTCGCAGAAAGGCACTCAAAAGCCAAAAACGAGGTTTTAGGGGTCGGAGGCCTTTTCGACTCGCGAAGTCGAGAAAGGCAGCTCAAAGCTTAAAAAACGCAGTTTTAGGGTCGGGAGGCCTTTCGACTCGCGAGTCGAGAAAGACAGCTCAAAGCGAAAAACGCAGGTTTTAGGGGTCAGAAGGCCTTTCACGACTCGCGAGTCGAGAAAGGCAGCTCAGAGTAAAAAAAAGGCAATTCAAGGGCCAGAGATTATTTTTGCCGAGCATCATTTTATCTATCTATCCATCTAATTTTCCACCATAGTTTATTATTCTATCACACCATAGTTTATTGTTTTTCTCACAACACATTAGTCTTTAGCACACATTAGTATTTAACAATTGTTTTTATACTAGCACACATTAGTATTAGCACACATTAGCATCTTTATACTAGCACACCTTAATTAGCACACATTAGTACTTTATACTACCACAATTTCATAATACACGCATTAGCATACTAGCACACGGTCCATACAAAGCACACATTAGTATTAGCACACATTAGCATTTTTATACATTAATACACATTAGTATTAGCACACATTAGTTTTAGCACATTAGTATTAGCACACATTAGCATTTTATACTAGCACACATTAGTATTAGCACACAGTAGCATTTTTATACTAGCACACCTTAATTAGCACACATTACGGTCCACTTTTTATCTTAGATATAAGAATTGTATGCCTAGCACCTCTAAGGTCAACATAAGGTGTAAAATATGATTATACAAGCATACATATTAACGTCAAATTATATATTAACATTAATTTTATACTTGTTTTTTCAACGTATTTTTTTACCCCGCTTTTTTTCTATACCCCGCCATTTTTTTCCGCCCATGCTTGAAATTTAAAATTTGGTACATACCTTTGAGACGAAGATTCTTTGTACTACTTGGACTCTCTCTTTCCGGAAGAAGCTCCCACACCACATTAGCCCACACGTCTGAGATGCGTCTGAGATGAGAACGAGCACTTCGGCTGTGGAATAATTGTTCCCCGAATCGAGCGGTAGCATCACAGAGCTTCCAGCGCATGGATAATTTCTGGGTTCGCCAGGAATGGTAGGGAATTTCTTCAAAACCTTTTTATTGTTGTAATCGAACAGAACCGAATCCCTGTTAGCGAATATGAAGAGATTACCGTCTGGAAAATAGTTGTTAGCAGAACCCAAGCTGTCTCCCGCAGACGTTAATACAGTCTTTCTTTCATCTCAACCAATAGAATACCAATGGGTCCTTCAGCAACAAGGAGCTGAAGCTGGGCAGCAGGGATTCCATTTGAAGGGACGAATTCATAGGTCTGGGCAGCCAATCCGCCCACGATAATCACCCGACCATCAGGCAAGATCTGGTTTGTTGAATCGGCCGCATTATCCCTGCAGGCATTCCCTGTTAGATTAATCTGAGAAGCTCCCATTCTTGACTTGATTCTTTGCCATTCTTTTTATCGAATCCTTCCCTTTCTGCCATAGCCGGAGCTCCTACATCTTCAGAGCCCTTCATCCTGACAAAAATAACAGGCTATTTCGTCCAGCCATGCCCAAGAACTGCGCCAAGGTCGGATCTGTGATAAAGAACTGCCGGCAAGGTCTGATCTGTGTGAATGATGGCAAGGCCGGCTCTGAGAACTTTGTTGTTGAAGCTTCTTGCAGCATCGCCGGTTCTGGCAGCCATAGCTTCTTGCAGGGGCCATAGATTCTTGAACAATATCTGGCAGCACAAAGACTTCCGACCGCTACTATTCCGCCATAGCTGCTCATAAGAAGAAACGAAGAAACACAAATGGGAAATGCCGGAGAAACGAAGAAACCAGTTCCTTAAAGGTCAAGCTAGAAAGAATAAAACTAGATTACGCCCTGTTTTCTTCCTCACCAACAAAGGCCATGACGAGAAAGATCGGCATCGCCATAGATTTCTCAGAAACTAGCAAATACGCCCTCCAAAGCTTGGGATGCTTCCGGCCCTGGTATGGTCCTTTACTCTGTTCTTTGCAATTTGTGTTTTTTCGCAGAAAGAAGTGCCTCTTCTATATAACCTTTTGGATGTTTTTGGTTTGAAAAGTTGCGCATGTTTAAAGTTGCGCATGTTTTCACTCTGTTGTCATTTGTTTTCAGCTGGTTGTGGTGCAGAAAGTGTTGTATGGACCCACGAATGTGCCCCCTCTCTGAATGGGCTTTCTGAACCAAGCCCATTCTCGCCTCGCGAGGCGAGTAAAAACATTGTAATTATATTTAATAATAATAATAATTTAGATTGTTTATATTTATATTTATTAATAATGCATATAAATAGCTATTTATTTATTAATACTTATATATTTATACAAGTCTTTGTACTATGTAGGGCCTGTATGAGTTAGGGACTGTACAAATCCAACTAGAAGCCAAATACAGAGATATATCTCTTAGATTCTACTGGATTCTCAAAGATTCTCTTGAGATTTCCATAAATTCCTTAAGATTCTTTTCAGATTTTTCCATTATTCCTTAAGATGTTGAGATCCCAAGATTTCTCTAGATTCTTCAAGTTTCTATGTAGATCCTCCTATATTCTTCAAGATTCCATCAAGATTCCCCTAGATTCTCAGAGATTCTCTTGTGATTCCTATAGGTTCTCCAAGATTCTCTTGAGATTCTTATAGAATCTCAAAGATTCTATTGAGATTCCCCTAGATTCCCATAAGTTAGTGTAGATTCCATAAAATTTTAAGATTCCAATAATCAAAATGTTCATCATGTATCCATTTTTCAAACCGAAAAAGAAGGACCTTTACACGAGCAGGTTTAGTTCTGCATTTAATATTATCATCAAATTGTAATCCTCGAAGTGTCAAATCGTTCTAGAAATGAGATTTCCATTTTTCCACTTGAATAGCATTAGTACTTTTGATCTGTTGCACATTGTAGGTTTTATCAAAACCTATGAAGAGTCGCTTAGATTCTCCATCGCTTAGATTTTGAATGTAAACCCATTGGTTAAATAATCAATGGCAGATCTAGCAATGATAAATTAAATGGCAATTATGGAGATTCTAGAACAAAGGTCTCAAATTACAACGTATATCTTTTCAATCATGTTGATCATTTTAAGTCCAATCACACAAATGCCTTGCGAATCTTTACACCTCTCTATCCATAGAATAAAAATGATTTGATGTGTCGAGAAGCATCATATTAAAAGCTTGTTTTGGAGACCCCAGAGTTCCTGGAACTAGTAATTCTCTTAAACTTCAAATGGTCATTTTAGACATGGCACAAAAACACATTCTTGAAAGTTAAAAAAAATGCTCCAAGTAGGACATGATGTCTTTAATTAACGATAATTCATCCCATATGAGAATCACGAAATTGGTTTTGCAAAGCCAACATCTGTAATGGTTCTATTCTAGGAGATTCCAGCATAAAAGTTTCAAGTTATGATGTACATCCTTCAACCTTATCAATTATCTCAATTCTAGTGACATAAATGGGAGTATGCGTCTACGATAAAATCCATTGTCCGATAGCCATTCAATGACCATCTTGGAACATGATAGAGGTGTTGCATTGCAAATTCTACTCTTAATTCCTTTGTCAAAACACTAGTCATGTCATCCCTCAGTTGTTAATCTAATGATACTTCAATCCATATGAGAACGATTGAACTAGTTCTGCAAAGCCAACAGCTCTAATACTTCTATCCTAGCAACATCAAACAATCACATTATAGAGCTAAACACAAACGCATATTCATCTAAGAAGTTGAATAAATAAGCCAAACTGCCTTCGCAGCTAGGAAGATTCTAGTATAAGGATTTGAACTTAAGGATTTGCGAGGTTAAATTGAGAAATCAAGAAGATTTCGAATTAAAGTTAAACAATAGGTAGGGGTGGTTCTTCGTTACAAAATACATCTACAAAATTCTCATATACAATAGAAAAGCATGTTGAGAAGTATATGCACGCTGGTCACTTATAGCTATAAAAGCATATGTTTATCTTAATTATTGTCCTTGACTTGCATTTCAAAAAGCACTTGATATATTGCACACCGAAAGGTTAAAAAAAACTCTCTGTCAAAATTGGCCATTACGTAGCATCTAAAAGCACATCTAGCTTTAAACGTCAATAAAAATACAATTTGTTTGAGAGCAGGGAAGAATTGATAATTGGAAAATTACCCCTCCAAATGATTCAGTAATAAAAGTATGCAATGGCATCAATAACAAATTAATATGAATATACGAAATTAACCTTGAGTAGTTGCAGTTACAGAATGAAGCCTACATATCGTCAATTATCGCACTGGGTACGGTTACTTAATGCAACTTTACAAAGCATACAACCTATCAAAATACCATGAGCATGAGACTATTTATCTAGTGCACTCTTCATTTAGTGCACTGTAGCACAATACTCGCAGACAATTTATTTGGACTCAATAGCGGTTAGAGAATTCAGCCATCAATCTGTTTTGCCTCTTTCTGCATCTTATCGATTTAATCAAACTGTCAACAGCCAACCCTGGCTATCTAAAGATAATTACCTAGTCATACACATGGGATCTTTCCGAGCAAGCCCTCAAAGTTCCAGTACCTTCTTAAGAAATCACATTGCACGAAGAAGTCCAACATCATCAGGAATAATCTGGTCAATATAAACATATATCTTGTCACAAAATGCTTGGTTGCATCTCCAAGATTCCTAACTTTATATTGTAGCTCCAAGTATCATATATACCATGGTCTACAATTGTTTGCATAATAATATTCGTCTATATTTTCAAAGTTTAGCTGCAAAAACACATACATTATAGTCCATAACTGTCCTTTTAATTCTATGGGATAATATATGATTACCAAAATGCTGTTACCTAGTTATAGATGTTGGAACTAGTATTCATCATACAGTTCATATACTCATAAGCCACTTACAAATTATGGTCCTCACAGATTTGCAGTTCAGATTCAGTTCATGCCTGCAATCTGTTCAATGAGAAGTTTACTTTCAGCAACCCATTCCACTGGTGCAACTTCTCGGACCATTGTTCTATGTCTTTTTATCCCGTTATACTCTACTTGGAGTACACTTATACGAAATATCCTTGAAACCCATGCCACTTGCTTCAGTATCGTAAGATATTTTCCATAGGTTTCAGCCTGCAAATTTCATGTTAGTTTCCTAGCGCAACAGTCAGATCTGCTGCACTATTAAGTAAATCTAACCTCTTCTCTAATTCTACATAAGTCTTCAGCAGCATATCCTAGAATCTGTTCTCCTTGTTCATTGAAGATTGTGACTGTAGTTTCTGCAGTTGAATCCGATAATATTGCTTGGAAAACATACCTGAACATTATAATGATATTGACGATATGACACCACAACAATGATTAGATTACAATTTAATGGAAAATAGTGCTACATACCCCTTGGAAATGTCTGTATATTTTTGACACTTGTCACACCAGAACTTTGACTCCTGTTCAATTGGCTTCTTATTGCAAGTTGTGCATGCCCCGTACCACATTGCCTGCTCAGGATTGATATATGCTATCGAAGCCCTCACATTAAAGTATGCAGGCTTCACAAAATGAGCAACTAACAATAACAATAAAGAAGATAACACCAGTAGTGTATTACCTTTCCATCGCCTATAGAAGGTGAAGTTATCTTTGATAGAAGGATACGACTGCTGAATAATGTTTGCCGAAATACACGTTTGCTTCTTGCCACTAGTTTCATACCTTTATAAATATAAGTTAGCATGCTATAATGTAGAATCATCAATGATATTTGCTAATACTCTCGGACAAATAATATTTACCATGGCCGCAATGCAGAAACCGCAGGAATATTTGGGTTGATTTCTATTACACTCCTGCTCGTTGTTGACAAAGAGACCCCTGTTGGAAGTACTATACAAATATCAAAAAGTACACTTGAGAATTGCACAAAAGTAACAGTGATATTACCTTGGAAATTTTTCGCTCGAGCACGTGTAACTGTAACTACTGGTCTGTCATTAACCAGTTGTGACAGTGTTTCTCCATCTTTTAATGCAAATTCACCCCAAAGACTTAGAATAACAGAACTTTGGCTATAGAATATGATATTTTATGAGGAATGGATAACAATAGGAATTTATTCGTATTCATTTTTGGACAGGATATACCTGTTGTCCGAAATAGTGATATCTCGCTTTGCAATATCCCGATTATCAATTGTTCGTTTGACTGTTATCAAGTCACAAACATTCGACACTACTCCAATCACATCTGTTAATTATTATCACAAAAATATAATCTGCATGTTGTAATTTCGATTTCCTCGTTAACTAATCTCGATGGAAAAGAACCTACCTCGTTAATGTAGTATGGCTTCCCCTGCTGATCAAGTCACAGAATACACAGAGTGCTCTAGTAACAATCTTTACACAGAAGAACTCTAGGAGCTAAGGCCGATCCACTTCTTTTTTTAGTCATCTGCCCCTGTCAAGCCCCTGTCATGCTCCAGTCGAGGTTGGGAAATTTCCAATCCATGTTTCTTCACAAGTTTTATGTATCTGCAAATCCAACCATGGTTGTCCTTACGCATGCATCATAGCTCTGCCAGAGTTCCGCCGTTGTCTCCAATAAGGGAGACTCAGAAAAATGAAGAAAAAAAAATTATTACCACTGAAAATTTCAGCCTGCCGTAATGCTCTACTTATATAAAAGCCCCAATTTTTCTAAGACCACGATATAAAAGCCTCAATTTTTTTGTGCATGTTTTTCAAATTAAGGCTATTCATACGAAATTGCCAGATCTTTGTCTGGTTTCTTCAGATCTTCTTGCTCGGAAGCATTCCATCATTGTAATCCTCAAGAAAAAAACTTTTGTTTCTAATTTAATAGGGCCCAACCAGCCCCTTGATTCTAGAAAGAGAAAACAATGAAGATTTGGCTATGGCACTTGTAAACTGCGATTTCTAACAGGGCCAGAAGCAACTGGCCAAAAAACCCACAAAATCTTGGGCATTGATATCCTTTCTGCCCCACCATATCCGAATCTGGCATTACCACCATGGTCATATTTTTGCTCAATAATCCCTCCTCGCTAATGCAAAAGAATTGGCATTGCAGAGTGGCATGATTGAACAGAAATAGTACAGGAAAAACCCATCTTTTGTTGTTCAAATCGAATGCTCAATTGGAAAGA
This sequence comes from Isoetes taiwanensis, assembly GCA_021234155.1. Classification (NCBI taxonomy): domain Eukaryota; kingdom Viridiplantae; phylum Streptophyta; class Lycopodiopsida; order Isoetales; family Isoetaceae; genus Isoetes; species Isoetes taiwanensis. Next base: position 39,425 of record JAJEKV010000195.1, on the reverse strand, counting down.
AGCTCTGAAAAAAAATTTGGCTTCACCGGACCAGAGTCAAGAACAATACCAAAGCACCTGATTGAAGAGATTCCGGGCCTTGCTCAGAAAAGGGCAACTCTTATATATGGGATATAAAACCCTTCAAATCTAGCATAAAACGGACACTTATTGGCCAGTAAGCTACTATTTATTATCAACTGGCTGTAGGCTCAGGATACTTTTACCCTTGATTTGGTGATCCCGGAGATAAATTTACCGGCCTCCGGGATCCCGGGTCTCCCTCGACGGGGTCCGTTCGGGAGACCCCGTTCTGAGGTACGGCAGACGCCACGTCGGCCCAGACCATCCCCGCCGTCCAAACCCCCGTGCAATCGCGGCCGTCCGCGCCTCAGAGATCCCCGCCTCCGGGATCATCCACGCGATCCCCTCCTCCGGGATCCCCACGGTCGATGGCTGTTAACGGCGGACGATATCCGCCGAGGTGATCCCCTCCTCCGGGATCCCCGGGCACCCCGGACGCGGATCCCCTCCTCCGGGATCACCCCCTAATGGCTGATAACGGCGGACGCTATCCGCCGAGGTGATCCCCTCCTCCGGGATCCCCGGGCACCCCGGACGCGGATCCCCTCCTCCGGGATCACCCCGCCGTGGCTGATAACGGCGGACGCTATCCGCCGAGGTGATCCCCTCCTCCGGGATCCCCGGGCACCCCGGACGCGGATCCCCTCCTCCGGGATCACCCGGCCGTGGCTGATAACGGCGGACCCTATCAGCCCAGGTCACCCGGCCCCGAGGCTGTTAACGGCGGACCCTATCCGCCGAGGTGATCCCCTCCTCCGGGATCCCCGGGCACCCCGGACGCGGATCCCCTCCTCCGGGATCACCCCCTAATGGCTGATAACGGCGGACGCTATCCGCCGAGGTGATCCCCTCCTCCCGGGATCCCGGGCACCAGGGGCGGATCCCCTCCTCCGGGATCACCCCGCCGTGGCTGATAACGGCGGACGCTATCCGCCGAGGTGATCCCCTCCTCCGGGATCCCCGGGCACCCCGGACGCGGATCCCCTCCTCCGGGATCACCCCCTAATGGCTGATAACGGCGGACGCTATCCGCCGTCGTGATCCCCTCCTCCGGGATCCCCCCCGTGGCTGATAACGGCGGACGCTATCCGCCGTGGTGATCCCCTCCTCCGGGATCCCCATTGTCATTTGCCCCCCGCGGATTGGGAGGCCGTAATATGAGAATGTTTGACCCGGTAGAGATAGCGGCGTGGACTAATCAGTGTTCTAAGTTTGAATTCGCCACCCCCATGCGGACAAACCAATACAATGAGAACACGTGGGACGTTCGAGACCACCCTCGGGATCACCATCCGAGTGTGGTTCGCCCCTCATTTGCGTGTGGCTGATGTCGGCGAAGCGAGGCATGGAGGAGGAGCTTAATGCGGCCGTGGTCGCCAAGCAGGCTATGGACGAGTTAGAGCAGAAGAGAGAAGAGGTAAGTTCAAGGGCTTTAAAGAAGCGTTCTGATTTTGTGTTTAATGTTTTTATTTCCAGCTTAGGGCTGAGATAACAGCCCGAAAACAAGCGTTGTCATTTTCTGTTTGTTCTTATTTCCAGCTTAGGGCTGAGATACAGCCGGAAACACCTCCAAATGGCTGTTTGATCATGGCAACTTACATTGGTATCCTGAAGAGCATTTTGTACCGATATTCAAGGGGTGGCCGGATGCTTGTTTGGACTTGCTACATCCATCTGCACCGGGTCCAAGATTTCGTTCTTGGGGAGCAGAGGAATTGTGAAGCACCTGCCAATTTCTATCTAAGAAGTTCAGTGCCTGAGAGAGTGTTAAAAAGACCCTACAAGGATTCATATGTGACGTTGAAGAGGTATTTGTTTGATACATGTGTTTTTATTTTAAATCATGAGTCCAAGATTATGTGTTTGCTCAGCTATGTGTTTGATTATAAATCTTGCTTTTTTAAGTCATTTGAGGTGCTTGTCATTAAGATTACACCTAATAGATTAATACTAACTTGTAATGCACAATACAGATATTGGTGTTCATATGGACCTCAGGACAAGACAGCAAACACTCATGTGGTTGAGGAAAGACCACGTCCACCGGGCACACGTGAGGAAAAGGGTTGAGAGGGAGAGGGCATAATGAGGGGCTGCCGGTGCCATTTCACAATCGGGCAACTCTATTTCCTTCCGAATTTTCACATATCACTTATTATGGGTTTGATCACAAGAATATCCAAGGTTTGCCCTGCCATGGTAGGTTTGTTGACCCATCCTTTGGAGTTAGGTTCAAGCTAGCACCCTGGATCTCACAAGAATTGAGGGAATGGGTAAGGCGAAGCTTGTCCAATGGCACACGCCACGAGTGTAATGAACATGCATGAAGAGAGGTGGAGGTTGAGACTTGAAGTGAATGGACAGGAAAGCATGTGTAGGGATGATGTGTTGAAAATTCGGGACGTGTACAATATTGAAAAGGGAGTTGTTCGTAACACATGGAAGCTACATGAAGATCTTCCCACTAGCATTGACATGTGGGTTCAACAACATCAAGATTCGGTGTTCATGTATGAGCAAGGAGACTTGTTTCAATTAGGAGTTATGACTCCAATCCAAAGGGAGTCCATGTTGAAATTTGGCAAGAACAAAGCCATTTGCATGGACTCTACATTCAAAACAAACGACAAGAGGTGCGGTTCTTCCTCAACTTTTATTGTGTGTTGATTTGATTATTGTGCATGGTTTAATGCAGGTTCTATCTTTTCACACTTCTCGCCTTTGATGAGTATTCCAATGGTTTACCATTGGCTTACGTTATTACCAATTCTCAAAAGAGTGGAGCTATAACAAAGTGGATGCAAGCACTAAAGGAGTCCTTATGCCGAGATGATCCTGATTGGCAACCTTCTTGCATCATTACAGATGATGCCCATGCTGAGATAAAGGCCGTGAAAAAAGTAACTTGTCAAACTCTAATCCTTGGAAGCAAATCACAAGTGTACTAACATTGTTTAATTTCATAGGTTTTTCCTAGTGTGCCCGTGCAAATTTGCATATGGCACGTGAGGAGGGCTTGGATCAAGTGGTTGCAGAAGAACATCAAGAACAAGGTGGCACGTAACGATCTGTTCAAGGAACTTGGTTACATTATGTACAGGACAGAAGGTCCTCTAGGGGACAATGTGTACGGTGAAGAGTATAGGGAGGCAGTAAGGAGGGAGGCAACTAGGAAATTGGAGGACTTATTGAGGAAGTATCCTCAATACCCCAAGTTGGCGGCTTACATGAGTAAGGAGTGGACCAAAAACATTTGCCAATGGGTATTGGCTACAAGGATGTACCCTCACTCCAACCAAGAGACTAATGCAGCCATAGAGGCATGGCATTGTGCCTTGAAAAGGCGCCTGGGCATTTCAAAACGAGCACTCCGAGGACGGAGGATTGACTGGCTCCTCTACATTCTAACCAACAACGTGGAGACACACATGGCATACATCAGGTATAACTTCTAATCATCATTTGTAGCCTATTTTGATTTTGCAAGAATATAATTCTCTTGTCGGGTAAAAGAAAGCTAGGGTGTCTTACATTTGGCCAAATGTAGAGTAAGAGATGTATCACATTTCAAATACATAACCGTTTTTTCAGTATGTACATAATAGCTATATTATGGAATCTTTTTTTTCGGAACTACTTGCCACGTCAATTAAAACGCAATCATGAAGCAGATTTCAATTCCCGCCGCTCTAACCACTCCAAGAAACGCCTGAACGTTAGAAGAATTTCCCACTTTCTGGCTAAAACTTCGCCCAGCTCCAGGATTTCCCTCCTTCTTGCCAGAATTCCTCCAGCTAACCCTAAACCACGCAAGAACAATGATGAACAACGGAAGGAACGTAAATGGCGCAAGAAGATTGCAATATCGGAATGTGACAAAGAAAATGAAGCGTAAGATTGATGAAATTTGTAAATTTATATATGATCGGGTTCAAGATTTACGCCCCTGTGCAAAGGAGAGCTTTAGCAATGAAAAACTGTTCGGGATGAAAGGCTGCACTTCTTTTTGAACCGCCATTGGAAATCCAAAATAAGCAATTCTGAAGGATACTATGCTAAAAAATATCCGTGAAGGTCTGCAGGAAGTGAAACAAGCAAATAGCAATGATAAATTAGCAGCTAAGCATTCCCTGTTATCAATGATTGTTGGTGAGAATGGAAAACTCAGGCAAAAAGGAGTAGCCTCCAGAATTCTTCAAGTGCAAGCAAGAAACCTCACAAAAGCTGCAATTAGAAGAAAGCGGATGTCATTATCAGGTGCTAATATGTGGGCACTGGCAGGAAGGCAACCCAGGGCAGACATGCTTCCGGAATCAACCAAACAGTTGGTAAATGAGTTTTGGTTAACCCACACAAAAACTTCTCCAAAGTACAGGGATGTCAGGAAGAAAAGGACACTTCCAATCCAGTTTTTGGACATGCCCCAGGTCAGTTTTAAGTCTTTTAATCCTCTTTTTTGCAAGCTTGATAGAAGCTAGCTTCTGTGCATCCTGGATAAGTTTAGTAATCCTATTTGCATTCCATGTAAGGGATGTATCTGATATACATTGAAGTACATCCAACTACCGTAATTATATTTTTACACTTGGAGGTACTAAATGAGCTATGTTTAACAGGAAAAGTACTAGGATGTACTTCCAATTACATCCAATGTGGCATAAGGCAGAAAATGTGTTGAAAGTCAGGCTGTGTTATTATAGTCTTGATTTTTGTAGTTTCCAAGTACATTACAGTACATTTTAAGCTTTCCTGATCTCAAGATAGTTTTTAAAGATAGGGTGATACATAAAAGTATTTAAATGTACTTCCTTCCATAATAAAAGTATGAAATACATACATCTGTAATACAGTGACACTGTCTGTGACCTGGTTACATATTGAGTTTTTTATGTACATCTGGAACTCTTTGGAGTACATTCTTTATACATTTATACATATCATGTACATGGTATGTACGATGTTGTGGTATAGTAGTTGAATGTATATCAAATCATGATCTGAGTGCCATAGAACTAATGGAATGTCTGCAACATCTTTGAATTCGTAAGTAGTTCTAATTTATATCTTACTTATACATGTCGCTTTTTTCCTTGCAGAGTGAATTGTATGAGATGTTCAAAGATGAACATCCTGAAGTGCAGATTAGCATCAGAAAGTTCGAGCTGCTTAAGCCTACGTGTGTGAGAAGGTTGAAAGAGAGGAACACATGCTGCTGCGTGAAGCATGAACAAGCTGATCTATACAGAAAAGCTTTTACCGTCCTGAGGAGCAAATTTCATGCCAATTGTACATGTTCTTGTGGTGTTTGTGCGCAGATGAGAACAATGGCGCCCCGCTAAGCTCCTTCTAAAACATTTCAAAATGTTGGTGCTATGTGGAGAGCTACGGCCCGTGACAAGGAAGGCTAAGAGTGGCATAGTTTGATCCGGTGGTCAAGGGAGAGTGCCGTAATCGCGGGTAATCGAAAATATTCAAATCTGTCCTAAGGAGAAAGAGTCGCATAATGAGAACATTGAATGGCAAGTTTACAAGCACGTGAACTAACCTTCCAAAGTCGGGCACTTCAAGGAGGTTGAAGCTTGTTACTGAAAGCGGGACTCCAGGTACATTGCTTGACAAGATGTTTCAGCACCTTACAAAGTTCACTATTCACAACTTTTCAGCAAGTTGGCAGAGCAAACAATTCAGGAAATCAGTGCAAAATTTGAGGGATGATTCTGTTTTGTCAGTAATGGACTTTGCAGAGAACTACACTTTGCAGCCATTCGTGGAGGTTCATTCCGAAAGCATTGGAACAATGACCGATAACTATTCGGTGCATATAACCATGATGAAAGTCAATGGCGAGCTGAAAAAACTGTTCATTTGTATGTTTCGATGTTATGAAGCATGATGCTTTCTTTGTTCAGGCTGCACTCAAGAAGCACCATATTTGGATGATGCAAAAAGGTTTTGGCCACATCAAATACCATGTCATGTGGTCTGATGGGTGTGCTGCTCAGTTTAAGTGTTCTCGAGCCTTTTATTTGAATGTGGCCCAATATTATAACAGGTATAAAATTAGGATGCAGTGGAATTATTTTGGCTCAGGCCATGGAAAAGGAGAACATGATGGGCGGTTGCTTTGGAGAAAAGGTTCCTAGCAGACGAGCAAAGGAAAGAGAATGGTGTTCGATTTTGGGTGCCAACTCGCTTGCACTTTCTTTGAGACAAAAGAAGTGCAAAATGGACAGAGTCATATGGGAATTGATGGCGTAAGACATTGCGGGGACCCTCGCTCAGATTGTGAGAGACATTGCCTGGTACTCTAGCTATAATACATTGTGTGTCTGCTATTAATCCAGCTGACCCAACACTTGTCATGTATAGATCCCTGTCATGTTTTTGCAATGGTTGCTTGAATTTCAGATGGGGAGAATGTGAGAATCTCGAGCATTGTGGTGCGTGGAAGCTGCATAACCGGAGCCTAGTTCGCCCGTGTCGACCCGAACAAGAAGAGCTAGTTGGTTTTATGCGGTGATGAGCAAGAACTGTCCGATGTACTCCAAATTGGAGACATATTTGCATCTTTTGCTGCTCCAGGGAATCATGAAAATGTTCCATACTTCGTCCTCCTTTGCGTGAAGGAGATGCATATTCTTCAGGAAGATGTGATTGATGACTATGGAAATAGAATGCTTGCTGGTGACAGGGTTATAGCTGGTCATTACTATCAACTGCTACAAGGCACAAAGCACAAGTACAAGTTGTTGGATGACAAAATAGTATTAGTACCAAATTTGAATCAGAATTGGAGCAAAGTTCACGATGCAAAGAGGTCAAGCATAAGTTGAAGGGGCACGTGATAAAGATATATGATCACACGAGAGGTTGCATGACATGCTTATATCAAGCCTACACCGAGATTGTTGAGTGCACATGACTAAGTTTTGTACAAAGGAACTTTCATATTTGCCATCATCTTCTGTTATGTTGAGAAAACTAGTCGATTGCTGTAAGTTTTTTTGTTATTTACTTATTTTTTAATCTGAAGTGCATTTTGATACTTCAATTTCAGTATCACAGAATATCTTCTGTGATCAAGCAAAATGTATATCAGAAAGTACAAAATGTTTATCAATTATTGCATGAAGAAGTTAAACTAGTCTGTGTTATGTTGAGAAAACTAGTCGATTGCTGCAAGTTTTTTCTTATTTACTTCTTTTTTAATCTGAAGTGCATTTTGATACTTCAATTTCAATATCACAGAATATCTTCTGTGACCAAGCAAAATGTATATCAGAAAGTACTTAATGTTTATCAATTGTTGCATGAAGAAGTTAAACGCATGAAGAAGTTAAACTAGTCTGTGAACTTGTTCTGTTATAATGGATATCAATAGCTTTTCTTTTGATTCATGAAACAAAGCAGAAAGTGGAACATGTATGGAGACAAAAACTCTTGTATTACATATCACAAGATATACAACTGGTCATATCAGATATGATGCCAATATATACAAGTCTGTTGTTCATGTTTTATATTAACATTAATTTACAATCAAAATCTGGTCACAGCCGATGTGAAGCCAGTACATACTATTCTGCTGTTTCAATATGTTACTTTCTTGCAGCTTGTCCATAGCCTGGACATGCCATCTCTGTCCTTGTAGCCCTCTGAAAGCATTTGCCTCCAAACAGCTGTTGTTAGTACATCGGATGGATTGCGTAAAGGATTCTGCTTCACATACTGTTGCAGGTCTGGTGCTATCAACAAACCCTCTAGCCATGGTTTCAGAAGTGTCAAGAGACCTGTGTCTTCAACATCACTTTCCTGCCATGAAGGTGGGCATATGCAATTTTCGTTGGGATTGAAGAGCATCTTGTACTCGGAGTCGTCTACTATTAGTGTGTTGCTGTCATTCCTGTCTGGATACTTCTCGTATATAAACTCAATTGGCTTCAGATACAAAGGTTTGTCTTCACTTGCTGCAATCCGGAAAGGCAGCTCCAAACAGTGGCTTCCATCAAAGGTGAACCTTAAGTCCCTTATCTGCGTCATTGTGAGTATTTTATCCACTACTCTTGATAGGTTCCATGGAGCTATTGATGACCATATTCCTACTTCAAAGTGTTCAAATACAAATTCCGTGAATTGCCTAGGTGGGGCCTTAAAAACAACACTTTCTTGCCTATTATGTCATAATTTCCAACTAGCTGATCATCTGATACCAAAGTCCTATGTATTTGTTTTGCCAAAACATTATTGATATCAAATACTATCAACCTTTTCGGTACACCTGATATGAAAGAACATGCAATTTATCAATAAAGTATGGTGGATTTGAATAAAAAGAGATTTTATTCATTAAAAATCAATGAAAAAATGTGTATTTTATAATCAAATAGTGTTTAGCATTGACAATAGGGATAGGCTGTTTCTCAGCCACATTTATTAGTACCAGGTGGTCTAATAGTTTCGGGTGCGATGTGAATGTGGTCTAACTCCTGAAGTAGTGCTCGGGTGAGAACATCACGACGATCCTCTGCATACTTTGGCAAGAACCAGCTTCGGGTATTAAAAACCATTTGTTTGCATGACAAAAGAAGTGAGACACTCACATTGGTAGTTTTACCACACACGATTGTGTCTACAAACTTCTGCATATAAGCTGCAACATATAGGCCACATGAATCCCCATCTTTCTGCTGTGGACACTTATGAATCTTCACAACTGGTGAAGGATTTTGTCCATGCTTCAAAAAAGTGGGACACTCGACACAACCGCGTGCCATAGTGAGTATGTGGAGCCTGCAAAAGACCAGATCTATTTTGTAGCAAATGAATGAAAAAAGCTGCTAACATGGTATCCAATCTACTCAATATTAATAAAAGGAGATGTGAAATACAAAATACCTCTTAAGTGCAAGCATGTCAACGTCAATGTCCTCGGCAGAATTGAAGATCTGAATGTTGATGGTGTTCTTACTCTTAGTAAGTGCCATGTTGAAGATGGCCAAAGTGTGATGTTCAGTAACTCTACATAGCATTGGAATCATGATCCATCTACACTTCAACCAATTTATCCCTGTAAGAGCTACCTTTACAATATCTCTTCCACGCTCGGAGGCTGCCATAGATTTATCTTTTTCGCTTGCCTTGGCCCATGCTGCAAATTCCATGAAGCTGTCCGGTGGGAAGAACCAGACGTCGGCCTTCTTATCATCTGGAACACAGAGCTGCAGGTACCTATAACAAGTTGAAAAGGATAAAATTACTAACTTCACTTACACATACAAATGAACAAGTTCAAAGTCCAGTACCTGGCATACATATCCACATGCCGGTTGGAAAATTTTCCCACATCCATGTCCAAAGACATCTTGTTCAAATAAATAACACTCCATTTCGTGCAAAGATCCGGGAAAATCCTTGCCTTCTTGAGCTTCATCATTCGGTTCAGCAAGGCATCGATGGCTCAGATTCAGAATCGCAGCGGGTTCAATGACCAGTACATTTACACAAATCATCTACATTCGTCTACTACTATCCATATTATTTTAAAGTTTTTAACTTGGATACTAGATGTAAAAAAAAATGTAAGACATGTAGATCAAGTTACCTGTAGAGATCATTCTTCGCTTTCTCATTGATCATCGTTTTTCTGAGTCAAGATCCATTTCCTTCCCGCTTTTTGGTTTCCTCACTCAGATTCTTATTAGGTCCGTAATCCTCGTCTTCAACCTCTCCCCGATTTCTCATTGGCATGAAATTCAGCGTCCTTTGCTATGTCAGAAGCAATATTTGACACAAACTTAAAAGTATCCTGCTCTACATCTTGATGCTCGGAAGATTCCTCTTCATTAGGACCTGTAAAGATAGGATGTCATGGATTTCTCAGCTCTTTGTATTAATCGAAATAAAATGCTTTCTTACCCGCTTTCTACCGCTTTAATTGTCTTCTTTCGTGGCTTTTAGGCGGAGTTCTTCTTTGAGTCACATTTTCTGCCTTTGCCTTTACTTTTGAAGATGTGGCCTTAGCCTCGCTCCCTCAATCTCTCAAGTTCCTCGTCATAACTGGAATGTCACCATGGACTGAAGTGCCGACCTCCTCAACCTCGTATCACCGCTAGAATAGTGATTTTGCTTTTTCCTTCAATCACGCTTTCTTTCCCTCGGCCTACATCTTGCACCTCAATTTTCTTTGGAACCTCCAAAACCGTGGAAAACCGAACCAAGAATATGAAATTGCTTCCTCGACACAATGCAAATTGAATTTGAAAACAAGCGCTTACTGATGCGTGGTGTAATTTACGCTCAAGAGTTTTTGGCACTTTGAAGCTCGAAAATAAATCACATAACGGTCGGATATCGGGTCTCAAACTAATCGGGTCTCTAACCCGTTTCGTACATATCAATAGCTGTACATATTACTAGAACTGATCTACATTGAAGTACTTTGAGTACATACACATGTAAACAGCTATTTATCTAGATGGAATGTACATGTAATGTACATGAATGTGCTCCAATGCATGCACATGTACACATCAGACATTACATAAAATACCTCTAAATGTTCTGCCACAAAACTCAGTACACAACTCCTAATTTTATGTATTTAAGTTCTACATTTAGGACCCTACACTGTGAATGTACAACATGTATGTAAGAAACACATATATGTATGACATGCAAGCCAAGGAACTATAAGTATAAAATAACCAGTACACTCCTACATGCGGTAGCAAAACCTTAAGTGCAGCAATCTACATGTAAATGGATTCTACATGTAAATGGATTCTACATTGCAGTAATTCTGGGTGCAGCAAATTGAACATAAATCATGAAACATCGCTTACCTCCAAAGTACACACCCAAGGTCTTTGAAATGTTATCGTCCCATTTGCATGCTCTTAAAGGTGATAGTCCAGCCAGTAAATAGAATATGAGAAATGTAAGATATGAAATGAATGCTCGCATGGAGCAACTAGGATAGGTTCATTATTAGCAAAGCCATAATGCAAAAAACACACATCCATGCACAGATATGAATTTTTCTTCAGCTGGAGAGATCACTAAGCTTGTTTTGGGCTGAAGGAGAATTGCTGCAGAATGCATCATGTACTTATGCATATCATCAAGCCGTCTGCAGCACTCAAACTGAACTTTGTGAGCCTCCTCAAGTTCTGCAATCCTCTTTTCACATAACTCCTTCTCCCGAATGGCTTTCTCCAATGGCTCCTGAATTCTCTTCAGCATTTCTTCCTTTCTGGTTCTATCCCTCATCAAAAGGTCAACCTCCTGCTGCACAGTCTTGATGTCTCTCTTATTCTGCTTAGCATCGTCGAGAACACTATTGATGTCTTCTTGTATCTGTGCTAGGTCCTCTTCATGTGCATCCTTTCTTCCTGAAATCTTATTTATATTGTCACGTAATTCTGTCTGCTGAATTTTCAGTTCTTCAACCTTGGATGTGCTGCTAATTAACTCTCCATGACACTTTCTTTGCAAATGCAACAGAGTTTCTGCAAATTCAAGCTCTTCCTTAGGGTAAAATCCTTGCTGAAATTTAGGAACCTTGGATGTGGATTTAGAGGTCGCAATTTCTTCTGTAATAGCAGATTCTTTTGCTCCTCCCTTTGCCAAATCTTTGGCCAAAACTTTAAAAGTATCCCAATCTACTTTTTTACCTGTCAATTGAAGGGCAAATGCACGAGCAAAGTACTTTCGTGTACATGGCGATTTGTGACCTCCCGCTTACCAAAAACAATTTCATAATGTTTGTAGAAGTTCTCGCCCACTCGGCTTCACGCTAGATTCTTTGAACCCCGTATGTCTTTGGGCCCCCTTTCGCATCGCCCATTATCCGTTGTAAATCTGGAAAAATTTCATGTGATTTACACATCTTACATGCTTTGCTTCCACAACAGCGGGTTCTTCACAAATAAGTCTTCTTTTTGGCCCCGGTTCCTCGAAGTTTGAACCTTCCTCTTGTTTTTCGGCTTTCTTGCTAGAATCGGCTATTTTCAAATTTTTGTTTAATGGTGACTTCTTAGGGAGGCAAAGGCGCCCATTGCTTGATTTTTGGCAAGGATTTTGAGGAAGAAGAATAGTTATGGTCAATTACTTCGTTGATCACTCGGAAAACACGTAAAAATTGGAACGGCGGCAAATTTTTTTCCTAAACAGGAAACATTTCGCAATCTCCCTCCGAAAAATTGCAATGATTGTCCGTTCTGGTTGCCACTGCCACTCATAATTTTGAATTGCTGACGTGGCTACTCCTAATCATTACATATCCCAACTAACTAAAATTCAAAAAAATAACAAAAACGGCCTACATGCCCTACATTATACATAATGTAAGGGCATTTTTTTTAGACACCCTAGCTTTCTTTTACCCTGTCATCTAGGTCCATGAAGGAAGCAGGGTTTGTGGTGAACACCTCCCAGGAAGAGATAATACAATGTGCCATATTGGGTGCAAGGAAGATTGCTGATGAACAGGTCACATTCACTAACTTCGAAGAAGGTGAGGCAGAAGTGCAAAGTGAACGCACTCTAGGGCAAGGACCATACTTTGTGAACGGGGCACACAAGAACTGGGCATCCGCGGATCTGCCCCCCGGGAGCCAAGGGCAACTTATGTAAGCACCAAGTTAAGGTCATGCAAATGTTGGGCAACTACAGGGATCAAGATCTTTTACAGGTGCTTGGATCTCAATATGGGTCAATTTGTGGGGGCATGGACTACTTGAGGCCATGTGAGGATCATGGGGCCCCTCATGGGGAGGAAACCACATACGAAGATGTGGTTGAGATTGTAAGCTTGGACGAGTCTCCCTCTCAAAAGGAGGCAAGGATTAACCCGATAAGACAAGGAGATCTTTACAAGAAGTCATTGCTAGAGTGATGTCAAGGGCAGAAAAAGATCCAGCATGCTAATTGCAACCTGATTCACTCATGAGACAACTCGACACGCCGGCTTGAAAGAATGGATGATGTTGGCCACTGTGCTCTAATGTAACCATAACATGTATCCCCACTAATGCAGTGGAAGAGGAGTGTGGTAATAGTTTGGTAAGGCTGAAGCCTCTAATAGAAATTGGGAAGAGGAAAGACAAGGAAACCAAGAAGAGTTGGAAGCAAGTTGAGATGGAGGGCCTGTTTTGAGAATGGCATCGTGAGTTTGTTGTTGTTTAATGCTCATTGACACCTCATGAGCTTCATTGTCTTGTTAATTGTTCAGGTCAAGTTTAGAGTTTTGTAAACAGTAGGTATAAATAAATTAATATTCACCTATTGTCAATGTTATCAATGTTTATTGTTAGGAGTTAAATGTTAGGATAATTTAGAACCTTGAGTTAAATGTTTAATGTTTAGAGATTAGACCATAGGATAAAAAACTAATTAAAAAAGCGTACGTGGGATCCCCTCCTCCGGGATCCCGCGTCCGCCTGTAATGTGATCCCCTCCTCCGGGATCCCGCGTGCGCCAGCCTGGTGATCCCGTTCTCCGGGATCCTGCCCCGCTGCGTGATGATCCCTCCTCAGGGATCACATACCGGTTATACGGGATCCCTCCTCCGGATCACACACTGGTTATAAGAGGATCCCCTCCTCAGGGATCAGCGTCTGCCACTCGGTGATCCCGTCCTCCGGGATCACAGGATTGAATTTGTTAGTATATTATTTATAACATCCCTTAACCATTGACATATGTCTTGGAATAACCATTGAAATATCCCTTAACCATTACTTTTAATAAGCTTTGAAACATTGAACTTAATACAATGGCTTAAAACTGACATTCCAATTCGGAATCACTCTGAATCTACCTCCTGCACTTTTTTGCCATGGCTTTCGCCGGACGCCCTCCTCGGTTACATCCGCACACCGCAGTGGTAGTCTCCACATCATGTGATCGAAAATATCGCATACGTGGTTGGCTCGGACCCCTCTAGGACATCCCCGATCGATCCTTCTTTTCGCAGACTGCCGGCAAAGATACATTTCCTCGGCGGGTTTTAAGGGTGTTGCCTTCCCAGACAACATCCGTAGCTAGCAAACGCTTCAAAGCCTTGCCATGGATAATACACTTCTTCAATTCCCAAAGCAATGCCCTATGGGTTGGCCTACTACCGGGAGCATAGTCAAGATGCCTAGGGGTCTCCCTGAATTCCCCATTCTCCACGGTCTCTGCATGAAGCATGAGGGGATCATGAAAAGATTAATATGAAAGTAGAACATGAATATGAAGCTTACTTCTGAACGTTTTGATGCCGTCAGGTTGGGCGAGCTCTAGGCCCACATCCTCCTGAATTTCATTCAAGTGGACGAGAATATCCTCAAGTGTATGGGCATTGATGGCACTGCTCTCAGCAACCTGTTGTCGGGTCCTTGCCATTTGGCTTGAACAGTAAGCAATTGAACTGAGAGACTGCTACTGAACTCAACTGAGAGACTGCCACTGAACTCAACTTTCTACCAAGAACAAGGCATGAGTATATATAGACTCATGAGCCAACCATTGTACTAACCGTTGTACAACGGTTAAGCCATGAATTCAATTTCTAAAGGTAAGGATAAAATGTTTTGAGTTTAGCCAAGTTAAGACCATTGAGCCTTGGACCATAGTACCAAAAAGTAATAAAAATACGCGTGGGGGATCCTCCTCAGGGATCCGCGTCCGCTACTAGGGTGATCCCGTCCTCCGGGATCACATATTACTAAAACGGGATCCCTCCTCAGGGATCCCGTCCTTGTACTTTGGTCCCGTCCTCAGGGATCACACACAAGGAAAATGGGATCCCCTCCTCCGGGATCCGCGTCTGGCCTACTTGGTGATCCCCTCCTCGGGATCACACACCCCTTAAAATAGATCCCATCCTCAGGGATCCCCGTCAAATTTGCTTGTTGATCCCGCCCTCGGGATCACAAAGATTCAACATGTTAATATATATTCAAAGATTCAACAAATTTAACATGTTAATATATGTTAACCATTGAAATTATGAATGTATTATTAACCATTGGAATATGTCTAGGAACAAGTGGCAATAATAAACTTTGATGTTGAAACTATGGTGGAAGCTTTGAAGCATTATTCTTTGGTGCATTGAGCCATTGCCAAAAGCCAAAATTACATTCAATTGCGCTTTGTTTTGACATTGAAGACTTGATGAAGATATTCACATTCAAGACAATTACATTCAATTGTTCCGGATATTCACATTCAAGAAAAATATTCACATTGGGAGTTTTTGAGATATTCACATTCACAAACTTGTAGATCCTTACCAAAGATGTCAAGGACCATGTACCGGCAAAGCTGGTGCGGATCCCGCTATCACCCGTCACCCAGGGTAAGTAAAAGGTGGACTTCCCCGCAGCCAAGCAATCATGTAGTTTCGGAGCATTATCTTGAAGCCCTGACCTCATGCAATCTATGTCTTCTTTTTGAACCAATCACGGTTAATCGGAACCGCATTAAAACATGAATTTAGCCATGAACTGAAAATTTGCCTAAAAAAAAAGAAACAAGAAACATAAACTCAAAGACTCACATTATCCTCCTTGCCACTGATGTCTTTAACAAATTTCTTCACATAATTTATGACATACACACCACAGTCCGAATTATTGTCTTTGTTGGGGAGTTTCTAATGGAATGCAGTGGTGCATTATGCAATGCACTTTCCTCATGCCTCCACCTCTTAAACACGCCTCAGGAGGAATCGCAAGTATGAATAAGAAATTAGCTTCAATCATAATGCAAAAGATTAAATATTTCGAAGTTAGAGAGGAATACTTTAAAGTGTCACAAATTCGGGTAGATGCATGCAAGGGGGCATATGAATCAAGGTGCAGAATGCAAGGGCAGGGCTTTCCAAGCCGAGCACACGCCAGGCCATCAGTCACTAAGATGAAAAGGCTCCAATGGCCACTAAGAAATAGCAATTTGAAAGGCAATTAGAATAGATTTAAAACTTAAATAATCAAGTGATCTGAGTTTACCCAGCATTGACAGGAATATAATAGAATTGTGCTGTCTGGATCTTCCACCGTGCCCTACCAAACGGGTTGTCAGGGATGAGCTTGGCAAACTGCTCATAAGCCCCTGCCAACCCGGCCTTGCTTCCATTCAAGAACAGCCCGAATGCAGCAGGATGCAAGAACACATGATGGCACCTTTTCTGGATTGGAATTGAGTGCAGAATTACCCTGTACAACCAATTGAGCAATTGAGTGCAATGAAAAACTGAAATTGAAGAAACTTAAGAACTTAAAAACTTACAGGAGATAAGAACCAATGCAATCCGAGTCCACATCGCTCTTCAGATCCCCGAGGCCAGAAGGGATTGTCATAAATTTTAGGGCCTCGGCTTCTTGGATGTAAAACTCGACATTTGCTGACTTGCTGCCCACCTTGATGAAGGGGCTCTCAACCACCACAGGGAAATTTAATGTGAAGGGGCACTGCCATCGATCGGCATCAACACCTCTTTGGTAGTCCAAAACAGAATCGAGAAAATGTGGATCGACAGAGTACAAATGATCTGACATAATCTTCTTTGGGCTTGGGAATATTATCTTCGAGCTCGGTTTCAGCGGGGATCGGTTAGCGGCCATGAATTGATGGATTTAGGAGGAGGTTTTGGGGGTTTTGATCTGCCGATGCCTCCGAGAATTTTTTGGGCCTGGCTTTGGCAACACAGGTTTAGGCAAGGGGGCAGCTTTAGGCAAAGGGGCAGGTTTAGGCAAAGGGGATGAATGCTTACCTGCTGCTGCAGCCACCTCCTCGCTCACATCATCAGCGTCCAATTGGCTTTGCTCTCGCTCTTTGGTTAGTGGAGGCCAAAGCTCATCATCGAGCTTAAATTTTTGGTGCTCTGCCGATCCGCGTGCCTTTATCTCCTCGATCTGCAATTGTTGGCTTTCCAATTCACTTGCTTTCTTCCTCTGCACCTGTAAATTAATGAAGGCTTCTCTTTGGCTCTTATCGAGAAGACCCATTTCAATTTGCTCATCGGCCACCACTCCAGCATGTCTCCTGGCCCTCTGCAATTTTCGGGTGAGGTTGTGGGCATATTTATAGTCCGGATCCATGCTTCCGCCACGAAACCTTTGCATAACTCCTCTTCTTCCGATTGGCATTCGTCTTGGCGGGCTCAAAGATTGGGCAAATGAATACGGTTTGGGATCCTCCCCCTCGGCGCATCAGGAACCCGCCACCTATCAACCAAGGCATGCACTCGAAACCTGTGATTTTCGAGCTCAACCTTCCTGGAGTAACTTTTGGTGCAGTCATCAACTAAGCACTTCCATCTCTTTGCCACCTGATCGTGAATCAGAATCGGGGGCTCTTCGTTCAAAGTAACGCGATCGGGCTCGTCTATGACAACACCCTCCTTTCTTGGCCCCTTCCTCATTCAAATCGCCATCGCCAGCTTGGTTGGCCCCACGCAAGCTTCGTTCTTTCACCTCCTCCTTTGTATTCTTCCCCACCGCCGATTTTTCCTCCCCTTCATCCAATTTTTGTTGCCCTGACGGCTTCGGGGACTCCACCTCGGCATCCCAATCCGCTTCAGCGTGCGGGGACGTCCGGAATGCGGAATGCATATGAAGCGGCCGAATCAACACAAAGATTCTCGCCAAACCGGTGTTGAGGCTGACTTCCGTGTTTAAGGATTCGGTCCATCCGCAAGCCCACGGTAAAGATTTAGTAAAGAATAGTAGGAAATAGTAAAAACTTGATATAATGATCGAAAGGGTCGATTTTACCTCAGTAACCCGTTAATACAGGAGGTAAACGATGTAAACGACTTCGCAGGTGCTAATGGTGCCGTCGCCCGGACAAAATCATCGCGGCGCGAGGGAATCCGGTAAGCGCCCACCGCGAGAGTTCCCGCTACCGGACTTGGACTCTTGAAATCGGCGGAGTGCTCTCGCGCCCTCCCAGATCCCAAGGTCCCACGTGGCGGACGGGGATTGGCCACGCATTAATGATTAATGGCCCTCGTCCGGAATTTAATTTTAAAATTAAAGTTGCCGCCGCGGGATCCCTGAGGACGGTATAAATCACCGGATCTAATGGCCGATGCAAGCCACTTGGGAGTGCATCTAACGACGGAGAATAGCTCCCGCTTCCATCGCCACCATATCGGGATCCCGGAGGGGGGATCGCCACGGGCGGATAGCGCCCGCCGCTATCAGCCACGGGGAGGGGGGGGATCCCTGAGGAGGTGATCACCACGGGCGATAGCGCCCGGCCGCTATCGCCACTGGGATCCCTGAGGAGATGATCACCACGGGCGGATAGCTAGCCCCGGGCCAAGTATCAGCCATTGGGGTGATCCCGAGGAGGGGATCCAAGGCCCAGTGGTGCCCGGGATCCCGGGAGGAGGGGGATCACCTCTACGATAGGGTCCGGCCACTTCTCTGGGCCGTGACTGGGCTGATAGGGTCCGGGTTATCAGCCACGCCTGGTGATCGGGAGGAGGGGATCCTGGCCCCGGGTGCCCGGGATCCCTGTGGGAGGGGGATCACCCCACGATAAAGGCCCCCGGCTATCAGCCATTAGGGGTGATCCCGAGGAGGGGATCCGCCGTCCGGTGCCTCGGGTGCCCTGGGATCCCTGAGGAGGGGATCACCCCGCGATAGGATAGGGTCCGGCTTAACAGCCTCTGGCCGGGTGACCTGGGCCGGATAGGGTCATTGCTATCAGCCACGGCCGGGTGATCCCGGAGGAGGGGATCCACGTCCCGGGTGCCCGGGGATCCCGGAGGAGGGGATCACTCTGGGCGATAGCGCCCCGCTTATCAGCCCACGGGCGGGTGATCCCGAGGAGGGGATCCAAGGCCCCCGGGTGCCCGGGATCCCTGAGGAGGGGATCACCTCGGGCGATAGCGCCCGGCTGGACAGCCATTAGGGGGTGATCCCGGAGGAGGGGATCCACGTCCGGGGTGCCCGGGGATCCCGGAGGAGGGGATCACCTCGGCGGATATCGTCCGCCGTTAACAGCCATCGACCGTGGGGATCCCGGAGGAGGGGATCGCGTGGATGATCCCGGAGGCGGGGATCTCTGAGGCGCGGACGGCCGCGATTGCACGGGGGTTTGGACGGCGGGGATGGTCTGGGCCGACGTGGCGTCTGCCGTACCTCAGAACGGGGTCTCCCGAACGGACCCCGTCGAGGGAGACCCGGGATCCCGGAGGCCGGTAAATTTATCTCCGGGATCACCGAATCAAGGGTAAAAGTATCCTGAGCCCTGGCTGCATGCATCTCAAAGACGATTTCAAAGAATTTATCAACATTAAATGACTTGCCTTATCCATCCTCCTTGCAACGTCATGGCTATGCATTAATCCTTAATCCTTGTGTACCAGTACTTGCCACATCATAGATATAGATTTGCTAAGGCTCTCTAAATGACGGTCTAGATTTAGATGCCCTAATTTCAAGGGCATAGATTAAATCAAGTGCATACATTAAATGCCTCAAAAGTTGCATCTTAGGGCGAAATCACACTAGGGCACCTGCCCAATTTTTGAAGTCGACTACGTGTGATGGAATGGGCAAGTGCCCAGACACACGCCTGAGCTTCGTATCACATTAGGGCACCTAAATACCTGCCACGTAACAGCCACGTAGACAAAGTGAACGTTGCAGTTCTGATGAGAGTCGATGGAGATGCCGTCGAAGAGATTGCGCTTCAGCAGATCCTTGCAATCACAGCATAGGGCCTTTGCAATCACAGCATAGGGCCTGAAGAATTCCTGGCTTGAAGAATTACTGTGTATAGAAGGTGAGCACTCTCGCTTCTATTTATTTTGTATGTGCTACTGTTTGTAGTTTTAAAACTTGATGGCCTTCCAGATACAACCATGGATTCTAGAATTGGAGAAGGATCATCCGCCTCCGTTAATGCCCTTGTTGAACGACGAAAAAAGTTATTGAAAGTACTCCTACTGCTGACTCAATTACTCCGCGTTCTTATCGATGACACAGTAAGCCAGTACATCAAAGTGAGTAATTGGTTAAGATCAATTTCAGTTGCATTTTCTGAATTTGCAAGCACCCTCAAACGAAAGGAGACTGTTAGAATGCTATGGCAATATGACAGAGGTCCAGGTTTGGATTTGATCTTGCTGAATACCTACTCCGCTCATGAATTTAAGAGGAGGCTACGTGTGTCCAAGCAGACTTTTTATTATTTGTGCCAGGAATTAGGGCCAGCAATGAAAAAAGAGGACACCAGATTCAGGCCAGGAACTCCAGTAGAAAAAAGAATTATGATTGCATTGACAAGACTAGCCACTGGAGACACTTTGATAGGTATAGCTGATTCATATCGTGTTGGATATGCAACGGTGCAAATGGCAGTGATGGACTTTGTTCATTCCGTGAATGCCAGCTTAAAGAACCTATACATTTGTTGGCCATCTTTTGAACGTATGAAGAAGTTGGCAGCTGAATTTGAGAGTGTACACGGGATACCTTTTGTTATTGGTGCGATTGACGGAAGTCACATACCCATCATTGCACCAAAGTCCTACCCCCAGGAATATTACAACCGTAAGGGCTTTCATTCCATTCTATTGCAGTTAATAGTATCAAAAAATTGCTTGATTTGGGATTTTGATTTAGGCTGGCCAGGAAGTATACATGATTGGACGATGTTTCAAAGGTCAGCAGGAGGAAAGAAAATAATACATGAGGATATCAAGCCTTATTGTCTTGTGGGGGATGCAGCTTATCCACCACGCAGCTACATGCTTAGCCCATTTAAAGGCCACAAGGATGGATTGTCAAGAGAAGAATACTATTGGAACTACGTGCAATCTAGCACGAGAATGCCTGTTGAACAGGCGTTTGGTCGTTTGAAGGCAAGATTCCGGATTTTACTAAAAAGAAATGACATGGATCTTGAAAATACTGCAGCTGCAATGTCTGCTTGTTTAGTGTTGCATAACCTTTGTATCATTCACGCAGATGGATTTGATGAAAGCTGGTCACAGGAGGCAACAAGAGAACTTGAACTCTCAATTGATCATGAGAAACACTTGCAGATTAGAAAGAAAGCCCGTAACAATGATGGAAGCACAAGCAATTTGAGTGCTTCATCTGAAATTCTAAACTATTGCCAGTATGGTTTGTACAAGCTTCATGGAACCTGTCTGAGAGTGGAAGAGGCCATGTCCAGGACTTTGGATGGACAAAATGAGCAGCTTCATATTGCTGAGGACATAAATGTTGCAACAGGCAATGCTGCTAGGAGGAATGCTATTGCACGCTCATTGTTCCAAAACAGGACCCAGGAACTAGTCAGGCAACAAACCAACGCTAATGATACCACGAAGCGTGTGGCAGAACAATTTGGTGTGGAGACATCCAGCTTTGATAGCATTTAAAGAAATGTGTTTCACTTCTAAAGTCAATAAGTGTTCCTTGTTATATATTTTTGTTGTGTATTTAATGCTTATTTTCACCTGCAAGCTTTCATGTTATGGAGAAAAACAGTTATGGAGGCATATCTTGTTGCCCAGAAGTATTTTCTTGGAGTACTTTTATCAGTATTTCTCAAATTCTAAGAAACACCTTCTATTTAACCTGAAAGATGCATATGTTTTATATCTAATCACAAGAATGCATATCTCAGTATAGTTGCAATCTTAGTATAGTACAATAAATGGCAAAGATGCTACCTGGGTAAAGAAAATCAAGACCTTGCAATAGAGCATGAAACTCTTCAATATTATCAGGGTTTTTAAGAAACACTTAAGTATTTCTATTACGGTTTCCATCTCTATTCTAATTCGAAATATCCGACCTCTGCTCCCATTGAGTTCTACCTGCAAGAGCATCTCGATCTTGAACTGGTTTGCAGCAAATGGTCCATGTTATCACTGAATGGATTATGCGAGTTTTGATATGCTTTCATGTGATTGATTCCAGTCTCAGTACACCTTTCAGTGACCTTAAACTCCTCGCCGGGGCTCCTTTGGGTTATCTTTTCTAATCTCGTATGTTGTACGTTGGGCAATCTTTACTAGTATGATGTAAAAAGTATGATCTAATCTCGTATGTTGGAGCAAGAGCTTAACATTTTCTGTCATTCAACATGACACCCGCACATTCTGTATTTTGACATGCATACCCAGCAGGAGGTTAGGATCCCAGCAATCGTGCAGGTCGTTATAGATAATTGCAGGGATTTATATACTAGTGACTATCATGTGGAAGTCATCAGCTTGCATACAAGCGGAATCACCTAAGGTGAGACTAGAAATAGCATATGCTATGTCCTTACAGCAAGGATGAGAGGAAGCCTGTTTGGATCAATTCCGTTTGCATCGTCTGCTATGAAAGTGAGCATTATTATACAAACATAGAGCCTGCAAAACACACACTGCAATAGTTTTCCTGGAAATGCAATGGGCGGAATTGGAATATCATATATTACAATGAGCAATTTAGTACAATCTTGTGATGGCTTAAAACTGCAGAATAATGTATAGATCAATATTCCAGATATCAAACAAGAAAGTGGCATTTACCTTGCACTTAAACCAAGCCAATCCAACAGGCTCAGAGAACATGCAGCAAATCTAAGATCCTGTTGTAAGAACAAAGTCTTCATGCTATTTGAGCATGAGAGCTTGCACATACGTAGAAAAACAAATATGAAATGCTTTCTCCATTTTGTTAATGAAAAGTGCAGATTAATATTAATCAATGAAAACTGCAGATTACAATGAAATGAATTAATCAAGTTCCATGACATCAAATTTTGTCAATGAGACGGTCAATGGAGGCACCAATGCCCTTCAGAACCAATAACTTTTCTGCTTCTGCTTGCTTCAAAGTCTCATTCAATTGTTTTCCCTGCTCCAACAAGTCTTCCATTACCTGAAGCGCAGCTTGTTTTTTGCACCTTTTAGAAGAAGAGGAATTTGGAGTTTCCTTTTTCACTTGCACGTTTTCTCGTGCAACATCTTGAACAATTTCTTGTGCAGTATCTCCGATCTCTGATTCATTATCTTCCTCGATTGCACCAGCATGAACGTGTTTCCGGACATTGGCTCTCTCACCAAAATAGCTATCCATTAAACTGTAATATGGACAGCTTTCTCTTCTATCATTTCCGGAAACACTATTCCAGGTGACATCAGCCTGATATTGTCTGAACACGTACTGAAATTTTTTTCTGCAAGCTTTGGCATCTTTTTTAAAATCAGGACACGTAGCCACAACCTTTGCATGCACCTGTCCCCACAAACTTGTTCCTGTGCTCGTTCCCTGCTTTGGTCTCTCAAGGAATTGTTTATTCATTTCACAACGGGCATGTAATAGAGCAACAACATGCTTTTCTTTCCATGGTTTACCTGCATCGTCATCGTCTTCACTCGATTCTATTTCCACAGTAGAGGTTTTAGGGACAGCGGGCCTCTTGTTTTTCTTCTTCGCAACATCTTTCTTTGGCTCACTATTTCTAGTCTTTCTACCTTTAGCTGCTGCAGGAGTGAAATCTGTAGAAGGTGGTGGTGCGGTTGAATGTGTAATATTAGGAGGCTGAGAAAAATCTGAGTGGGCTGCAGATCCAGGAGGTAAGAGGGAAAAGTAGCCTGCAGTAGCAGCAGTAGAGTGCATTACAGGAGCAGGATGCATGGCAACACCTGTTCTGGTAGCTGTGGCCTCAGAATTATTGGTAGTGTTTTGGTGAGGATTGAAAAAAGGGATAGGAGTCCGTCTGGCAATGAATTGATGCATAGAATTTGCAAATGATGGCTGGCTAGGCTGGGAAGTGGCACTGAATGCAGGGTACTGGGTGGCTTGTATTTGCGAGAACTGATCATCCTGAGTGCTAGGAACAACCTCATACTGACTAAAATCCATCTGGACAATGAACACAAGCGAATGCAATACAATGACTTGATGATTCGTGAATGCAAAAATGAAAATTGACAATCATACCTGTGAAAGAAATGTGGATGCTGAAATCACAGAGACGCTGATGATGAAGAGAAGCGCGAATTGGAGCGGTGAAAGATTGTTGCTTGAAACAGCTCCCGCCAAGGCCATCACCCAAGGATTGTTCCACATCAGCACTCTCTTGATGATATGGCATGGTGCCCAAGCTTTGGGCACCCGCTTTGGTGCGACCGAAAATCGACCGTGTGCCCAAGTCGAAGCCCAGTTTTGGGCATGTTGGTGTGATAGATGCATGTGCCCAACATGTCCACGTGTACAATTTTCATAAGAGAGGGAAGTTTTTAGCGATGGCCGGGCACATGGTGTGATTTCGGCCTTAGAGAAAAGAAACCAACGCAAACGCATATGCTATGCATTAATGGTCTGAATACCATTTGTCACATCATAGTTGGCATTAATATAAAATTAATAATGGTGGATGGCTATGCATTAATGGTTTGTTGCCACATCATAGTTGGCATTAATAAAATTAATAATGGTCAGACTTTTTGAATAACGGTCTAGATTAGATGCCCTAATTTGAAGGGCATAGATCAAATACCCAAAAATCGCACCTTCGTTGAAGTTTCCCCAAGCAAATAGATGGCTAGGATTTCTCCTTCCACCCTTGATCCAACGGTAAATGGATGGGGTGCATGCCCCATGCATGCCCCCATGAAGATCTAATGGTTACAATTTCGCCACCTTGCAGCCTTTCCAACAAACGGCCTTGATTCATTTGAGTATATAGACAAGGTATATGATGGGGTACATCCGAGTAATTTTATATATATTATGATATTTATTATTATTATTATTATTTTGGAGGGGATGGGGGGAGATCCTTGCCCCCCTTTGCCCCTGCCTCTCCGTCCCTTTGCTCTTCTGTGCCCTCCCTCCCCCATCCCTTCTTCCAACTTATCCCCTTCCCCTCCTCTCCCTCTCCTTCCCCCTTCAGCCCCCTCTCCCTCCCCTTCAGTCTGAATTCTCTTTAGTATGAGTCCCATTTTCAGTCCGAGTCCCAAAATTCGAGATTTGTCCCACTTTAATTAAATACGACTTTGTGATAGTGATGATAAATGGCAAAAGGATCATGCTTGACTGTGGAATGCACATGGGCTATGAGGATGATCGCCGACATCTAGACTTCTCGTTGATTTCCAAGGATGGAAATTTCACAAATAAAATAGCATGTGTTATTATAACTCATTTGTAAGTTATGATAAGAAGCCCTTGAATTCTACTACGCATGTCATGTATGTATCAAATATGTCATATGTTAGAACATGCTGTTTGTAATTTCTGGGCAATTATTTGTTTACATAGTTGTATACATTATACACTCTTGTTTGCACGTGAGTTTCATAGCAGACTGCTTTGCATCCCCTCAAGCTTCTCAAGTTATAAAACATTTCAAGCAATAAAATGCATCGGAATGGTACATGTACTTAAGCATAACTACAACAAGATTATGTGTATCAACTGCTGGTTGTGAAGGGCCAGGGTTATTAGGAATTGTTTGGTGAGAAACAATTACTTCCCTACATATATCCTTCAATAGGCACAACCATAGCTTTAAACCTGTGCCAACACGTTTGTCGAGCAATGAAGAAGATATCTACATCACAGCATTACTTGCATGCACCATATTATAGAAAAACATGCTACAACATAGGCTGTCCAAGTATAAGAACAGATATGTCATCTGCCAATTGTGGTCCAATACAATCAAGGAGCAGATAAGAGCTGTTTGTTCAGTGAGAGGTAGAGAAAAGACAAACAAATATGAACGTTCCATGTGCACTCATACTTATTTAACAGCAAAGATTCGGCATAAAAAGTTCATAAAACCTGTAGATTGCCATCATGTCTATTGCTTCGCCACTATGAGCTGGAGTCGGTTCTCCACTGTCATTTATAAAACCCTGCAACATTTTACACATTAATTTGTTAGAGAGAGAATGCCATGGTCAAAATTTGGTCACCCATTCTTTGAATTAGGCCTAAGTTGAATTGAATTGATTCTACTCAATGCGTTAATACACATTAATACATTGGAGAATGCGATGGCCAAAATGTGGTCTCGTCTTCTTGCACCTTTGCAAAGCTACTATCCATTGCAAATTATTAGCTACTCCAATTTGAGTGGAAAAATTGAATACCCTTCTGAAATTTTAAGCACCATGAAATTTCGCCATGATAGAAATCGTGCACATGATAGATAGAACCAACAGCCATGGACAGAGTCTCTTGCTTGTTTTTTTGTCTTTTTTTGTTTTTCAGTGCTTGAATCTGGCTGAATCAGAGGTTTTTTTGGTCTTTTTGGTCTGAATCTGGCAGCAACAGCAGCAAGAACGGGCTAAAATTTCAAGGTTTTGAAAATTTCGTAGGAGAATTTCAATGACCATGAAATTTCTCCTTCTATAACTACGATGTCATCACTAGAACAACACTAAATTTGGATGGTATAACCACTTTATTTGGATCACTTGCATAAGTGCATTCTGGCAAGGTGCAGCTCTCACCCTGCATTTCGGCAAGGGAAACCATGCTGGCCCTGATGAAATGTAGGGTAGAGATGCATTCCCTTATACGACGCAAAACACAAGGCACCCAAAATTAAAACACTACAAGGTTTTCCCCTTGGTTATGACGAAAAAACCATTCTACAAAAGCAATGGGTGTTTGGGGGTTAATTTCATTAAAAACCATATGTGGCTAAACTACTTGGTTCTCATATAGGGCTTGTTAGGGTGGTATTATAGCATGGTAATTGTAAACGACTTTTTTGTAGAGTTTGTCAAAGTGGTATTATAGCATGGTAATTGTAAACGATTTTTTTGTAGAGTTTGTCAAAGTGGTATTATATGTTCGTAAATGGAAGTGGTATATTATAGTGTTTTAAGGTTATGGTTTGTCCATGTGGTACGACATGATGGTTTGTAGATGTGGTTTAATATAGTGCTTTATTCATGTGGTAACTAGCATGGCTAAGTGTCATGGTAAATGCACATGGTTTAATATGATTGGTTGTTGCGGTTGGTTATTAAGTGGCAGCTTAATGGCATGGTAAATGCACATGTTTCGCATATGTTACGTGCAAATTACCATTATTAATATGTAGCAAAATAACAGGGGGTTTCTTTTGTGTTTTTATACTTTTTTCCCTAAGGTTTTTATATGATTTCGTGGCGTATTCTCGTGGGTGTACTAATGCGTACATCTAGAGTGCGCATGCATATTCCTTATTTTTTATAGCGCTTGCCAATGGTTTAGCCCCCTAAAAAAAAAAAAAACATCTGATTCGTGGCATGCAAAACTCGAAAGCTGTATTTTAGGGTTCTTTGGTACCCATCAAAATTTTCCCAGAGTTGAAGCGAAAGGGCGGCTTCTTCATGGCTCCTTTTTGGGTCCAGAAGTGTGAGTAATATGGGATGTTGCAGATATTGCCAATCTTTGTATACTGACCCGAATAAGCATTTGAGATATATGTAGATTTCTCGAGGTGAAGCAAAGTGGTAGTGGTGTGGAAATCGCTTTAGGGTTGTTTGGAAATCGATTTAGGCAGGACTTGTGGCCATGCCACCACATGGTTGCATTCGGACTGTTTGGTGCACCGAAAATATACACAAAGAGATCATGAACCGGATTAAGGGCTGGGACGATGCCAAATACCGCAAAATACTTACGGGCATCTTTGGTTTAGATTATCTCTTCCAGATTTACTTGACAGGTGTGACCAAAAATGCCTGCCGAATCCGCCTATGATAGCTAAAAAGCTGGTGCTTATTCCATGAGAAAATGGCCATCGGATATGCTTAGATGCTGATTTGGTTATACCACCGAGGGCATATACGAGAATGAGGGTTGATTACGTAAGGCCAAAACATATCGGCAACACATTGATCAGGCATTCTCGACAGCATCCGGAGCTCTCAAACCAGCGTTTCGATTGCATCTGGAGCTCTCAAACCAGCGATGTTTTCCATGTGGTTAGCTCTGGAGTTCATCGCTTTTGCAAAATATCAGCAATACAAGGTACGATTTGATGCCCTACATCGGCTTCTCCATATACCTAGATAAATCTCTTGCTTGCAAATGGTTGATTTGAAGCTTTAGGTGAAGCTTACCAGTTGTTCTAAGCCTGCGCTAAAAAAATAAATGGGACAAATGTAACGGATCTGCTATGGGATTAGATTGCAGACTATAAGCCCTTTGAAATGAAGGATGTTAGTGATTGTTTGCTTTAGAAGTATGTTTCCCTGCTGGAACAGTGAAAAAACCAGATTTGAAAGACATAAAATACATGGAGGAGTTGCTTCAAATTGTCAAAAAGGAAGGCATACACATTGAACGACTGTGGACTGGAGCTAGTAAGAGCACCATGGGTCCTGCTTCAAGTGAAGCTGCAGATGCTATGCTCTCTTGGGTAAGACATTTACTAGTTCATTCTTATTTGGCTTAGAGTTTATGCAGCATGTGTTTTGTTTTACTTGGTTGATTTTACTAGCTGATTTTACTAGTGTTGAGATTTTAAATTTGAATTGCAGGTTAGATTTGGGGTGAAGGACCTTTCACATGTGAGGTTGCTAGATCTTGAAAATATAAGAGGAGATTGTGCTGTGAAAATGATGCTTCAACTTAAGGAGGAGAATGGTTGTCAAAAGGACATATAAGACACAATTCATATTTACATTGTCTCTTATATGTCCTTACCTCTATTTTTTTCATTGATATATCAACGCGCAAGGGATTCCATGCACAGAGTTTGTTCAACTGCTTTGCCTACGTCTGAACCCATAGGGAGACTTCATACACTAAGACACAATTCATATTTACATTGTCTCTTATATGTCCTTACCTCTATTTTTCATTGATATGTCACTGTGCGGGGGATCCCATGCATGTAGTCCGCATTCAACTGCTTCACCTATGTCCAAACCCATAGGGAGACTTCATGCACTACTGAATCTAGGTATGTTTTAATTTTGGCCTAGTGGACATACGTAGGTTCAAATCCTATGGGGCACCATATATCCATTTTTATCTACACAATATTTCATATTCTAACGACTCTTGGAAATAGAATTCCTTATTTTACAATGTGCATTTGTTGTTTCACTCTACAAATTGTTCGACATACAGATCAATGAAGATATCTCTTGTATTTACATTCTTTTTACTATCCTTATTGAAGCACATAAACATTATAGATGTTTGTTTTCTCCTTGGTGGGTTTCTTTTTTGTTTGTTTGTTTGTTAGGGCCCGAAGGGCCCAAAAATTTTTATGATGTAACAACCAACACATAACTACCATTAACATTAATTAACACAAACCATTATCCAACACATTTAAATTAAAATCCCCCTGAAACCCCCTTTGGTTTGGGTGCATATTCACACGGGGGGTTACATAGGGCAGCGAGAGCCCCTAAAAACTTACAATACATGTACAAAATTAACACCATTAAGTATATTCTTTCAAACCTTATAGTATTTTGCAAACTTTAATATACAGTATACAAAAACTTGTACATGCATACCCCACAAACGAGGATCGCTATGTACGGTCCAGATCAAGGAATAAAGGGAAAATATGCCCATCTAACAGCTTTCGGTGCCCGGAATAACCCCCCGTGTGAATATGCACCCAAACCAAAGGGGGTTTCAGGGGGATTTTAATTTAAATGTGTTGGATAATGGTTTGTGTTAATTAATGTTAATGGTAGTTATGTGTTGGTTGTTATGTGTTGGTTTCAGGGGGTTTCAATCTTAGATATATTTGATTGTTCTAAATGTACATAGTTTTGTTACGCATCTTCATAGTTATTATTTATAAACCAATAATGATAACCAATAAGGCCTTTTAATTTGAAGCATTTCAAGTTTAGTAAACAATCTATTGACTGTGGATGTGATGTGGATGTGATGTGTCATTATAACCGCATTCTTCATTTAATAGCCACAATAACAATAACTAGGGAGAAGGGGATTTGAACCCCAACCATTTCCAAAACTCATAAACAATGATAAATGTATTTCCACACCTACAAAAGAAAGAAAGTTCGAAAAGAAAGTATTGACCTGAGCATTTATATTTACATATATATCTTACACATCAATACAAGTTATACTAAATTCCTCTAGCCTAGGTGCATCACGAATTAGGTGATGCAACAAAGCAAAAAAAATAACGTTTACCTTTTGAACCCTGATATGCATATTCAGCCATAGGAGTGCAGAACAATGAATTTATAATATCAAGATAGAGAGCCGAGTTTACCAGATTGGCTGTTGTGAAGTTCAACTACCATTTTTCAGCAAAGGCATTTGTAAATTGTACTCTGGTTACAAGCTACCAAGCTATTGTCGTCTAGCTCTAGATGCTTACCAAGATCTCCTGCATAACAAAGGGGTTCCAGATTAGGAAATAGTAGTTAGATAGCCCTTACCGTCACTAGTTTGGTATTCTATTAGACAAAACATGTTCCCGTTCAAAATTTGCCACCTTCTCAGCATAACTTATCAGAGTGTTCATGCTTTCTCCCTCCATCGAATACTCATGGATTCCTGGTGATGGCTCGTATTTTGCCCTTCGCCCCTCATCATCCTTCTGCAACAGGCAAGTAATTGCACCTGTCTCTTGCATAACAAAGCTAGCAGAAACATTCACTTGGTCATCCCAAACTGTCCCAAAACTTTCACCTAAGGCTTTACCATCAATGCTCTTCTGCTCTGCTTGTTGCAAATCTTCATCATCGAGGTCACCCCATCTGAACTTAGGAACACTTTCTACAGGTTTCTTTATTGCTGCACCTTCACTACCCATCTCATGCACAAGGATCAGCTTTATGTATCATTGCCACTTTGCTTATCCAGAATAAAAAAATGGCAATAAAACATATAAACTCGATTATATTCACATGCTAAGCTGCAAAAATAAAAAAAAAAACTCTCAATATCCTGATAATAGCAAGAAAGCTTTTCAGTTTCCTGATAATTGTAACACTGTTCTCTTATTTTAGCATCATGAACCTTATGCTCAAAGGCCAGCAATACAAGATCCGTAAAAGATTACAAGGCCCAAAGCCACAGCCGGCTTCTACAACTGTTCATTATAGCTCAAATAATTATAGCTCAACTGTTCCAGCATCGCTGAAAACGATTCTCGAGAGAGAGAGGAAAAAAGGGGGTTCAGAGCCAACTGTAATCCAATGAAGCATCATTCTGATAATCATCCGATGGATGAAGAAGCAAGCGCACTATGTAGTATGAGTAAAAAAAATCAAAGCAAATCTGAAGGATCAAATCCTTACATACCTGGTCGTATCAAGGACTGCCAGTGCCATCGAACACAGACTGCAGGACTTAGATCGCTTGAATAGATCGGTGGAATGGCATCCTATAAAGCAAAAAAAACATGGCTGCACAGCAAGGAACATATTCACCACATCTCATACCCCGAATTTGCAGCCAGTCAATGATCAAAGAGCTGAGAAACATGCATACGATAATAGGCCAGGTTGCAAAAGTAAAAAGATAGGAAGATGGCATATGGGTCCTGCAAACATTAAAGACAATACTTATCTAAAAACCTTGTGCAGTTGGCCAACAGCTCCTGATGAGGTGGGAGGGGGGGAGGGAGGGAGGGAGGGAGGGAGGGAGGGAGAGGATGTCATAACAACATGGTGAAGAGAGGAGAATGATCCTATACTTGAAGTCATATTGATTGATAGATTTGGAGTAATTGCCATAAGAAGGAAAAGGATATTGAATATAGAGGATGTTAGATGTAGACTACACTTTTTTACGACAACTGACAGAATAAAAAACTTGTGATTGGTAAACGATAAGGGCCAATAACAAAGCTTGAAAAATGAACATATCATTCATGAATGTTGGCTTGCATTAGAGTTAAAGACATTTACAATGGATCTAGAAGAGGTTGAATTTGATTGTAATTAAGGCATTAGTATTAGACATTAAAAATGAATATAGAAGAGGATGATATTTTGTTGTGATTAACCATTGACATTAACAACCAACACATAACTACCATTGACATTAATTAACACAACCATTGGGTCCAACACATTTAAATTAAAATCCCCCTTAAACCCCCTTTGGTTTGTGTGCATATTCACACGGGGGGGTGACGTAGGACAGCGAGAGCCCTCATAATTGTATTTTGCACGTACGAAATCAACACCACATAGTATTCCGCTTGAAATCTTATAGTATTTTGCGAATCTTGTTATACAGTATAGCAAATTTAGTACTTGCATACCCCACAAACGAGGAACTTTACGTACGGTGTAGATTAGTGAATAAGAGGTGAATATGCCTATCCAACAGCTCTCGTTGCTCGGAGTCATCCCCCGTGTGAATATGCACCCAAACCAAAGGGGGTTTAAGGGGGATTTTAATTTAAATGTGTTGGACCCAATGGTTGTGTTAATTAATGTCAATGGTAGTTATGTGTTGGTTGTTAATGTCAATGGTTGTTATGTGTTGGGGGATTTAATTTTTATATGTTGGATGTTAATGGTTTGTGTTGCAAAAAAAAAAATTTGGCCCCTTCGGGGCCTTAGGGACGTCACCCCCTCTCCCCCCTCCCCCCTCGTGTGACAAAAAATTTAGAATTCAAACAGAAAAAACTAGAATTCATTTGAGGCTTTCATCACCTGTAGCTTTTGAATTTCATCACAATAAAACAAAAAGAACATAAGTAAAAGTTATTATAAAGATGGAGCAGATTGATCCCATTATTCTGAAAGTCATAAAGTTTGCAACACCCATACATAGACATTTTTCAACTGGAATTATACAGCAGCCTTTGGCCTCCATGGATTCTTGTGGTGAGAAACCAAAGTGGGAAACTTTTCTGCTTGTTAGCACAAGGATCTAGAAGCCTTGGAATTTGCTTAATAACTGCCTCAAGGATCTAGAAGCCATAAAACAATATCCAATAGCGCAATCCTGTATTAATCAGCTGGTAGGATGTAAAAGCCTACCAAACCCGGCCTAAAAATTGCTGTTTTAGCATAGATAACTTGACCAAACATATTCATATCATACACTACCAAAAAGGTCTTGGAGAGAGCTTTCCAACGCAATAAAAATCATCTCAAACAGAGCTCTGTATCAAACGTTATGATAAGAAATGTGTTGCGGCGGGGAAACTGCACTACATGCGCCCTTCAAGGCCTTCATGTGCCCATTATGCACCACACGCACAAAAAAAGGGCATTTGTTGTGAGCCATTGGTTGTTGACCATTGAAAAAAAAAAGGCTAAAATCAATGGCTCAGAAATGGTGCACTCTAGATATACGCATTAGTACATCCATTTGAATACATCACGAAATCATAGGAAAACCTTAGTGAAAGGCGTACAAAAACACAAAGAAAACCCCCTGTTATTATGCTACATATTTGATAATGGGTGCCTTGAATGAAGAACATTGACATTGTCTCTTTGAATTTAGGTTGGGGATTAGACAATTTTCAACTTTTAGACTTGTATTCCAATTCTTCGACGTTGTCTCACAATACTCTATATACTCTCTCACAAAATCCTTGCCAACATTAATCTGAAAATCCCTCATCTTACGTAACTCTCCCCCACCTCGAATCAAAAACCTAGTCATGCAATAAAAAGCAAATCTTTTTTGCTGACCTGACGGAGTATTCACCTGATGCATAGGATGTGCCAAAATCCTGTTCTGATTGTCCCTGCTCAGAATGTCACTTTTCTTCCACGTTGGTAGTGCACCTGCACTCGCAGACTCCTTCATAGCGATCTCCAATGCCTTTTTTGCCCGAAAAAATTTACATCACTGTAAATATCTATCAGCTTTTCTTCCTTCCTTGTCTGCAAAATCTTGTGCTCTCCTCAATATTCTGTTAAAGGTACGGAATAGATTCTGCAAACTGCAGAATCTACTAGTTAGAAAAAATTAAAACAAATGAAATAAATAAAAGAAATAAAAAACTTACGAATCCGGAGGGTACTTCGTGCCATCCTGCCGATGCACACAGAGCATGAACTTCTCAAGCATATCAGCAAACTCATTTAATGGAATGTCCTCAATTGGAGTATCAATTGGAATATTATTGCAGACCCTCCATGCATCGAAACGCCCTCTTGCCCAATCATCTTTTGCTTCTGAAGCATTAGGGCCAGCTGCATCAACCTTCTCCACTAACAGTGGGTCCAATTCCTTAATTCCAGAAAGATTCAATGATTTTCTTTTCTTCTTGGAATCAGCATCATTCTGCACAGCTGTAGGAGTACCAAGACTACAAAGAGTAAATGAAGGACATTCAGCTTCATCACATTCCTTGCGATCCCCTACCAGATCCCCTAAATTCGACCCTGCAAACACAAGAAAATGATGAGTTAGAAACTTGCACAAGCTTGTCAAAAATATTACAAATACAAAAAAACATACCTTGATTTGAGCTCGGATCTACAGTAATAGTAGAAAGCACACCTACAGCAATGTTTTCACTAGAAAGGACAGCTGCATGCAACACGTACTTGAAATATTATAAACACAAACGGCAA
Organism: Isoetes taiwanensis; assembly: GCA_021234155.1. Lineage (NCBI taxonomy): Eukaryota > Viridiplantae > Streptophyta > Lycopodiopsida > Isoetales > Isoetaceae > Isoetes > Isoetes taiwanensis. The sequence continues at coordinate 4,840 of JAJEKV010000195.1, read as the reverse complement.
CAAGTTTAAAGAACATGAACAGGATGCCTTTACCTGCATTTCCAGACAAATCCATAGCACTTGATGACTCCACCACTCCTGAAACAACAATATTACCTGCATGCAAGTAAGTTAGACCCTAAATACTAAATACACAAAAGATACTCAAACAAATGAAGCCAGAATGAAAAAAATACCTGGATTCAACCAGAATACCTTGCACCCGTCTTAACATCTCGATTTCCACCTGCATTTCACAAAAATCAAGCTCTGTTAGCCAGAATGAAGAAATACAAAATAAAAACTAAAGTATTACCTATAGCAACTTCATCTGAAACAATAGAAGGCTGAGCGCCTTGAAGAACTGGATAAACGTTCAAGAAAATAAGAAGAGATCCGAGAAAACAATTGTGCAAAGCCAGAAATGGTACACTGCCTCCATGCGCCATGATCTTGTCCTTTTGACGAGCTATAACTTTGGTGCGACGCACACCAAAATCACGAGCAGGAGCACGACGACAGGGTTCCGTTGGCGCCATAGCTCTGCTTTGATCAAAACAGAGCAAAAAAAAAGGGGGGGAACAAAATTTTCGAGCCAGTTTCCATGTTGTGGTGGCATGCCACGTGGTCGCAGTTTCGGGTGGGACCGGTGACCCGCTCCCGGCTCCGCCGGTCGCGGGACCCCACCGGTCCACACCGGAAACCACCTGCCATGCCACCATACATCAAGTATTAAATTCCTGTCAAAATTGTTTGTAGCATTCACAATCGCAAATAAGGCAAAAGTATCTACCTCCTTGGTTGCCAGTTTCTCGTTTGCCGGAGACATCTTTTGGTGTTTTTGCTTGAGTAAGAAGCAAATGAGAGATAACGATGGCTGTGGCAATGGCAGTAGTGCCATCTAACGAACCTCTAACAATCCAGCCTTGAACCACCAACTAGAACTACCATTCTCTAAGGAAGAAGATACGTTAAAATATATTCCTTAAACAGACAGGCCATCTATGCTATAATTATGCTTTTATAGCTCGTAATCTCTGGAACGCTGTGACGTTCTAGCACAGTATACGGTCCTAAGAAGTATACTGTACTGCCTCGTCATGCGTACACGCCATTCCGACTGACGTGTACGCCAACGTGTAGCCGAGCAAGTAGCACCCTAGGGGGCAACTTGCAAGGTGTGTGCATTTAATTATGGGCATATTTGCTCATGTGCACACTTATCCATGTGTGTGTCAATGTGTACACATTTATCCATGTGTACACATTTATCCATGTGGATATCCTAGGTCACTTATTTCATACAAGAAATTTATCGCGGCGGCCAAGGCCGCCGCGAACATTTCTCTTTCCTAGCTCATATGTCTGATTGTAATGGACCAGTGTTAGTCCATCAATATGCAAGATTGGACCTTTCGTATTGCCTTGTGTTCTAGCGCCTACATGATAGGGGGTGCGGTTCATAATACACTATAGTATGGAGGGGTGCTTGTTTTTTTTTTCCATTCATACAATGAGTTTTGGATTTGGGCTGGGTGTACCAACAACCTAACCACTAGGCTACCATCTCGAAGATAACTTTAATTACTCTTTTTTTTTATGTATCTTTCATCTTTTTTATTTTCAAAGCGATGTGTTAGATTCAAATTTACACTCTAAGATTTCATCCAAGCTCGGATTTCAAAGTGTCGTCTAAAAAATAATCCAGAGTCTTGAAATGCAAAATTGATTTAAACCTTCAAACTTGAGTGAAGCAAATGGGCAATTTGTGTAAAACTTAAGAAAACCCAAAACCCAGTAGAACACTAAAATTTGATGGAATAACTACCAAAAAAACTCGAGAATGGAAATGGGGCCAACCCTGTAGCTAATGATTCAAAAATTATTTTTGGATTAAAGAGAACTCTCAAAATTCTCAATAACATCCAAAAAAGCAAACATCGTAATTGCAATAAAGATTTACAAATCGGCGAACTCCCGAAATTAGGCCTATTGAATCGCCAAACAAGACATGCATCGAGTAATCCATGAGTCAACAAATATGATGATAAGAAGAGTCCATGAGAAAACAATGCGCACACATATAACATCATTATCACATCGAACACAGTGCATGTAGGATCCAACACCTTGAACTTGCCATATATCTCAAAGAGAAGATTGTTGAGGAATTTATTACGTCTTTTCTGGCTCTTGAGAGTGTCTTTGCATGAAACAATTTACCTATTCCTAATTTTTACGTTGTCAATCGATGCAAGAAAAGCATTCTCATGTGCATAATTTTGGCATGTAAAACAATACACAATAGAATAAGGGCTCTCTCCATGTTCCACATAAGAGATTATATGTTTCATAGCTTAAAGTGCAACATCAACATCCAACTACAAAATAATTTCTGCTGAGACAAAATATACGGTTCCCTCTATTCTATGTGTGTATTTAACAACCCACTATAAGTACATGATGCTCCATGTTCATGTTGGCCTGCATCAGGCATATGGTCATGTCTCATATACCACAAGAATTGATTAGAAATACATATTAGCTTACTTGCAAATAGGAGGAGGAATCCATTAACTGCACATTGATCTATCAGGCGACAAACTTTAGACCTATATAACCTAGCTAAGTGACTAACCTAGCAAGGATCTTTTTCTTGCTTCAAAGAATGCAAGGACAAAGGGATATGAAGCGGCTAGCACAGCTCAAAATTCTGGATAATTCTGTTTCAATGTCTATGATATACGAGAGATTCAAGATAAGTCTTTGTCCTCAATCCATACGCATGCTAGCTGCTGAGCTATTAACAACTAGTTACCTTATTAGAAGACAGGAAAATATTCATGCACTTGATTGAAGAATATGCAGGCGCTAATATATACGGGCTATAGCACGTAAAAACAACTTTGCAGACTCTAGCCTTTCCACTTATTAAAACCCAGTTGCTTTTGAAGCTTCTCAGACATGCTCAAAACAGCCAGACCTGTAACACAAGATTCTTCATTGCGCTTTTGGGAGCCACAAAGTTGAAAGCAAGTAAAACTATATTATAGCTTGCTACCTGATTAATCGTCCTCTATTAAAACAAATTTGGCAGACTCAGATCTACAGATTCCAGAGCTTTTGCCTAAACCTATGTCATTGCCTTCTATCAGCCATTTGTTTGCCCGAAATCAGAAACTGCCATAGCGTAAAGTTGTACCTCCTCATCTACCTTACATCAACCGACAGGCTTAGTTAGATCGATAGCCAGCACTAGATTCTTTATGCGCCTTGGGTTTATAATACCTGAATCGAACCTGTTGGTAAGAAAATTTGATGTATCAAATTGCTTCAAGCAGCATAGAAGTTAGTTTGAAGAAAAAATCAAAGAATCAAATGATTTACCAGGCGAAGATTTAAGCTTTTTGTTAAGGCATCATCTATCACAAACGCTGCACCAAATCCTGCATTCTGTGTGCTAGTAGAAACCCTGCAGGTTGAAGAGCTTTGATGGAGCTTTGACGTTGCCGCTTTTGAAGGTTTTGCAAGAAATAAAGCTCCCTGCTCCACAAAATTATCCACAGGCTAAATTTCTCGGAGTTTTCTTGTATCGCCTGCTGCACTGCAAGAAGAAAACCGCCCAAAATAAACCGCTGAAAAAAGCCTCATGTGAATCCCAGTGAGGTTCGTAGTCCGGCGGCAATTCCAGTAAGCCTTAACTGTAGTGCGGCGAAAAATCAGGTAGGGCTGGACACTTGTTGCCCTTGTAATTTTCAAATTTTGATGCAATTTACTCTCCCGCCCTTCAGAGCTATAGCGGCTAAGGGAGCAGCTATGGCGCCAAAATCCCGTTGTTTTTAGGCAAGCTGATCCGGCTATGCCGTTATGGGCGGTCGTTTTGACGCCACAGCATTCTCGAAGGACGCCATAGCCACAGATCCACAGATGTTTGCTTTACCTTGGAATGCAACGCAACGTGTCAAAAAAATTATCATAGAAGTGTTGCGCACGAAAATGGCTAACGTGTCGAGAGAACAGAAGCGTCCTATAATAATTATATATGTTAAGATAAGTGGGACCACATCCAATTATCCCACATGCCTAAAGGGGATAATGGGAACCCTAGCTTTAACCCTTAGTCTATATAGGCTTAGGAAACCCTAACTTTCCATTTTTGTCCAAAGGCTTCTAGGGGCTCGTTTTTGCTTGCTTCAAGAGCCCATCTAAGCCTCCCAAAGTCCGTCTCCCCGCAGACTAGGCCATCGATTTTCCCTTCTAGCTTCATCTTCAAAGTTCTGCGGCAAAGATGGTCGAGTTCGAGGCAGGGAGGAGCAAGCCAAGGATCAGGTATTTTGCCAAATCAATAGCCTAAACCACCTCCCAGACATAGAATAAGTAGGTTTAGCCTATTGATTTGCCTATAGCCGCCATCTAGATCTCTAGATATCGAGCCATAACTAAAGAACCTAACTCTGTGATTTAGATTCGATCTTGTTCTTTAGTTCTTCTGTGATATGTATATGATGATGTATCTCTGTGAACTCATTGTATTGGGAAGGGGGGTAGAGACCTTAAAGCCTAGTAGATGATGCTCCTAGCTAGCCTCCTTTTAGTGCACCGTAAATTCGGCCTGGTAATAAAGAGCCACACCTCGTTGTGGGTAAGGCCGTGACCGGCTTACAAGGAGGTTCATGTCCCGACTCATGAGAACGATTCATCCTCCGGTGTGTAAAGCCCACGGGATCCTCGTGGACTAGGGTCTAACGGCTTGCCACCGCTGCAGGGCAAGGCATGGGCCGACACCGCGGGAGGATGCTGCCACTCCATTGTCAAGTTTAATGAGGGCGGGCCCTCTAGTCACCTTGAGTCGCGATGTATA